>JAWWLW010000057.1:771417-784967 GCA_035041385.1 Myiothlypis coronata | reverse complement strand
TGGAGGGAATTCCCTGGAGAGGGAGACTGGGCTGGGATTTTGGGAAGGGATTCCCAGAGCAGCTGGGGCTGCCCCTGGACCCCTCCAATGTCCAAGGCTGGACAGGGTTTGGAGCACCCTGGGATATTTGAAGGTGTCCCTGCTCATGGTTTGGGTTGGAACTGGATGATCTTTAAAGTTCCTTCCCAGCCAAACCATGCCATGACTCTGTCCATGAAAAGCAGCAATCAGGAAGGAACTTTAGGACTTTAGAAGGCCAGGAAGTGTCCCCCAGCTGTGTCCAGGCTGGGTGGATGATCTGTGCCTTGGTGCCCTCACTGAGCTGGATCTGCCCTCCCTGGAGCCAGCGGGATGGGAACAGGGATGGGACAAGGCTGAGGTGGGTGGCAGCACCTTGAGGCCCAAACCCCAGGGCTGTGCAGCTCCAGGGAGGGAATAAGGATGAGGAGGAAAGAAATAACATCATTTCAGGAGGAGGAACCCAGCCCAGCCACGTTTTGGGGTGGTACAGCAGGGAGCTGCTCAGCCAAACCCATCAGGTTGAGTTTTCCTGGAGGCAGGGATTGCTCCCACCCACCCCACAGCCCACCAGGGATCCCCTACTGGTGAAAAACACTCTCTTCACATGTTTTCCACTTGATATGCCCAGAACTGGGAACTATGGGGCTGAGGAAGGGATAAATTTGGCTTCTCCCATCCCCTGTAACTCTGCAGGTCACGCCACCAGTGGCAAGTGAGAGGATCCCATTGCTGAGCATCCATGAACCCCATTACAACCCTCTCCAACACAATTCCCTTCCTCCTGGTCCCTCTCCATCCCAGCCAGGTCCTTCTGCCCTCACAGGGAGAGGTCAACCAGCCCTGGCCAAGCCAAACCTGCTCCTGGCACTGCCCCAGGCTCTCACAGTGTGTCTGTGACACATAGAACAGAGAAAGGAAAGCAGTCCCCCCTTCCCAGCCCTTCCCCAACCATGGATGGGTCCAGCAAAGTAGAAAGAGCTTTTCCCAAGGCTGCAGGAATGGATCAGATGGCTCCAGGCTGAGGATGGAGCTGGCAAAGCTTCGGGCTGGGAGGAAAACGCCGCAGTGCCAAAGGTGAGTCCAGGGAACTCCAGCCAAGGTGACAACAAAACAATGAGGCCCCTGAGGGTCACTGTGATGGGAACGGTGGAAAGAGGTGCAAAAACAGCAATGAGCACTTGGCAGAGCTGGGCAGGGCAGGGAAATGGCAAATCCTGCAGGCTGGGAGGAGAAACTCCATCGTTCTACCCTGGTGTTATCCCTGTGCCCACCTCCACCTTTGGCTTGGCCAAGGGGGATCTGGACAAGAGAGATCATTTAGACATTTCAGAAACTACCCACAGCTCTGCTGGGGGAAAACCAGCTTTTTGAGGTGAGCAAATGCTTCCAGTAGCAGCAGCAGCAGCACGGGATGGATGGGCAGCCCTGCAGGACACCAGGCTCCCGAGAGAGCCTTTCCTGAAAAAGCAGTGAAATCCCTTTGGGCTGAGGAGAGGGAGCAGAGCCCTGCCCCACCGAGGGCACTGGTTTGGTAACAGAGGCAGCTCTGTGTCCTTGGATAACTCTGTGTGCAGACAGGAAAGCTTAGGAGTTAATCATGCTGACCAGGTGGGTGACCCTGGCGCTGCCTCAGCCCTCCCTCGGGGTCCAGGGCTGGGAATGTTCCTGATCCCCCAGACTCAGGGGTCCTGGTCACCTTCCCCAGGCCCAGCCAAGGATTTGCTTCCCTGCTTGGCTGCTCAGCACGGCACAGAGTCAGGAGGAGGCTCCCAGCTCCCTCTGGTCAGTGGGAATTTCAGGAACACAAGAAATGAGCAGACAGAGCTCAGGCTCAGCCCCGCTGAAGGAAATCTCCGAGCAGACCCCTCGGGGGAACACAGCACATCCCCGTTCAGGCAAGAGCTGCAGCTCTGGCCTGGGATGCACCTCAAATCCCAGCTCCAGACCAACAAGCCAACTAAGCCCTTTGGGTTAACCCAGAGGAGATCAAACATGGGCAGCCCGGGGAGCAGAGCCACCACCACCACCCCATGGGCCACAGACCGCACGATGCTCGAGCCACCGTGCTGCCCAAACGTGCCAAAACTGGGCACTGGCCAGCCCTGGGCACCCAAGGGGGTGCTTGGGAAGGGTGAGTCAGCTCAGCCAGGGCTGGGCCGAGCCTGGGCAGCTCTGGGAGCTCCTGGGCAGTCTGGGTGAGAGGCGGCGCGGATCCCGCTCTGCTCCGCGTGGGATTAGCACAAATCGCCTCAGCAGATGACGTGGTGGCCCTTCCTGCCAGGGGTGGTGACAAACCAGAGCAGGAGAGGGCTGCAAAGTCTGCTGTGCATTAGAGCAGAGCTGATCGCCCTTGGGAGAGAGAGAGAGGCGATTAGAGCACTGAGATGCTGTAATCAGGTCTGGGATTGGCCCCGCGCTGCATCTGCTCAGACCTGCGCCCTGATTAGCCCTAATCTAGCTGGCATATGTTAATCTAAAGCATGGATTTCAGACCCTTTCAATTGTATTAAAAACAGGAAATCCATTAGACAAAAAAAAAAACAAAACCAAACCAGCACCAAACCAACTTCTTGAGTATTTAGGAAATAGATTTGTGCACAGAAAGTGGAGCGGGGCTGTGAGGGATGGGATGCCACTGGACCCTGAGGCAGGGACAGCAGCAGAGGGCATGGATCACACACAGAGCAGCACAGACTGTGCCCACGGGCTCCCAGGAAGAGGCAGCCAGGCTGTGCCTTTGCTTCCCCACCGTGGAGCCCCCCAAAAGCCCCTCCTGTCCTCAGCAGGGGTGAGGAGCCAGCTCCAGCAGATGGGGATGGTGGGAACTGCTCAGCATCCTTGAACTTGAGGGAAGAACCCAAGAGTGGAGATGTTCCCTGAGGGAGTTTATGGCTCTGCACGTTGAGATGTCAAGAAAACACTGCTGGGATGGAGGAGGAGTGGGGACACAAGTCCAGGGTCATGAAGCAGCACAGAACTATTGCTCTTGGGAGATCTTTTATGCCACAACATGGAAAATGCACAAGGACTTGAGCCATCACCTTGGAGCCCCTCAGAGAGCACAGGACACTGTCTGGTTTGGAGCGAGGCAAAATGATGAAAGCCCAGATGAAAATCCAGATGAAAACCCAGATGAAAACCCAGATGAAAACCCAGATGAAAATCCAGATGAAAACCCAGATGAAAGCCCAGATGAAAACCCAGATGAAAACCCAGATGAAAACCCAGAACCTCGACTGCTGCTGCTATTGGGGATCCTTGGCTCCAGAGGCCAAGGCTGACTCTTCTTGCTCTGTTCTCTTGGGCACCAAAGGCATAAATGCTGCAAGCTGTGAGCACTGCAGGGCCAGCAGTGAGCAACCTCACCAGTCCCTCAGCCCCTGCTTCAGCACCAAAGGGAAAAGGCTCACAAAGGGGAATTTTCCAGTGAACTTTCTTGGCTGTTGACGCCCAACTCCTCCAGAGGAGTTTGTTTCCCTCAGCACTGGGGGGAAACCAGAGCAAGCTGTGCTGTGCAAACCATCCTGCTGAAGCCTTTTGTGGCAGACACTCCTGCACCTTCTCCTTGCCCTCCTCTGGAGGCAGGGCTGAGGAATCCAGCTGAAATTCCTGTGCTCAGGAATGCACTGCAGGGCTCACAGGGCAGCAGACACCATCTCATCTCATCACAGTCCCTGCAGAGCCAAGGGTGACTTCGGAAGATGTGATGGAAGAATTCTTGTCAATGATTCAGAATGAGTAGATTTTAATACACAAAAGAAAAAAAAGAAAAAATCAAGCTAGAAGACCTCCAAAAAATGGAATGCTTGCCCTTGGTGGGCAGCACAATGAAAGGGCATGCTTTGTCTGCATTCCCAGGTGTAAAACATCAAGGCTGATGCAGGTAAGTAGGAATAATCATCTTTTCTGATTATTTTTCCCCCAGTAAGACACGAGCTTCAAATGCAGCATGGAAACCTGCACTTAGGGAGTGGAAAAATCCCAGATGACAGCTGAACACAAGGCTGGTGAAGCTCTGGAGCAAAGTCTCCATCACTGGAGGTGTTTGAGAGCAAGTGAGACTGAGACTGGCTCAGGAAAGGTCCTACAGAATCCTGCAGCAAAACCCATTGCTGTCCTCACCACCTGCACTTTTGGACACCACCTGGAGTGTGACTGCCAACACTGCCCAGCACAAACATTAAAGTGTCCCACAATTGATTTTTATTAGATGTTTCCTTTGGGAACTTGGTTTGTGAAGATTTAAAAAAAATTAAAAATCCTCTTGACCACCTCCCTTGTGGGGAACTGACTGAGAGGCCCTCAAGAGGTGGAGGAAGGGGACAATCAGTGGGCACCAGGGTGTGTTTTCAGGGAGATAAAGCAGTTTCTAACAAGGTGCAGCCACAGCAGCTGAAATGAGAGCTCTCAAGGCCAGGTGTCACCCTGACAAACCCTGAATGCCAAACCAAAGGTGTCCCTTGAGGCACGAGCTGCTGACACGACACCATGGAGGGGATTTCACCCAAAGCCAGCCTCAGATAAAGCATTTCAGGAGTCCCACCACTCTCAGCAGTGGCAGAGGAGCAGAAGACATCTCTCAACACGGACACCTGGTTTAAGAGAAGATGAACTGGAAGCTCAGCCCTCCATCTTTTACCCCCTCAGCTGCAAGAGCATCAGTGATTGACCCTGACATCTCTCAGGATGATAACTGGGAGGATTTTTCCCACAGAAATGGCTCAGTGCCCCATCTCTGGAAGTGTCCAAGGCCAGCTTGGGGCAGCCTGGGGTGGCTGAGGTGTGGCTGGAACAGGAGGATCTTTGGTCCCTTCCAACCCAAGCTGGTCTGGATTCTGTGATGCTGACAAACCACAAATCCCCCAAGCTCTGAGAACTCTCCAGGCTCACAAGTCACAGCTCCTCCCTACAGAACCTCTGTGCCAGCCAGGTCAGAATGTGAAGGTTTCTCCACCAAATTATCTGCAAGAAGCTGTGGTCCTCATTCAAGATCCTCCTCCATCTACCTTTACAGGAGCTACTCTGGTCAAAACCCCAATAAAGAACAATTTAATGAGGCACCTGAAGCTTTGATATCAAAGATCAATTAAGTTACATCATAGGCCTGACTTTTCCTCAGGAGGGAAGATAAATGCAGGAGATGAGATCCAACATTCCCACAGCTGCACTGGAGCCCCTGCCTCCTTCCCTGCATCCACCACACCTCCATGGTCTCATCTCACCTCTCAGACTGTCCCTGGGGGTCACCTGCCTGCTTCACATGCTCAGTGACTCCTTCTTTGCTGAGCTTTTCAAGGAATGCCTGGAGGTGGCACTCAGGGCTCCGGGCTGGGGGACAGAGCAGGGATTGGGCACAGCTGGGACTTGGTGACCTTGGAGATTTTCTCCAACCAAACTGATCCAGAGTGGGGTTCTGGTTCCTCTGCATCTGCTGCAGGCAGTTTTCCCTCTCTGCTCACCCAGGGCAGCAGGAGTTGCTGTCTCAGTGACCCCAAAGCCACTGGTTGATCTGGGACACCATGGGAATGGGACAGGTCAGGAGGCAGCACCACATTGACACAGTTCAATCTTCCTCCCACCCACTCAGCTTCAGCACAATGTTGGTATTTTGCAACAAGGTGTTGTTTTAAATCAAATCCAAACATCCAAACTTGGGGTTTATCTCCAAATCTCAGTTGGGGACCAACCTTCCTTCCCTGGCTGGGAGCATCAGCATCTTTGGGACATTCCTGGTTTCTTCCTCCCTATGAGGAGGGAAGGGCCACAGCCCAGCCAAAATCTGAAAAATCTTTGGCTTAATCTCCCTTATTTCTTGCAGATCTTTGAGTTTTTGGGGTTTGTTTTGGATGTTTAGGGAGTTTTTGGACTTCTTTTAAGGTTGCAGCACGTTGAGACAAAACCCACGGGGCTGGAACTCCTGACTGACAGGAATTATTTCCTCTGGAGCCTCTGCACTTCCATGGAAAGAAGGAAATCAAATCCCAGTGAGCCATCCTGATGCCCAGACTGTTCCCTGGCACAGCAAAGACCCTCAGACTGCAGCAGTGGTGACAAACGTGTCCTTCAGAGGTGACACCAGTGCCACGGACCTGTCTTTGCAGCAAGGACACTCCCAGGAGGAAAAAACCTTGCAGTGATGTTTAACATGGGAAACAATCTGAAATCTCAGCTTTTCCCTTTCTTTTAATAGAAAAACTCCCAAGAAAAGGGTGCTTGGGAAAAGCAGAACAGCAGTGTGGTGTCCTGGGGGTGGATTAGCTCCACACTTTTTGCTTTGCCTTACCTGAGGCCACCTGTCCCCTCCTCTCCCCTTCATGGGGTGAGTTCAGAGCTGGAGAACAGGCCCTGGGCATCACCTGAGGCAGAACTGAGCTGTCCCTGCTTAAACTCAGTCCTCACCCAGACCTGCCCCTCTAGTGCTGGGTGTCCAGGGCATGGCACCTTAAACTGGAGTCGATTTTTGTCACTTAGAGGAGGTGACAAGCCCAGGGAATGTGTCTGCCTGTGGGAAGGAAGGTTTTTCCTGGGCTCCAGGGCTGGAAGCTTAGAGAATAACCTGTCTAAGCCTCCGTGATGAGCTGGCTTTGGCGTGGACACACCTGAGAAGATTAGAAGTCTATCGTGGTCAATCATCTGGACACGAAACACAGATAAAAATAGAGAAAGTCCAAACCCCAAAGGTCTGCTCCAGCTGGGCTCTGCTTCCCCCACGATCTGCTGGGTGTTGGTACAAAACAGGGGCAGACAGGGGCTATCTGTGCCCAGCTTCTCAGGAAATGGGGAGAGGAAACAGCTCAGGATAAATCAGCCTGTTCCTCTCCTCAGGGTAAATCAGGTGTTAAACCCATGAACGAGATTCTGAACAATCACCTCAAAGGGATCCCTGGTAGATTTTGCCATAAATATTTTGCTTTTAACATCCCCAGAGGCTCTCCCAGAGGAAGAGATGGATTCTTATCCTGCTTTTTTAAACAGCTTTTAGTGTCCTGTATTTTCCACAAGTTTTTATTAATGGCTACTGTGTGAAGCATGGCAGGGCACCACCTAAAATTACAAAACCATTTTATTACCTGAGTGTAATCACCACATCCCAAAGGCATTTCAACCCCAAACGGTGCCCAGGCACAAAAGCCAGCCAGACAGAGCCCCTTTAACCCCGAGAAACACCAAGAGGGACCTAAAGGCCCAAGTGCAAAACCAGCTAAATCCCAAACCACCAGCACAAAAATCCACTCACCTGACGAACCCTCTGCCACGCTCCACTTGCAACATGAATAGTCTGCTGCTACGATGCCTGACAATGAAATGCAAGTGTAAAAGGGGGGATACTACAGCTAGGGAGGGGGGTTTAGTGGGGTGATTCATGCATTCATGGGAAATGCATCCTTTGGTTTACTGGGTGAGTACAAAAATTCAGTGCCCCCACAGAAGTAACACCCCAATATCAGGCAGAGCAACTAAAATATTTCTAATTCCACACAGAACGTGGAGTGGGTAAGTGGGAGGTAAAGTGGGAGGTAAGAATAAGGCACTGCCAGATATTTTACCAACATTTAGATGTTGAATTGGCCCAGAGAGGCCCACTGAGGAAAGCCTGCAGTGAAATCCATCACGGAGGAGCTCAGGCTGGTCCAGCAAAGCTCTCCACAATTCCCACCGTGACAGACAAATGGCTGCCAAAGTGGAATTCCCACCTATCCCAGGAGCACGAGGCTGGGAAGGCCATGGAATCCAGGCACTCCTCGGGGTCTGGGAGGAGCTCCATGTGATTTTAAAGTTTGCAGGGCCTGGCAGGTTTCAGTGGGGCCGAGGGATCACGAGCGAGCACGGACGGACACGGGCACATCCTACAGAGCGCCGAGCACATGGAGACATAAAGCAGCCATTGTGCTGGCAGAAAGGCAATCTGTAACCAGATAGGCCCTGGCTCCATCTAAAAGCCATTTTCCCAGCATTTTTGCAGATTTGCTCCCCAGGAACCTTCCCTGCCACAACAGGGTGCACATTCATGGCCAAGCGGCGGGTCCGACGCCCCGGGTTCTCCCCCCCTGCCCCATCAGTGCCTCTGTGCCAGGGAATTCTGTGCTCCTAACCCAACAGAGGTGGCTGCAGCCCCCCAGCAGAGCCTTTGGAGGAGGATAATTCCTCGGGAAGGCATTTAAAGCTTTACCTTGCTATGGAAAGCTGCAGCTGTGGTGATCTGCTGGAGCCTCACCTCGCACTAGGTCCTGCCCAGCTACCAGGAGGTAAGTTTGGATTTTTTCCTCAGGGATAAAGGGGCTGGAAATGCACCTGAAGGCTCCTTTTTTTCCTTTCACCTCAAAGCACAGCCTCCTAATCCAGCTAGAAGAGCATCCCTGCTGCAAACCAGCACATCCCCTCCTGCAGCAGCCTCCTGGGCTTTGGTGTCCACAGCCTGTCCTTTATAGGACAAGGGACACACTTGGCACAGTTTCCCCCCAGGTAGGATGGACCTGGCCCATCCTCAACGAGGTAAGCAATAAATCACAGTGAAAACATGGCTCAGATGTGGAACTTTTCATGTAAGGAGCAAGTTTTTACAGTCCACATTCCTCCTTTTCTGTACACCACCATCCCCACTGCCCGGCAGGTGAGATGGGCTCTCCTGAGAGTATTTATCCTTGGAATGCTGCTGCCTCTGGCAGATTCCTCCCTCTTAAACTCTGCACATCTGGTGCTAAAACCACAAACTTTGGGCTCTGGCCTGGTGACTGAAGGCACAGAACTTTTGTGTCACAGCCATCCAGGCCTGGGGGTTGGAAGTGTCCTTTGCACACCGAGAGAAAGCAACGATGGGTGCAGGGAGAGGGATGAGTTTGTTTTCCCAAAAAGGAGATTTCCAGCTGTTTTGTCTCTGTGGGTCTCACCCTGGATGTGTGAAGCAAAATGGAGATTTGTGGCACATGGACTGCACAGACAATGTCTGTGAGGAGAATCAAGCACTGCAAGAGCCAGTCCTGTCCCTTCCCAGGCAGACAGAACAGGTTGGGAAATGAGAGAGTTGTGGTGGCTGGAGAATCCTTTCTGGTTTTTATTTGCTGGGATGATTCAGGCCCAAATCCCCACAGCTCTGGCTCAGATGGGATGCTCACAGGTGAGGAAGCACATCTCCAACAGCAGCAAACACACAGAAACCCTAAAACCTGGCTGAGTCCAAGTCTTCATTTTCTGCCAGGCTTAAAACCTCTTATTATGTAATTCCTATTTGGAAGTGCAGCTTAAACTATTTTTTTTTTTGAGAGAACGCACCAGGAACCTCTGAGAAAGACATCATAACTCATCCATGGGCCAGAGCAATGGGAAATAACAGGGACCAAACTCACTGCAGGCTCTGACTGAGCAGAAACCCCCCTGGCTGCTGATCCCTGCCACTTCAAAGGAGCTGAACATCCCCCATTGATGCCAGCAATAAAATTCCACTTCCATTAGCTCCATGGCCACCACTTAAAGGCAGCAGTCCCACTCTACACACACAATTAGAGCTCCCCTAATGCTTGGCAGCACAAAGCTTTGGGGTTTTTGGTTGTTTCCCCCACGGGAAGAGGTGGAAGGGAAGAGATCAGGGGGCTCGGGGGAATAGCAGAGAGCCTTTCACTGCGAGGGCTCTGCTCAAATCTGCCCTGGGCCAGAGGAACAGATGGTCCCTCCCGAGGGCTGGGCTGTGGCTTACATGGAATAAGGGATTGTCTCAGGCCACTGGTGGACAATTTACTGCAGCCACAAACACCCTGCTGCTGGTTTCTGCTCCAGAATCTCAGGGATGCCACGGCTACCAAGCAGCTGCTGCCCACCTGATCCCAGGCACCTCATTCCTGCAGGGAGCTGAGGGGAATTGCTGCCTGTGAGGTGCAGGAACCTGGATCTCAGGCTAAAACCCCCTGCTTTAGCTGTCATCAGCTCCCAGGACTTGTCAGCATCAGCACACACTCACTGAAATTCCCCTGGGAGGTTTGCAAGCTTAAAATCATGGGGAAAAGGGAGATGGGGAAGTTCAGGGATCTGAACAACAAAAAAAAAAATCCACAGGGAAAGGAAGTTTGCTACAGTCTGTAAGCTGGGGATGGGAATGATTAACCCATGATTATTTCAAACCAATGCCAAGCTAGTGCTCCCTCAGTCTGCATCTTCTCCAGGGCAGAACTGAACTTCCCATGGGCAGAGGGCAAAAAGTCCATTGAGTATCCCAGGAGCAGAAGAGGGTCCACATGAGCCATCAGGGAGTGTTACCCAGAGAGAGGAATTTCTATAACCATGAGGGAATAAATTATGCCCAAAAAATATGGAGGGTGGGTGGCAGAAGTCAAATTCAGGCTTAAAAATGCCACTCGTGGTTTTGGAAAATATTCAGAGGGAAGCACTTGAGGAGAAGTGGCTTTCTTAAAATTCTTGGAACCTGTTGTGCAGCTCCATGAGGGCTCCCAGGAGGAATCCTGGAAGTGAGGGCTCCTGCCCTGGCTCTTCAGGGATGGCTCCAGAGTCATGCAGTGGGGCTGGGCTGGTGCAGCCTCTCCCAGAGTGTGTGGAGCAGGGAAAATAGGGCGATTCCCTGGAATCTTCCTGCACAGCTGTTTACCCTCTGAGGATTACTGCTGTCACATGAGCTGCTTTACAGCAAAGCCAAGCTGTCTCCACGAGCTGAGAAGGTCACTGGGAGACAGGGCCCTGCAGGGACAGACACAGCAGCCTCCTGTGCCTTCCCAAAGGGACCCCAGGCTGTGGGAAGGGCGTTCCTGATGCTCACAGGGCGAGGGAGGGTGGTTCTGCCTCCTCCCCTCTGCTCAGCTGGACTGCACATCACAGGAGGGAAATCCCAGGGCTGAGCCACTGCTGTCCAGTGATCAGGCTCCAAGGAAAATGCTGGAAGCTGGAAAAGTCCTTATGGTGACAGATTTGCCTTCTCTTCCTTGGGTGCCCACCGGTGTTTGGGACAAAGCCACCCAACTGTCACCAGCCAAGGGACACCAAGGTGCAGCTGCATCTCCTCAGGCTCTTGTGCAACCTGCTGATGCCTCAAATAACACCTCAGTCTATCCCAGAGCAGGAAACGTCCTCCTCAATCCCAAATCTAACGGCTGAACATCAAGGAAAAGGAAAGAGTTTCACTTGGGAAAGCAGAAATCTGAAAGTTCAGTGCAGCCACTTGGGAAAATTCATTAAAACCTCCCATGTTCCTCACTCTGCCAGGGCAGGGCTGGGGCACAAGGAAAACCTTTCTGCTCACAGGCTCAGGGGCTGCAGGACAGGGCTCTTTGCTATGCCCCAGAGGCATGAGACAGATGGGGCTGTGCTTTTAGCCTTTAAAATCAGAGCCTGCTCCGGAGATCCAACGAGGATGATAAATCCAGGCACCAAGAGAGCCTCTGGGTGTGCTCAGGAAAAAGCAATGGAGGAACTTGAGAGGTCAGAGCCTGCTGAGGAAGCAGCTGAGGCTCTCAGGAAAGAGGGGCTGAGCACTTTTCAAGGCAAAGAAAGCCAACAGCCAGCTGGAGTTTGGAGAAGCCCATCCAGGAAATGGGGAAGGCACATTCCAGAGAGGAGCAGGGAGAGAGGGAGCACAGAAACCTCAGGGAGGAAACTTTGGTGTAAAACAAAAGGCCAGGAGCTGGGTAAATGAAGAGCCAGCAAACAGGGGTGCAGGCAGGGCATTCCTCCTTCTCCCAGAGCCCAGCTCATTTCCTAAGATGCCTCCTGCAGCAGCGACAGCTTGCTGGGATTTCAGCCAGCTTCCCATTTGGATCAGATTGCACCCTGCACCCAGGGACAGCCATTAAGGGCCTGCAGCTCACAAAGTGCCCTGGGGTCACAGCAGCCTCCCTCCTTCCATTCCCATTCCCATTTCCAGCCTCCCTCCTTCCATTCCCATTCCCATTTCCAGCCTCCCTCCTTCCATTCCCATTTCCATTTCCAGCCTCCCTCCTTGCATTCCCGTTTCCAGCTCTGCCCTGGGCCAGCCTGCAGCCAGCAGGGCATGGGGATGGTGGCAGGAGCTGTGCCCTGCTGTCACCCACCTGCAGACTGCAGCAGGCTCTGCCATGGGGGTGCAGGGGGATCAGGGAGCCCCTCTCCATC
This sequence comes from Myiothlypis coronata, assembly GCA_035041385.1. Taxonomy (NCBI): domain Eukaryota; kingdom Metazoa; phylum Chordata; class Aves; order Passeriformes; family Parulidae; genus Myiothlypis; species Myiothlypis coronata. The sequence goes on along the minus strand of JAWWLW010000057.1, from coordinate 772,856 downwards.
TGCCAGGGGAATGCCAAGGAATGAATTCTCTGCACGGGGCAGGAGTGGCACAGCACAGGTGGAAGCAGCAGTGACATCTCCAGCCTTGCCTGTGTCCCTCCCCAGCATGGATGGGGATGAGGCAGGAGGGTTTGCAAGCCAAAATCTGCCAAAATCTGCACTGGGAGATGCTGCAGCTGCTGGATGCTGCCCATCCTCAGCCCTGGGATCAGCTGGAGGAACTGCCCTGAACTCCAGGCACAAATTTAGCCCTGCTCTGGGCAGCAGCTCACAGGGAGGGAGAGCTGGGACCTGTCCTTGGGGTTTCTGGAGGAGCAGGATGAGCAGGGATGGTGCCCTGGGATCTCTGCTGTTAAGCTGGAAGATCTGCCAGAAATGGACTCAAAAACCTGAGCTGGGGCTGCCACACGCTGCAGAGAGTTTGGAATGAGTTGTTACTGCAGGGAGAATCCACCACAGGGGAATTTTATCCTGGAGAAAGGAGCAGCAAAGCAGAGCTGGTCTCGATTTTGGCCTCATCTTCATCCACCCAGCTCCACATTGGTGGGTTTGAACATCCAGCTCCACACCCAGCATGGATGTGTCCAGCAGAAATGGCACAAAGCTGCTTTCCCCAGGCTGGTGGTGCCTTCCAGGAGCACCACAACCCTGTGGGGACCCCCTGAAGAAGCTCTGCTAACCCAGGTTAGGTTAAGCATGGAGGAGGAGGAGAAGACCAGGAAAAAGGACTCAGCAGCATCTCTGATGGGTCAGGAGAGATTTCTGCCCCCTTCTCCCTAAGCCAAGGGCTGTAAATGAAACAGCACCAGGCTGGAGAGGTGCAGATTGTCAGGAGAGCAATTGCCTGTCCTGGAGCCAAAACTCTGATCCCAGAGGGTGGCACTGCTGAGATCTGCCTGCAGACACCCTCCAAAAACACCTCCACATCCCCATTCCTGGGCTGGAAACAGTGGCAAACCAGGGAATGTTTCCTTGTGCTTCCAGATGTATTTAGGAGAAGATGCCCAACTCTACTGGCTGCCATTCCTGTCCTGCCTGGCTTCAACCACATCTCTTTTAGACAGGAGTTTGTCCAAGGATTAAAATTCCCATTTACTGCAGACACCCCAAAAAATTTGCTGTGACCACAGGGCCATGTGCCCTGACAGCCCCAGCCACCCAGGGGGGACCAGGAAAGCTCTCAAAGCCAAACTACTGGGGACTTTGACACAATAAACACAAAACCTCCTGGAATTTAACATGGATGCTGGTGGTGGTAAAGTCAAGTGAAAAGTCACTAGGAGATCACAGAACCATGGAATGGTTTTGGGTGGGAAGGGACCCCAAAGTCCCCTCAGTGCCACCCCTGCCATGGCAGGGACACCTCCCCCTGTCCCATCTGCTCCAGCCCCAGTGCCCAGCCTGGCCTTGGGCACTGCAGGGATCAGGGGCAGCCCCAG
>JAWWLW010000057.1:687452-699909 GCA_035041385.1 Myiothlypis coronata | reverse complement strand
AGCCACACAAACATTGTCTGGGCTGATGTGGGCACCAACACCTGGGAGCCACACAAACACTGGCTGGGCTGATGTGGGCACCAACGTGTGGGAGCCACACAAACATCTGGGCTGATGTGGGCACCAACACCTCAGCCTTGTACACCACAAACCCCCAGGAGGGAGAACAGGAGCATTCAGCACAACCAACACTCTCTGCACGGGGCTTGAGGGTCACAGAAATAATGATATTTGCAGGAGAAAAGGTATTTCTGCATTCAAGGCTCAATCTGTGGAAGAAGAAAGGGAAGAAGATGAAGAGCAGAAGCTCCAGCAGTTCCACAAGAACCCTGAGCACAAGGCCAGGCTGAACCCGCTGTGCAGAGCCAGGGAGGTGCTCCAGGTGAAACGCTGGAGGGTCCCAGGGGAGGGGACACCCCCTTACCATTGTCCTCGAGTGTTTCCACTTGGTCAGCTTGTTGAGGATCCTCAGCAAGTTAATGCAGGAGAACAAATTCCTCCAGCAGAACTGGTTGTTGTCTCCAGCTTCCTGCAAGGGGAGAAGTGCAACCCTGACCACGGCGTTCATCAGCACCGCCACAGAAATGTCCTGAGGCAGAAATCTTTATTTTTATTGTCTGCACAAGTCTTATTTCTGAGGGAGGACAAGCAGCAGAGCTTCCTCCTCACTTTGGTTTTCCCCAGAATCTGCTGATGATAACCCTTCTGAAACATTCCAATTTTAATCTGCTTTTAATTTAGAGTAGGAGCTAATAATGGGATAAATCCCATTATTCCATCATGGGAAATATATTTCGTGGTAGATTTGCATTCTTTGTTTACAGCCAGAGAGCAAATTTCAGCCTGGTGATCACCACTGCTTTTGGTAACTATATCAATTAATTCATGCTTAGGGCACACATTTCCAGTAAAAGGAAATCACGGATCAGCGCAGGATGACAAATAGCAACGTTTGTATCAAGAGGATGAAACCTTTCTGTAACAAAAACCCCTCCAGCTTAAGTACTGCTGAGACATTGTTTTAAATATAAGGTAACTGTAAACACCCCCAGCTCCAGCTTGTGGAAATACTGCCCGTGGCACTTGGAGATTTAATTCCACCACTGCAGCAACTTGCTCCATGTTTGAACAGCTCCAAGCACAGGAGAAATGTCCCACAAAAATCCTGTTTGGGGATTAGTGCACAACAAGGGCTGCTGAATTTATAAACCACTCACAGCCAGCTACATCCTTCATAATCTGGGGCACAAACCCAACCCATTCCAGGATCTGGGCAAGAAAATCCCACCAGCACAAGCCCTTGGCTTTTGAAGGCAAGTGCCAGCCAGAATCAAGGAATCACCGAGGTTGGAAAAGAGCTCCAAGACCACCGAGGCCAAGCTGTGACCAATTCCCACTTTGTCCCCAGCCCAGAGCCCTGAGTGCCACATCCAGGGATTCCTTGGACACCTCCAGGGATGGGCACTCCAAACCTCCCTGGGCAGCCCCTGCCAATGCCTGAGAGGCAGCCAGAGGTGAGATGTCACCAGAATGTCACCGGGATGTCACCAGAATGTCACCAGGATGTCCCTGAGGTGCTCGTGGATGCTGTCTGGTGCTTTGGGGGTCCCAAACTGCATTGCCCCTGCACTGTCACATTGTGCCCAGACCTAACCTGCTCCCTCTGCACAAAGTAATTATCCCAAAGATCCCAGTGGATAAGCCAGTATCCATTTCTTAGGCTGATGGGTTCGTTTGTCACCAGTCTGATGTTGTCTCTATAGACTGAAGGAGGGGAGGGTCTTTCCATCAGATTTATGGGAGGAGGGAACAAGCCAAACAGGCTTTAATCCCCCTTCTAAGGGGTGGGTTAAGCCCTTTGCAGACCCCTCTGGAGTGACAGGAGAGGGGAGCTGGGGACTGGCCAGGATTTGAATCCCCCACCACTCAGCCACTCCTGATTTACACCAGGTGGGGACAGCAGTTACCTCACAGCTGCCCTTTGGGAGACAGCTGGACTCATCCTGGCTCTCCTTGGGATGACCAAACACATCACTGTGCTCAACCCACTGAGAGCAGAATCATCTGTGACATCCTCTGAGAAATGTGTTACGCTGGGGTGTTGAAATCACTCATCAGAGTGGCAAAAAAAGCTAAAACAACACAAAAAATAGAAATACGTGCACAAATGTTTGCCTCGAGTAGCAGGGTGTGTCTGATTCCTATTAAATCCTTACTTCCATGGGTATCCTCCCAAAGATGGTAAAATTCAAGGTGGTTTCTGCATATTTTCTAATTAAATTGCTCTCCCTTGAGGATAACACCCATGTCTGCTGGAGGAAAGTGAAAGGTGCTGTCCTTGAACGTGACAGCTCTCAAACTGTCCAGACCCTACTGGCAGTATTTTCCCTAAAAACGTTCAGTATTCCCCTACAGCCTTAAGGCTGACTGTGAGTATTACACAAGCCATGAAACCCTCCCTGAAGTGTCACTAGATGTCCCCATCAGTCCAGGATACGGTGGAGTCTGGCAGGGCTGGATGGGGACACCCAGCCTTCAGCTGCCCGTGGACCTGGGGAAAATCTCTCTCTCTGATGATTTTGACTTTACACACCTTAGGAAAGCAACACAGCCCTCAGATTGCAGCAGCACCATGAGATCACCCCTGTACGGAGTGGATTTGCTCAGGATCCTTCTCAATGATTTAGGGTCTCCACTCCCTGGCCATTATTTCCTGTTAACCCCAAAGCTTTCCCCTGTGCTGGCCAAGTCCAGCCTCCTCTGCACTTCAATTCTGTAATTATAATAATAATTACACTGCCAGGGTTATTATCCCATCTGTGGTCTGCGTATTAGCCCAGCCCATCCTCTGGCCAGTCTCTGGAATACTTAAGGCTTTTCTCCATGGGGAATTTGGTTCATTCCTTAAACTGATATCTCATAGAACAGGAGTGCTCAGAGCAATTGAAACCTGCGAGGCAACAGCCTCTGGGTAAATTCTCTTTCAAAGCACAAGAGTCTTGTCTTGACAGAACAAGAGGAAACAGCCTCAAACTGTGCCAGGGGAGGCTCAGGTTGGACATCAGGAAGAATTCCCCATGGAAAGGGGGTCAGGCCTTGGCAGGGGCTGCCCAGGGAGGTTTGGAGCTCCCATCCCTGGAGGTGTCCAAGGAATTCCTGAATGTGGCCCTCAGGGCTCTGGGATGGGGACAAGGTGGTGTTTGATCAAAGATTGGACTTGATGATCTTGGAGGTCTTTTCCAATCACAATGATCTTGGGATTCTGTGATTCTGTTCTGTCAAAGGGAAACCCCTAAACCCAGCTATTTTTATGGGGTGCCCAACACCAGCAGTGCCTCTTCCCCACTTCCCCACAGCTGACAGTGACTCAGAATAGTGATGGGAGGGATGTTCAAGCCTGGAGGGAAAAACAAAGTCCAATTTTGGCAAGGTTGGGGGCTACAGAAAAAGAAGACAGAGAACAGAAAACCCCAATCCTTCCTCATGCTGTCACAAAGAGCAATCCTGGCCACAAAACCCCTTTCTGTGCTGCTTACCAGACTTTCTGCTGTGAGCTCAGGCAAGTCACAGACTGTGCAATGTGGATAATCCAGGACAGAGATGCTGCAGAAAACAGGAAAGAAGGGACTCGTTAGCCAAATGTCACCAAATGTCACCGTTAGGCTGGAGGTGACACACACACGTGATCAGGGTCTAAGAAGAAAAAAGTTTTTATTCTGTGTGTTCTCTAGCTTATATACTCTTAACAAAGTGATCTTAAGTCATTAACTACATCACAATAACTTATTATATTCATTGGTGCAAAGCAATTAACATCAATGTAATTAGCAAAAGTTTTACAGAAATTTAATAAGGCACGTGTGCACATCTATTATGCACATAGTCTGGCTTACAAAAATTTTCATGTATCTTTTCTAATCTGTTTCCATGCTGACAGCCTTGTCTTCTCCTTTGCTATGGATACACTGAAAAATCATCAATTGTTATTTCTGCTATTAACTCAGCTTTGCTTGCAGGCCAGCTGTCAAGCCCTCCTATGCCACCAATTAACACGAGAGAAATTTTTAAGGTGATCTGTACGATCATGCCCAGGAATCTGTAACATTCTTCCTGCTCTGTGCCTGGAAATGCAACAAGTGGTTTGGGTGGGGAACAATCCCATCTCCAGCACATGAAGCAGCCATGCTGAGGGCACAGACAGCATCCAAAGGGGATCCCAGCCTCAGCACTGCCTCAGCCCCCAGCCTAATGGAGCACATCAATGCCTCCTGGCTCCAAAGCTCCATCCTGAGTCCATTAATAAGGGCTCAAAGGATTTGGATCCATTAAGACATGACAGATGAGTTATTCATATGCATATTTAAAAAGGGGGAAAAAAGTAAACAAAATAGATCTGAGGTTCACAGGGAGGCATCTGGTTGGCAGCAAGAAAATTCATGGTGAGTGAATACTTAAGAGTATCATGTTTTCCAAAGGCTCCAGGCCTGTGGAATTGTAAAAGCAGTCAATGAAATACACCCAGAACTGGAATTGACACCTCCCTGGCTCAGAGCGTCCAGCTGCACATCCCACCTGACTCACAGGTGCATATCCTGCCTGTGAAACCAGAGAATCCATCCCAGAGCAGAGGAGGGAGCTGAGTGCTTCTGGGATATGTTTCCTCCTCACTTAAAAAACACAGGACCAAAAGTGGAAATATTTACAGCAGGAGGATCAACACATTACTTCCTATTTTTCTATGCATGCCTCCTCGCACAGACACAACCATACCATGCAGGAGACAGCCCAGCCTACACACGCAGCTGAAGAGCCACAAAAAGAGCATCAAAAAGGAAGAAAAAGGATCTTTTTATCATCCCAACACCCCTGTGCAGCTCCTCTCCAAACAGAGAAATCCTGCCCTGGTGGGCTGTGAAAGATCTGTGCTGTCTCAGGTCTCTGATCCATGGTGGTGCAGCCAGTGCCCTGCTCAAAACGGGGCTGGTGCCTCTCTCAGATCAGCAGTAAAAGGCAGGGACAGCTATGGAAAACCTGAAGGAGTCAGGAAAGCTGAACTACAGCTACAAAAAGTGGGAAAGACCTGGAAGATCCTATCCCATCTGACCTTGATGAAGTGTGGCCCAGAGATGCTCGGTGGCACTGGATGGCTCCCCAGGAGTCCATGTGAAGATGAAAATGACTTCATTTTAAAGAAGAAACTATTTTATTTCAGTACTATTTCAGCAGCCCAACCAGAGATTGCAAACGCAGCATCCACTCATCCTCATCATGCCAAAGGGATTTGCTCCCTCCACATATTTCTGTAGTGGACAGGACACCCCAAAGCCTTGTGAGGCCACCTGGGTCCCCCCAGGACATCAGGGCTCCCCAGGCACGAAGCCTTCCTGCCCCATCAGCTGTCTGTCCCCCAGCAGGGGCTGTACCTGTTTTTGGCAGTGATGTAAGACATGATGTTCTGGTTGAAGAATTTCAGGATCAGCGGGATGCAGTTGGCAAACACCAGGTGTTGGGACACGTACTCAAACTGGGGGAGAGAGGGAAATGGGACAGCTTTAGGTGAGACCACCTGGGAATGGAAACCTGGGGATGGAAACCTCTTCCCAGCCAAAAGCAGAGCACTTGGTTTGCCCCAGACTCCCCAGGGATCATTCTGTCCCTGGAGTTTGCTGTGTAGGGTCTGTGTCATGCACAGCAGCTGGAAAATTCCATTTGCCATAGAGAGCACACGCACACCTCACAGCAGTGCTCTGGGAATAGCTGCACCTCGTGGCTTTTCAAAATTAAATCTGGCAAAACACTGTGTGGGGAAGAGGGAAGGGGCTGTAGCTATTACATGAGAAAATACAATAAATCCTATTGCTCTCACACACTAATCCCAGTTCCCTCAGAAATTTTGACTGAAACAATATCCCTATTTTCCTACTTGCTTTTAATTCCTCTCTCCCTCAAAGCATTAAATGGTCTTCAAGGTCCCTTCCAGCCCAAACCACTCTACAGTTCATTAATACAACAATCTCTCCTGTCCTCTAAAGATACAAACTGCAGCCCAACCCAGTCCTATCCCATCCTGCCCTTCCCATGCCTCTCCATCCAGATCTCCAGTTTGAGAGGGAAGGAACAGTTTGTTCCCATCTCAGCCTGGTGCCAGCTGTCAGCATTGGCACACCACAGATGACACAGCACTGGGAAGTGCTGGTGAGTAATGGACCCTTCCAACCCAAACCATTCTGTGCTTCAGTGGTTCCTTCATTTCAGACCTGCTGGAGCTCTCGTGGTGCTCCCTGAGACCACCTTTGTCACACAAAGAACAAAATCACCCTGATTGGGCACAAAGAAAAGCAGAATCAGGGGGATTCAGGAAACCCTGCAGCTTTCTCCAGGCTCAGCAGCAGGCTGCAATGCCCTCCTGCCTGGGGGGAAGAAAGGAGAGGAGCTGCTCTGAAGTGAGAAAAATTAATGGAGGGATGTGGAGGGGAGGGGGAGCAGAACAAATGTAGGATTGTAAAAATGTGGGAGTTGGTTTCATTTTACCCAATCCAGGACGTGGATTTATATTTATCCTCAGTTAAATATCAGTAGGTTTTGTAACGCTGAGGGATTTGTAGCCTGCTGAAAGCTTTAACAGAAAAAATTAGAAAACATTAATTGTTTGACTTGCAGAATGAGTGGAGAACTGGGCCACAGCTCATATTAGTCCTTGGGTTTTTTTAACCAAAGAAAGCCCTGGAGTGGGTGCAGTTTGATTGGTGCCACGCAGATGGAACAAAAATCACATTTGGGAACAATAATCAGATTGCAACTATGACCCAGATCTCTGCCTCTGTTGAAACTGGAGCCCCAAGAACCCAATCCTGCCAAAACCAGATCAGGTGACCTCGTGAGGTCCTTCCCAGCACTATTTCTGGGCACTGGAGATGACAGGGCAAAAGAGAGTCTTGCCTAATCCCCTTCCTCTTCCCCCTTCTGCCAGGGAGGCTGGTGCTATTTCCTAAATTTAACCTGAATGGATATTCCCAGAACTCTAAAAGCTCTGCCACGTGAGTAGGAAAGGTGTTGTCAAAGCACAGTGGGGTTACCCCAACCTGAGCAACCCCGAACAAATCCTGGAGCTAAGGAAATGTGATTACAGCTCCTCATGGAAACTCTTCCAGGAGAGGTTTATCAGGAGCTTCAAGCCCAGCTGGGCAGTGGCCATCCCTTGCTCTAGGCCCACCTGGTAGATGTGGTTCAGCTTGAAGTGCTTGAGGAGCAGCAGCAGCAGCGCCGAGATGCTCTTCACGATGATCTCCTTGTGCCTGTTCACGTCGATGCCCAGCTTCATGCTCTGCAGGACGGTGATGCTGCGTGGAGGGAAAACAGATCTGTGGCTGGGGCAGCAGGGAGCACAAGGAACCCTGGAGTTCTCCTTCATCTGGGTGAGCTCTGTGAAACCAAGCACCTTCACTCCCCACGGGACTCCCATCTCCACCCATCCCACCTGGTGATGCCAAAATGTGTTCAAAAAAGGTGGATTGCCCTCCACCAGGAATCCTGGTGGAGCAAGAGGAAGGACATCTCCTGTGTGCTGACAGATCTTTATGATTTGGGTCAGCTAGCAGGATTTTATCATTTGTGCCACTTAGCTTGGAGTGGCTGCACTCAAATCATGGCAGCATCGCTGCCTTGGCTTTCACAGCTCTGCCCTGGTGCCAACTGGAATTCACACCTACACAAACAGATACCCCAAATCTGGAGCCCCCCAAACCTATTGGCTCTCCTCCTTGGTCCAAGGCTTGGTGGCAAGGCTGGGATGGCTGGTGAGGGACTTACGGCATCTCTTCAGGCAACACGTCTGCCAGGATGTTGATGGAGTCAGTCTTGGCCTTGGAGGTGGGTGCAGCAGCCAGGAGGATCTTCAGCAAAGCGATCTGCAGGAGAGGGCAGGTGTGGGGGAAAGTCTAGGAAAGGGAATTCCTTCCTTCTCCTTCCCTGGCTGAAACTGGACAACTCCAAGCCAACTCTACAGGGTTTCACCAGACCAAACTCAACCTCTGACAGGCAGGACAAGTGTGGGGAGCTCAGCAGCTCTGTCTGATCCTTAAGATAAGGCATCACATGTGCCTGAGCTCTGGCAGGGAGGGTAAAGCAGCACAAGAACACTTGGAGATTAAATGCACTTAAATCTCTGTCTCTCCCTGCAGAGCCCACATTACCCAACCAGCATCTCAGAACCCTCTGAATCCTCCTCTTGAACTGTACTTTCCTCCCAAGTCTGCTCAGGATTCCCACCAAAATCTGACAATCCAGGTCCTGAACACCCTCCTGTGCTGAGCTCTGCAGCTCCTGGACTGGCACCATTCCCTACTCCAGAGCTCTTCCTTCCTTTAAGGAATGAGGGCTTACCATGTACTGGGGGAGATTGTACAACATTGCTCGATACAACACCTCACAAGGGGTTTCTTGCACTTCCTCTTCCCCCTAGGGCAGAGAAGCAAGGGAAACAAGGGAAAATGAAGCAAGAATAAGCATGGATTTATGTGACACTTTGGAAACCTCCCATCTTCTCTCTGGTGATGGGGTGAAGCAACTTCCTTCTTACCAGAGACATGGGGCACTTCTCCAGCTCCTCCTCATTCTTGATCTGGACATCCGAGATGGAAACGTACTTGTGCTGGCAAAACACACAGACAGAGGCAGAGCAGTGTCACAGTGTCACAGGAAACAGGGCCAGCAGTGGCCACAGCAATCCCCCAGTGAGGGTGCAGCTCACAGCAGAGCCACAGGCAGCTCATCCCTGAGGGGGATATCCCTGAAGCCCCTCACACCTCCTGCCTTGGGTTACTTCCACCTGCTCCTTCTAGGAGCTCTCTGTAAGGAATTAGAGGGACAATCACCTCCAAAAGACAGCCCAGACCCTGGAGAGGGTCACAACCCAGACCCTGGAGAGGGTCACAACCCAGACCCTGGAGAGGGTCACAACCCAGACCCTGGATAGGGTCAGGTGGCCTCTGGAGGGGTCTCATTCCCCACAGAGCACTGCAGGAGCCAAGGCTGGCTGTGCTTCCCTCTGGGAACAGCACCAGTTTGGGAATGTATGTCCAACCCAGCTCTGAAAGTCTGTCACCTCCAAAACACATGACAGACATTCACCAGGAAACAGGAATGCTACACCTTGGATAGAGGGAAAGTTAAAATGCTGGAGAGGCTACTTGACGACTCAGTTTTTAACTTTTTGCCTCAATTCCTGCAAGGAGCTCCAAAAGCTTTTCCTGTGGCACCCAATTTTTTACTCCCTGCAGTAAGAGTGTTTCAGGGAGGTGGCCAGGAGGATCCATGTGGTGGATATCCCATGCCATGCATGGAGCCACCATCTCACCTGCTTCAGGGTCTTCACACTTTCATGGATCGGCCGTGGGAGCCCTATCAGGGTCTCAGTGTCCCTGGGGGAGAGGAAAGAAGGTCAGTACTGGGAAGGACATCCATGCTCAAACATTCCCATGTCCTAACAGGTAAAAGAGGGAGCCTGGAGTCTGCTGAATGCATCCCAGGTGGGTCAGGAACTGGGAGAGGTGTTGGCCCGAGCTGCTGCCCTCCCACCTCCTCCCCATCATGCCTGCACGAGGCAGGAGAGACATTGGGGTGGAGAATTGGGGTGAAGTCAGATTGAATCAGAATTGGGGTGAAATCAGATTGAATCAGAATTGGGGTGAAATCAGATGACATCAGAAACAGGGAGAACCAGTCTGAGCCCAGCACTGCACCTAAAAATGAATGTACCCTGCTGGGCCTGTCCCAGGATGACTCTGCACCCACAGCTTGATTTATTCACAAACTGGGTCATTTGCTGTGGATACCAAACTGTCTCATCAAACCAGTTCCTGGCTTGGGCCAGCGGTCACTTATTCTGGGCTAGGTCTGATTTTTAATAGAAAGAGGTCCCTGGGGACCAGTGTCTCCAGGAACATGCTTTTCTAGCACTGCTTTCATTGCTGCAGCTCTGGCCAAGCCAGCACTGCCTCATCCTGAGCATGTCTTGAGCTGGGAAAACCTGAGCTTTGTGCTTAAGCCCCAGTGATGGAGGCTGCAGGGCAGATTTTGTGGATGGAACACTCACTGTCCCAGCGTGAACCCGATGAATTTGTTCCTGCTTGCTTCCAGGAAATGCTCGATGTCTTTCTGTCTGATGGAGCAGCGGAGAGACAAAAACAAGGAGAAGGTTGGAAAACAGCCACGGACAAGATCACAACCTCAGATTGATTTCTAGAGATCTCAACAGCAGTGGGTAAAACCCACATTTGCCCTCACTGGCTGGGGGCAATGTGAACCTAAACCATTTGTATTTGCTGTGCAACTCCTTGGGAACATGTGAGTAAATGGAGAGGAGTTTTCTGTAAGCAGCACCTTGGTATCCTCCTCCTGTGCTCCTCACACACATCTCCAAGGAGCATCTGCTGGCTCTGGGAGAACAAATGTTGTCTCCACGGTCTGTCAGAGCACACGCTGCTCCCAGAGCAAGCTGACATCTTGTCCACCTCGGGCATCTTTCATGGGAACTGCTGGGCAGCTCTGCACTACAAGCAGGACATGAGCTGTGAGCCAAGGCTCTCCTGGACAGAAAGGAATCCAGCTGGATCTCCAGCCAGCAGCCAAGGAAAGCAGCAGCCACTGGATTTCAAAGCTGAGAGTGTTAAGGGATGTGGAGCACCACAGCACCACCATGGAGATCCATGTGGGAAACCAATTCCTGCTGTGTTTCTGCCAGTAATGCTCTGGACAGGCTGACTTAACCCTGTCACTGCTCCTATCTCAAAAATATCAAATACCCTGTCACTGCTCCTATTTCTAAAATATCTATTTGCTCCTGTGTTTTAAAGATACTGGATTCAATCCAGGCTTGGGATAAACAGCAGAAAAACCCTCACATGGATCAAGAGGGAAAGGGGCAGAGGTTTTCACCCTCTTTTCCTAACATTCCCTCATTTCATGTGTGGATAGCTGCCTTAGGAAGGAAAAGCACCAACTCCTTTATCCTTAGGTGTTTTTATCTGCCACTAAAAAAGGCTTCACCTGGCAACACAGGGGTCCTACTCACCCAACACGGTGTCATTAACCAGCTCCCAAGGTGATTAGTCAAGGACTTTGTGCTACCAAAATCCACTGGGAAAGCTGACCCTGCTCCCACAGAGCCCCAGCACAGCCTGGGATGTCCAAAACTGGATCACCACTTGTTGGGCAATAAGTTGGTTTGCCCATTTATTGGCTTGGGCTGGGTTTAGCTGAGCTCTTCCCCAGAATTTACACACCAAACATGGCAAGAGGCCAACCCAGAAAGGACCAACAAAAAAGAGAAGCGGAGTCACTTCAGTTCAACCAGAGGCCAAAAAACTTCCCAAAAATCTGCACTGAACTCCAGGACAGGTAGGTGTGGGGCGGAGGGCGGTGACACCTGGTGGCTTTACCTGACTTTGGGGGCCCAGGGCAGCCCCTTGGGGAAGGACACCCTCTCGATGGGCAGGCGCTGGGCCGGCAGGGCGGGGATGAGCGCGTCCCGCTCCACCAGCTCCAGCTCCCCCTCCATCCCCCCGTCCACCTCGTCGTTCTCCTCTTCATCAACCCCTCCCTCGTCGTTCTTGAAGGGATCTCTCTCGTTGTAGATATCCAAACTGTCCTGCTTCATCAGGGGCTGCAGCCGAAAGGGAAGGAAACACTCAAGTCACGTCAAGGATTTTATTTCCTTCACAGGTGCTGGCACCAGATCTCTCCATCCTGAAAGGATCCCGCTCTCAGATGTTCCTCAGGTAAGGATTTCCCTCCTAGCTCTTGCCACCAAAGCCTGCACAAGAATAATTCCTTCTGTACCTCTAACCTTGCTGCTCTAGGAGGTGTGACCCTGTTTTCCACCTTAACTTTTGGGGTTTCCATCTGACATCTCTTCCTTAGCAAAAGACATTTCCATCCCCAGAACACAACACAGCAACTCCAAAAGCAGAGCTAAAAAAAGAACTTGCTGTGAGCAGTTTGCTCCCTGGTGCTTATCAGCCCTTTGCCATAAGGTCAGGATGTCCTCTGGCTTCCTCTGGATCAAACACCCCATGGGGCTGATTTGTTGCAGTTGAAATTGGTGGATGAAAAACTGGACATGCTCTGACCACGTGTACTGAGAGCCCAAAATCCCCCCAGTCCTGGGTGGGTCCCCCAGCATGGGCAGCAGGGGAGGGGGCGATTCTGCCCCTGTGCCCAGGTGAGACCCCACCTGCAGAGCTGCCCCAGCCCTGGGACACAGCAGCAGCACCTGGAGCTGCTGGAGAGAGCCCAGAGGAGGCCCCAGAGCTGCTGCAGGGCTGGAGCCCCTCAGCTCCCAGGGATCCAGGCTGGGAGAGCTGGGGGTGCTCACCTGGAGGGGAGAAGGCTCCAGGGAGAGCTCAGAGCCCCTGGCAGGGCCTGCAGGGGCTCCAGGAGAGCTGCAGAGGGACTGGGG
>JAWWLW010000057.1:671951-687374 GCA_035041385.1 Myiothlypis coronata | reverse complement strand
GATCTTGGCAATGAGGAATTCCTGGCTGGGCTGCAATTGCCAGAGCAGCTGGGGCTGCCCCTGCATCCCTGGCAGTGTCCAAGGCCAGCTTGGCTGGAGCTGTGAGAAACCTGATCTAATGGAAGGTGTCATTTGGGAACTGGATGGTCCTTAAGGTCCCTTCCAACCCAAACAATTCCGTGAGCCTAAAACTGGCAAACACCGGAGCACCTGGGGGGAAAGGGAATTACAACCGGAGCACTCCGGGCTCCTCCTGCCGGTGCCTGCTGCAAACCCCTCCCGGGCCGGGCGGGCGCTCCCGCTCTCACCCTGCGGCTGCGGTGGCTCCGCTTCGGCTGCTGCGGCTGCTGCGGCTGCTGCTCCACGAGCTCGATGGCGCAGGTGGGCGGGGAGGCCGCACGCATCCCCCGCACCACCTGGATGCTGTCCTCGGGCAGCGGCGGCAGCCCCAGCTCCTCCCGCCGCCGCACCTTCATGGCCTGCAGCGCCTCGAACCCGCCCAGCGTGAACTGCGGACAGACACGGGGGAGAGCACACGGAGCACCCTCGGAGCACCCAGCCCTCCCGGGCAGCTCCCAGCTGGGGCCACCAACCAGGAGAGCCGAGGGGAAAGCATCACTGCGCTCCTTCCTTCTCCAGATTCCTCTCCCACCCCACATCCCCAGCCCATCCATCCCAGAAGGAACTGTTTCCTTGTGTCAGCTCCCGGTGCCATCCTAAATAACCCCACCATGGTTGGGTTGAATGATGGGGAATATCCAGGCTGCAGCAGCGCTGTTCCAGAATGAAAGTTTCTGCAGCAAGGAAAGGTTTGCACTCACCAGGAGCACCTTCCAGAGCAGGAGCAGAACCTTCTTCATGGGGAAGTGTGGAGCGTGGCCGCTGCAGAACTTGGTGACCATCGTGAAGAGCAGCAGAGCAAAGGGCTCCTCAGTGTGCACAGGGAAACCTGTGCAGGAGGGACCAGGGGTGGGTCAGAGCTGATCCCCCATCCCTGAGCTGGCCCCGCTGGTCCAGCACCACAAAGGGAGCTGCAGGGGGCACAGGGAACTTTGGGGCTCACTCAGCTCCATCCTGAAGGTCTCCCGGCAGGTTTGCCACTCGGGGGGATCCGTCTCCTGCTCCACACGGATGTTCTCCACCATCAGGTACATGACACTGAGCAGGACCCTGCCAGGACAGCACAGCAGGCTGGTGTGAGGCCACTGTGTCCCCAGGGGATGTCCCACACCCCTGCCACCACCCAGGGTACCTGAGCTCCGTGCTGTCGGCCAGGGAGATCGCTGGCTTCCGCAGGGCGCTGCTGCAGGCCTGGCTGTTCCTGCAGGACAGGGGTGGGCTCAGTGCCAGCCCCCTCATCCCACCCAGCCAGCCCCTGGGAATGCCACTCTGGGACAGGTGACACAGCTGTGGCACCTCCACAACAGGAGGAGGAGGAGGATGGGGAGAAAGAGGGTGAGGAGGATTGAAGAAGAGTGAGAGGAGGATGAGGTGAAAGAAGATGAAGAGGAGGAGGATGAGGAGAAAAGGGTGAGGAAGATAGGGAGAAGGAAGATGAAAAGGAGGAAGGTGAGAAGGATGAGGAGAAAGATGAAGAGGAGGATGAAAAGAAAGAAGATGAAGAGGAAAAGGGTGAGGAGGATGAGGAGAACGAAGATGAAAAGAAGGAAGGGGAGAAGATGAGGAGAATGCAGAGGTAGAAGAGAAAGAAGAGGATGGAAGAAGAAGGTGAGGAAAGTGGGGAGGAAGAAGTTGAAGAGGAGAAGAGTAAATTGAATGGAAGAAAAGAAGGAGAGAAAGCAGATCAGAGAATCACAGAATCATTTCGGTTGGGATCATTGAGTCCAAGAAGTGGAGGGGTGAGAAGAAAGAATGAAGTAAAGAAGAGGACAAGGATGGAGAGGAGGGTGAGGGCAGCACAGTCCTCTCACTCAATCTCCATGTTGAGGAGCTCCAGGAAGGCAGAGAAGGTTCCCAGCTGGTACAGGAGGAAGCTGTTGTGCCGAGACCAGTGCAGGACATCACCTTCATTATCACAGTCCCCAAAAACACCTGGAGAGGCCCCAGAGAGAAACCCTGGTGAGGGAGGATCTGCCTTTGAACCCCTGCAGTCCACAGAACCACCCCAGGCAGGAGCTTCACTGCACCAACCTGGCACAACCTGAGAAAGGCTTGTCCCAAACCCCCATGGCAGCAGATCTGAGGCCACATCGGGCCAGGGGGGCCGTGTCCTTACCCTGTGCCAGGTACAGGATGGCCCGTGCCACTCGGAGCCTCTTGTCCCTGTTGACCACCTCCAGCCCATCCAGCAGGTGCATGATGTAGGCCTTCTGCTGAGCCCTGTCCAGCTCCAGCCACCTCCTGTCCGGCACTGCAAAAGGGACATGAGTCCAGCCAGCTGCTTCCCTGGGGGGCTGCTCTTGCCCCAGGCCAGGGCTGCTGAGCCCAGGGCTGGTACCTTGAGTGTGGAAATCCTCCTCGAAGCATCTCCTGTTGTGGCTCAGCTCAGGCTCCTCGGTGTAGCTGTACAGCTCTGATGGAGACAGGGATCAGCAGGGACATGGAGGGGCTTCACCCTCCTCCTCATTCCCAAATTCCTTGGGAAACATCCCTGTGCACCCAGGCAGACACGGGACAGAGATCTAAACTGCTCCCTGAGCCCTCCTGCAGCTCCAAGGTGACCTTGTGGCCACCCAATGCCACCAAACTCATCCCCTTCATCCCCTGGCTGGGCTGTTCTCAGCTCCTGCTCCAGCTGCACTTCCAGTTTCATTGGGGTTTTTGAGGGGACATTTTGAGTCTCACTTAAACAGTTTGGGAATGAAGGGAATGCAGGAACACCCAGGCAGGACCTGCACTGATCCTACCTCCAGCAGCTCAGCTCAGACATTTTGGGTTCTGCAAACAGGGGCTGGACTTGGAGGGACATGACATTGCACCTGCTCTTTGTAATTCCTGCCTGTTCCTATAGGATTCCTGCCTGTTCCTATAGGATTCCTGCCCATTCCTATAGGATTCCTGCCCGTTCCTATAGGATTCCTGCCTGTCCCCACAGAATCCCTACAGTCCCGAGGGGCTGAGCAGCACCACGGAGGACTGAGGTGATCCTGCAGGGAAGGAGGAAGGATCCCTTGCAGAGGAAATGTGTTTTAGCCAGGCCAGCTGAGATACACGGAGCTATAAATAACCCCATTTTCTCCGGACACGCTCGGGAGCGGGGTTAGGGAGCAGAGGCAGCTGGAGGAACACGGGGACAAGGACAGACCCGCCCGATAAAGGGTGGGTGGTACCTCCCGGCTGGGCTCTGTCACCGGACACTCCGCGGGGCAACCCCCGTGTCCCCACGCGTCCCTCTGCGTCCCCAGGGAGTGAGCGTCTCTCTAATAATAACCCGGCTCGCTCTGATACTGCAGGGACGGCACCGCTCCCTATCCATCCCCCATCCCGCCGGGATTTTCATTTTCCCTGCCTGCCGGGCACCTGGAAATAACAACGCAGCGCCCAAAACCCGCTTCACCTGCCAGCTCAGCGCCGTGGCCGTCGGCATCTCCGTACTCGAATTCCAGGTTGGGACAATCCACGGAGCCCTGCGGAGAGCGGGATAGGGTTAGGAGGGGGCTGGCACATCCCTGGGGATATTTTGGGATGCGGGATGGCTGCCAGCACTCGCAGCCTTTGCGCCAAAGCCGCTCCAGCCGCGACTCGCAGGGATGGATCTCCCGGGCTGGAGCGGGGAGTCCGTGCGGGGCCGCTTAAAAACACGGCGGAAATGTGGAAGCCGTGTGTAAAACCAGCATTTCTCAAATCCCAGGGAAAGCAAAGGCACGACACAAAATGCCGGTGAATGTTTGATGCATTTCAGAGCCCTGCGCGCCCTAAAAACAAACCCTGGGGCTGGTTCAAAGCAAAAGCCCGCGGGAGGATGCGGCGGATCCCCGAGCTCCGTGCCCAGCGCCGCAGCTCTGACAGCTCTCGGGGCCGCGCTTTGCCTTTCTGATCTCCCCCTCCTCCCCTGCGGATGAGGAACTGGAGCATGAAACTTGGCCGGAGGATTCCGGCGGGGCAGCGAGCAGGCAGCCGAGCCAGACGACCCAAGGCCGGCACCGCTCCGCCCTGCCCCGGGGAAGGGAACACATGAATGGGTAATCAAGGAAATGAACACAATTCCCCGTGCCGAGTCTCGGCATCCCTGCTCGGCAGCCGGGCTGGGGCTGATGCGCATCGTGGCCATTAATATTGATGAGGCGGGAGGACGCGCGGCTCGGGGATGAGCCCTGGGCTCAGGAGCGCTGGGTTCTCAGTTCTCAGCCCGCTTCTGCAGCCCCGCCGTGGCGCGGCTCGGGCGCTCAAAGCCGGGCAGGAATTCGGCAAAGCGCCTGCAGCCCTAATCCGCTTTGAGAGACCGAGCCGGGGAGCAGAGCAAAGCCCAAATTCACGACTCGGGGGCACCACTTGGACACCGCTCCCAGGGACCCTCTGGGGGTTAGGGAGCCCCAAAGATGCCTTTAGGGTGGCTGGGGACAGCAGATCCCGGTGGGATCCTGGTGACCCGATCCCGGTCCTGCTCTCCCAGCCTGGCACTCACGAAGCCGCACGGGCGCAGCTGGGGCAGAGCAGCCCAGCGGGGTTTGGGGGTTCCCTCGTACCCCGGGGTTATCGGGGCAGGCGGGGTGAAGGGAACACCGGCACCCGGACCTTGGTGAGGGCAAAAGGGAGCCTGCAGAGTGTGGGGGAGCCCAGGGCCCAGGTGGGTCCCCAAAACCCTGCTGGCGGCTCTGGGGGTGGGGCTGGGAGGTGCCAGTGCTGGGGCTGAGCCAGCCCCCCAAAACTCTGCAGCTGTGTTTGGGGGCGCCGCGGAGCGCCCCTGGGGCTGCCCGCTCCTGGCTGGGCATCGCAGGACCCTTAAAGCGTCCAGTTCGGGGCAGGGAGCACCCCCAAAACCGGGAGCTCCCCCAGTCCTGGATAAGGCTCCTTCCGCAGGGACCCCAGCCCCGGAGCGGGGACCCCCTACGCCACAGCAGGTCCCGGGGGTGCCGGCACCGAGCTCCGCGCTCTTACCTCGGACTCCTTGCGCTGGCTCCTGAAGAGCTCCCGGCCCTTGGGCTGTGGCTGTGGCTGTGGTTGGGGTTGTGGTTGTGGCTGGGGCTGTCCCGGGCGGGCCCTGCCCGGGCCCGGGGCTCCGCCGCCTCCCGCCGCCTCCATCCCGCGGCCGCCGCCAGCACGTGGGGGCCGGGCCCCGCCACGCCCCGCCACGCCCATTGGTCCGTCGGGATCGGGGGCGTGGCCTCAGGGCACACCCCCGCCTCGCCATTGGTCCGGAGCGGGAGGGGGCGGGGCCAGGGGTGACGGCGGAGGGAGTCGGGAGAACCCGGGGGTCACTCGGGATGGGGGGGACTGGAGACACAGGGGGGGACGGGCTTGAGGGGACAGGGGCGTCCCTGGGGTGCTGGGAACAGGGAATGCTGGGGAGTTATCGGGGGTCCCTGGGGTGCTGGGAACGGGGAACGCTGGGGAAGGAGGATTTGTAGGGTGTCCCTGGGGTGCTGGGGTACAGGATGCTGCCATGGGGGTTATGGGGTGTCCCTGGAGCGCTGAACGGGGACAGCAGGGCAGGAGCCGGTGGTGTCAGAGGTGCCCATGGGGTAACGAGGGGGTGGCCATGGAGGGGCCGGGGGGGCACCTGTGGGGCTGCAGCCGCCCCAGCCGAATGTTCCCGTCCCCGAGGCAGCCCCAGGAGCACCCGGCCCGTCGGGCTGTGCAAACCCCGCCGTCTCCATTCCGGTCCCAGACAGCTCCCGGGGCCCTGGAGCGGGGTTTGTTTCCATTCCCACACCCAGTAACGGGGGCCGGTTGTTTTTGGGGCGCCTGTGGGTGAGGTTTGTGGCCGGGGAGGTACCGGGTGCCCGACTCGGTGCCCCTCATCCCTTCAGAGCCTCTGGAAGGTTGGAGACCCCGAGGGTTTGGGTCGGAATTCCCTTGGCTGCCGCGGCAGCATGTGCGGCTCTGCTGGCAGGGCGGGGGCAGAGCAGATAACGGGACCGCTCCGGAGCAGATAACGGGACCGGGATCGTTCCCGCCCAAGGACACACCGGCCCAGAGCCCAAACAGTTCCGGCTGCCCAAGGACGCGGCCCCAGAGCCGCTTCCCCAGCTGGAATTGTCTGGAAGCAGCAGCAGGAGCTCAAGGCTCCGGCTCTGGGGACAACCCCCCCATCCCACCACCATCCCCGATCCCTCCTTGTCCCACCCCAAAATCCCGGCCTGCCCCCGCCTGACCCCAAGGACGCTCGGGACAGGCTGAGTTTTCCAATGTTTTATTTGTGTTTTGAGATTACAGAGTCTTTATTGCTGATCTAATACAATCACTCAGACATTAATATTTAAAACATCCTTCTGAAATGTTACGGTTGCGACGTTTTCGTTTCCTCACTGCTGATGACGAGTTTTGTCTTATTATTATCTCTAACGTTCAGAACAGAATTAATTTCCTTTATGCGATTTTGCTGGTGTTACCTAAAATCTCTTTTTTCCTAAGTCTTGAAAAATGTGTTACATTAAAATTAAAAAAAAAAAAAAAAGATGAAAGAAACCAAACCCCATTACACGTTTAATTTAGAGATGATCATAAGATATGATTCCAGGTTGATTAGGAAAAAAGCCAAGCGAGCCAAAAAGCTTTTACAGGAGAAGCAGAACATGGAGAAGAGCTTTAAAAATCGAGGTGGGAAAGCCAAGTTGGGATTTCAGTATTAATATATATATATTTTTTTTCCCTTCCTATCTACCTGGAAGATAAAGGGGGGCATGAAGGGATCTGGGGCTGTGCAGAGCAGGCACGGGGTGGGACGCGGCTCTGGGGATGAGAGGGGTCGGGATGAAAGGGGCTTTTCCAGAAGGGGCTTTTCCAGAAGGGGTTTTTCCAGGGGGAAGTGGCTGTGCTTGGGTTGGGATTCCTGTTCTTGCCAAAGCTGCTCTGCCCCAGGCACCCCACGGCCACATCTCACCTGGGCCAGGAGCAGCTCCCACGCTCCCAGAAAGCAGCAGGGGCTGACACAGACCAGGATCCAGCCCGGGGAGACAGACCTGGGGGTGATGTTTCAATTTGCTCGGGAGATTCTTCCCAAAAAAATCTCAGGATCTGGGTAAAATGAACGAGCAGAGATCATTTTGAGTCTGTGCTTAGCCATCAGTTTACTGGAAGCTTCTCAAGGCCTGAAGGTCTTCTCAAGGCCTTCACAAAGCCCTGACACCTTCCCAAAGTCTCTTCAAGGTTTCCTCAAGCTCTTCTCAAGGTTTTCCTTCCTGATTTTGAGAGATTTCAAAGAGAAGCTTGGAATAAGCCGGCACATAGGAACGTTTGCTCTGGAGATGAGCAACTTGTGGCCAACCTGCCTCCAAATCTCCTGAGAGCCGTGGGAAGGACTTGAGGCCGTAATTCCTCCGTTTTCCCTTCCTTGTGCGTGAACGAGCTGCCACAAAAAAGTTCTCCATGATGGCAAAGAAGCCCAGGAGGACAAAACACGGATCTGCAGCTGATGAGAGACTCGGGAACCAACAGGGAGGACAGAGGCTCCTGTGCTCACGGGGCTGGGCAGTTCTGTTTCAGAAGGATCACGTTCTCCACGTGAGGGACAGAAGTGGCTCCGCTCAGACACTTGGGAAGTCACCTTGCTAAGGGTCACGCTGTCCTGTGCTCAGGTGGGACATCCTGGGATAAAACAGGGAACTCTGGCAAATTTTTTCTCCATCAGCTCTGACACGTCAAGGTGACCCAAGGGTTTCAGTGATGCTGAGCCCTCCCCTCGCACAGAACCCGTGGGGGTCACTCCGGCAGACGTCTCATACATTCCAAAGGGGAATTCCAGATTCATACAAATACGACCAGAAAATAAAACTCCGAAGGTTTCCAATGAGGACTGAAATTCAGCTGGACAAGGACCTGGGTCCTCCCAGCCGGGCGGCCGGCGAGCTCTGCCTGGCGCGGCAGGAGCCGCCGGGCGCGGCAGCAGCAGCATCGGTGGGCGAGGCCCTTCCAGCAGCGCTGGGAACACGACTTTGGTTGATCCAGAGAGGTTGGCACTCGGAACGACAGCAGCAGGAAAACGCCGCGGGGCTGTGCCCAGGGGAGCGGCGCCGGCTCCTCCGCGCGCTCGGGGCTGTCCCCGGGCCGGCGCTGCCCCTCGGGCACAGCTCCGGGCAGTGCTAAGGCGAGGTTCCCCGGCTGGGCACGGCCCCGGGCACTTCCAGGGCACACGGAGAGGCTTCTCCAGCCAGATTCCCGAGGCGGCTCCCGGCCTGGAGCCAAGGAGGATCCCGGCTCTGTTGTCAAAGTGCCGGAGATCCCCCGGCTGCTGGGCTGGAGAAGCGCTGGGGAGTGGAGGAAACCAAAAGCGACTCCCAGGCCGGGTCCCGCCGAGCGGGGGGTGAGCAGGGATAAGGGACTATTCCATATTCCACGGCTCGATTCCAGCAGCTTCCTCCTCGCCTTCCCCATCCTCCCAGCCCCGAAAAAGAACGAACCCGAAGAGAAAAATGAAAGGAACGGAAAGAAAATCCAGCGTCTCCCAGTCCCGCGGCAGGACGAACACCAGTGGCAGAGGCCACATGAACAGTATTCTAATTTAATAAATAAATAACCTAAAACACACTGTCGACTATGGCAGCAAGCCCGGCTCTAGCGTGGGAAGCTTGCGCGGTTTCATCCTGTACAGTAGTTGAGAAAGACTCGGGTGCTTGTTGCGGTTCCTCGCGATTCTCCGGGACGCGGCGGCAGGAACTCAATATCTGGGAAAAGGAGGAAAAAACCGGGGTTTGGTGAGTGGGGAAGGGAGGAGGAGCTGCCCCAGCATCCCCACAGTGGATTTTGGGAGGAGGAGACGCCAAGGACAGAAATGGCTGAGGAAGGGACTCGGTCCTCGCTGCCTCCGAGGCGCCCATGGGAAGGTGGAGGGGTCGTGGCTCCTCCTCAGGGCAGGGAATTCCCTGAGACCCTCAATGGATCCCAACCTCTCCAGGACAAATCTCGCTGCCCACAAGGCTGAGCCATGCCAGGCACCAAAACCAGGGACAAACCTTGTTCCCAACAAGGCTGAGCCATGCCAGGCACCAAAACCAGGGACAAACCTCACTGCCCACAAGGCTGGGCCAGACACCAAAATCAGGGACAAACCTCACTGCCCACAAGGCTGGGCCATGTCAGGCACCAAAAGGGACAAACCTTGTTCCCAACAAGGCTGGGCCATGCCAGGCACCAAAACCAGGCACAGAGAACTGAACCAGAGGGAATTCCTCCACAGCCACAGGGAAGCACCAGGAGTTTGCAAGGAAAAAAGCTCAGGGTCTGGGAAAACCCAGTGATCTCCAAACTGGGAGTGTTCTGGTGCTCTCTGCCTGCCAAGAAAATCCCTTTTCCTGCAGGAAAAGGATCTGGGCTTCACCCTCCCAAGCACTTTTGCGCAAAGGCATTTCATTTTTACAGTGGAAATTCATGGCAGTGCTAGCTGAAAAATGTGGAAAGGGAAGCGATCCAGGGCTCCTACTGACAATTATTATTATTTTGGGGATCTGCCCAGCCCATGCTCAGGAAGGAGCCGTGGAGCTGAGCCCGTGGGAGCAGCCCTGGGGCTGAGGCCGCTCTGTGCCACCTCATCCTCCATCAAACTTTAAAAATAAATCTGCCACCGAGCCGGTGGCATCGCGCTGGCATCTGCCACGTCTGGGTGACAGCTGCTGCCACGCACAAAGGGCTCCAGTCCTGCCAAGAGCTGCTGTCAGGGCTCCAAGTGCACCATCCCCTTCCTGCTGCCTGCACCGGGACTGAGCAGAGAGACCTTGGAATCATCTCAGGGGTTGTGTGGGGTTAAATCCCAGGTGTCCCCCACGCCGGGGCAGGAGCAGAGGGCTGGGAAGGGACAGGGAGGGCACCAGGAGGGGACAGGGCTGGAGGGCACCGGGAGGGGACAGGGCTGGAGGGCACCGGGAGGGGACAGGGCTGGGAGGACACCAGGAGGGGACAGGGCTGCAGGGCACCTGTAGTAGTTGGGTTTGAAGGGTCCGTTCTTGTTGAGCCCCAGGTACTTGGCCTGCTCGTCCGTCAGCTCCGTCAGGTGCGCGTCGAACGTGGGCAGGTGCAGGCTGGCCACGTACTCGTCTGGGGGAGGGCAGAGGAGGCCAGGCCTCGTCACAGCAGGCAAGGGAGGCCACAGCGAGTGTCCCACAACCCACCTGGCACCTCTGCTTGGTGACACCTCACCCCAAGATCAGGCCCTGCCTCAAAAATCCCAATTCCCACCAAAAAGCCCATTCTGCCCAAAGCGTGCCCAGGAGGGGGCTGTGCTGGGGGAGCTGCTGGCAGGGGTGAGGCCCCATCCCTGGCAGAGACCCCACAGGGCACCCCCTGCACTGGGAGGCACCCCCTGCTCTCCACAGGTGCCACAGGAGAGCAGCAAGAAGCTGGAAGCCCCTGAGCTGGGCCCAGAGCCACCTCCCAGCTGTGACAGTGCCCAGGCTGCCCCAGTGCCACCTCCCAGCTGTGACAGTGACCAACCCTGCCCCAGTGCCACCTCCCAGCTGTGACAGTGACCAACCCTGCCCCAGTGCCACCTCCCAGCTGTGACAGTGCCCAGCCTGGCCCAGTGCCACCTCCCAGCTGTGACAGTGACCAACCCTAGCCCAGGGGCACCTCCCAGCTGTGACAGTGCCCAGCCTGGCCCAGTGGCACCTCCCAGCCCAATGCCCAGGAGCAGAAGGCAGTGGGAACATTGTTACCCATTTTTTTAGGCAGCAAGTACACGTCCTGCTTGTAGCGGCCCTCGGGAGCGTTGTAGAGCTCTATCAGAGCCAGGGCCTGCAGAGGGGACACCGGGGTCAGGGCTGCTGTCCCTTGGAGCAGGGCCTGCCCCCAGCCCAGCCCAAACTCCCCTCACCTGGGTGGTGGCCGTGATGGACAGGACGAAGGTGGGCACGGTGGAGCAGCTCAGGTTCAGCAGGCGGCCCTGGAAGCAGAGTCTGGCTGTTAACAGGGCACCAAACCAGCCTGTAACCCCACAGGAGGGACAGGAGCCACTGCAGCAACGTGTCCCTGCTGTGCCACCTGCACCGAGCCCCGGGGTGTGGCTGCCCTCAGGAAGTGGAAATGTCCCTGTGGGAGATACCCTGGAGTGGGATGAATTAAAACAGGGGAGCTTTTCTTCATCCCAGGAGCTCAGGGGGGCCCTTGTGGCTCTGCACAAGTGAAAAGGGACAGGAGGGGACAGCTGGGGGGGTCGGGCTGTGCTCCAGGGAACAGGGACAGGAGCAGAGGGAACGGCCTCAGGCTGGGCCAGGGCAGGTTTGGATTGGATTTTAGGGAAAATTCCTTCATGGAAAGGGTGCTCAGGCACTGGAAATGCCCAGGGCAGGGGTGGAGTCCCCATCCCTGCAGGGATTCAAAGCCCTGTGGATGTGGCACTGGGGATGTGGTGGCTTTGGCAGTGCTGGGAATGGTTGGCCCTGATGGACTCAGAGGTGTTTTCCAACCTAAAGCATTCTGTGATTCCAGGATTCCCTGGCCAAGCCCCACCGTGCACAGGGAGCCTGAGCTGCTCTCACCTCTGCCAGCAGCACGATCCTCTTGCCATCGGGCCAGATGACGTGATCCACCTGGGACCTGACCCGCTCCCAGGTGAGCTCAGGTGTGCGCAGGCTGGCCTGGAACGTGGGAAATGTCACTGCAGCACCAGGGAGCCCCAGGAGCTCAGCCAGGGGGTGGGAACAGGCAGCAACCCCCACCAGTGCCCTGGGATTGTCCCCTTGGGCCCCAGCCCAGCCCCAGCCCAGGGACACTCTGTGGTTCACAGCCTGAGCTGCTTCTGCGAGCTCAGCACATCAGAGCTCACCGGGACTGCCCAAGGGTGGGGAGGATTCACCATCACCCCAAACAGTGCCACTCAAAGCACAACCACCCCAAACACCACTGCCCCAAAGCACCATCACCCCAAACAGTGCCACTCAAAGCACCATTATCCCAAACACCACTGCCCCAAAACACCATCACCTCAAAACACCATCATCCTAAAACACTGTCAGCCCAAACCACTGTGACCCTAAAAGAGTTGCCCCAAAGCACCATCATCCCAAACACCACTGCCCCTAAGAAAAATCATTATAAAACACTGTAACCCCAAAGTACCATCACCTTAAAACACCATGATCCCAAAGCCCTATCACCCTAAAACACCATCACCCAAAACAGTGACAGCTGAAAATGCCATCAGTCTGAAACACCATCACCCCAAAACAGTCACCCCAAACACCATCTCCCCAAAATACCACCAGTCCAAACACTGTTAGCCCAAAACTCCATCACCCTAAAAGACCATTACCTCAAACAGTGTCACTCAAAGCACAACCACCCCAAACACCACTGCCCCAAAGCTCCATCACCTCAAAACACCATCATCCTAAAGCACCATCAGCCCAAAACTGGGCACTCTGACCCTAAAAGAACCATCATCCTAAATCACTGTAACCCCAAACACCTCACCCCAAAAGAGTCATCCCAAACACCGCTCAGCCCAAAACATCATTATCCTAAAATATCACTACCCTGAACACTGTCACCCTAAACCACCATCACCCCAAAACAGTCAAAGCACCACCACCCCAAACACAGCCACCCCAAACACCACTGCCCAAAAGCACCACCACCCCAAACCACTGTAACCCCAAAGCACCACCACTGTAAAACAGTCTCCTCAAAGCACCATGACTGCACACCCCATGCCCCTAAACCCCATGCCCACCCCAAACTGTCCCCCCAAGCCCCCCAGGCCCCGCTCACCACGTCGATCTCGGTGTTGGAGTGCCCCATGTTGCAGACAATGCAGCTGTTCTTCATCCTGTCCAGATGTTCCCTGGTCACCACGTTCTTGTTCCCTGCCAGCACCACAGCCCCCATCAATCCTGTCCTGCCCCACCTTTGGGGCTTTTTGGGGTGGGCATCCTCATGGGGCCCTTTTGGGGTGTGGATCCCCCTGGGCCCTTTTGGGGTGTGCAGCCCCATGGGCCCTTTTGGGGTCTGCAGCCCCATGGGGCCCTTTTGGGGTCTGCATCCCCCTGGGGCTCTTTTGTGGTCTGCACCCCCATGGGCCCTTTTGGGGTCTGCATCCCCATGGGGCCCTTTTGGGGTGTGCAGCCCCATGGGATCCTTTTGGGGTCTGCATCCCCCATGGGCCCTTTTGGGGTCTGCATCCTCATGGGGCCCTTTTGGGGTCTGCATCCCCCATGGGCCCTTTTGGGGTCTGCATCCCCATGGGGCCCTTTTGTGGTCTGCACCCCCATGGGCCCTTTTGGGGTCTGCATCCCCCTGGGGCCCTTTTGGGGTCTGCAGCCCCATGGGGCCCGTTTGGGGTCTGCAGCCCCATGGGGCCCTTTTGGGGTCTGCATCCCCATGGGGCCCTTTTGGGGTGAGCACCCCCATGGGATCCTTTTGGGGTCTGCAGCCCCATGGGCCCTTTTGGGGTGTGCAGCCCCTCTCCCGCCCTGCTGGCCCCGTACCTGTGCAGGTGATGACGATGTCCACCTGCCTGATGACCTCATTGAGCTTCACCAGCCGGAACCCGTCCATGCTGGGAGGGAAAGCAGGGACAGAGTGAGCCCAGACCCCCATTTTAACCCCCTGATGAACCCCTGGGAGTTCCTGGGGTCACCCTGGAGGGTCTGGGACATTTGTGAGGAGAAGTGAGAAGGGATTTTGGGGCTTTCTCATGTCCTGTCGAGGCCTTCTCATTTGCCAACCTCAATTTTCAACCCTGATGGGATTTTTAGAGCTGCTCCTCCTGCAGGGAACATCCAGGACCTGTGGATCCGCTCAGAATCCAGGTTGGGATGGATTTAGAGCATCCTAAAAACCACCCCAAAATCCTGATTTAGGCACCTGCAGAACCCTCAGAGTGCTGAGCCCCAGCAGGCCTGCCCTGCCCTCCCCAGCAAGGTGAGCTCAGGGATAACAAGGGCAGGCTGGGCTTTTTTGGGATTTGTTGACAATCCTCCCCAGAGCTCCTTCCTGTGCCTCTCACAAGCTGCAAAATTGGAGTTACTAAAATAAAAAAGTCATTTATTTCTGCTGCATGTCCCCATTTCCTGAGCTTTTCCCCACTGCCAGCTCCTCCTGAGAGGGGCCCCGTAAGGGATTGCTGGAAATTCCCAGCTGAGGATGGATCAAGGTCACAGAGCAGCCCAAAAGTTCATCAGCTCTGCTAATTAGAACTCGTTAGTCCCCTCACCACAACCTGGGGAGGAGCAGGCTGAGGGTTATGGGGGGCTCTGGGTTTTTGGGATCCCACAGGATCCAAACCCAGCTGGGTCTGTTGAGGGGCTGGGGGCTCACAGGACCCCAAACACCCCAGGGTGAGGAGTGGGCACAGCCCTGGAGAGCCAGGGAGCAGCTCAACCCCAAAATCCCTGCAAGGCACACCCCAAACTCCTGCCTGCTGTGGGATGGGATAAACTGGAGATGGTTTAGGGCAGATGGGATAAACTGGGAAATGTTTTAGGGCAGATGGGATAAATCAGGAGATGTTTTAGGGCAGATGGGATAAATCAGGAGATGTTTTAGGGCAGGGTTCTTTTCTGGGATGGGATAAACTGGGGGATGCTTTAGAGCAGATGGGATAAACTGGGAGAAGCTTTAGGGCAGTTTCCTGGGATGGCATAAACCAGGAGATGTTTTAGAGCATTTCTGGGATGGGATAAACCAGGAGAAGCTTTAGGACATTTCTGGGATGGAATGAACCAGGAGATGTTTTAGGACATTTCTGGGATGGGATAAACCAGGAGAAGCTCCAGGGCAGGCCCCAGGGCAGAGCTGGGGCTGCAGGAACCCTTTGGGAGGTTTCCAGGGAGGATGAGGGGTCCCAGCCCTACCAGGCCTGCAGGGCACAGATGGGGTCGATCTCGGTGACGTAGACGATGGAGCCCATGGCCTTCAGGGCAGCACAGCAGCCCTTCCCCACCTGCAACAGGGACAGCTCAGGGACACCCCACCACGGGGGACAGACCCCACTGAGGGGGGACAGACCCCACTGATGGGGGACAGACCCCACTGAGGGGGGACAGACCCCACTGAGGGGGTACAGACCCCACTGATGGGGGACAGACCCCACTGAGGGGGTACAGACCCCACTGAGGGGGGACAGACCCCACTGAGGGGGGACAAACACCATTGAGGGGGGACAGACCCCACTGAGGGGGGACAGACCCCACTGAGGGGGGACAGACCCCACTGATGGGGCACAAACCCCATTGAGGGGCACAAACCCCATTGCTGGGGCACAAACCCCATTGCTGGGGCACAAACCCCATTGAGGGGCACAAACCCCACTGCAGGGGCACAAACCCCATTGAGGGGCACAAACCCCACTGCAGGGGCACAAACCCCATTGAG
>JAWWLW010000057.1:610349-620577 GCA_035041385.1 Myiothlypis coronata | reverse complement strand
GTGTTGAACCAGCCTGGATGTGGCACTGGGTGGGCTCCATGGCCTTGGAGGGCTCTCCCAGCCCAGGGATTCTGTGATTCTGTGCAGGTCAGACAAAAACCATTATTGGTGCTTACCCTGTCAATTTGTACAACCTCCTGATCTACAGGAGCTGTCAGCCCTTGAGGGCTGCAAAGTTTACACCTATGGCAAACAGATATTACCAAATACCCATCTTTTAGAAAATTTTAAAATATTCACGTGTCTGTAGATAATTCTTCAAGCACAGTTTTGACTTCTGCACTCCCAGGGGAAACAATCACTCACACTTGCTGGCACAGTTTTACAAGAGAGATGTTTAAAAAAGTGACCCAAAGCTTCCAACCATCCAAAAGCTGGACATGTGCCTGAACCAGGACAACATGCTTCTGTGAAAAGCACATGTTAAAAGACAAAACAAACCTGGAAACTATTAATACAATTTCCTTTATACCCTTTTAAAATTTTAAACCTATTTTAACTTTCTCCTAAATCTATCTCACAACGAAAAATTAATACATTAATAATTAACCAACACCAAAATCTACCATACTCTTTAATACATTAGCCAAAAAAGATTGAAATTAAAAAAAACATGCAAAATTTTAAAAAAATATCCTAAATGAACAAACCAAAACCACTACACTTGCCAACATGCTTTACAAGCTTTTGCTTTGTTCAGTGTACCCCAAGAGGTAAAACAGACAATAAGGAAAGCTCCAGCATTTGGTGTGATTCTGGAATTCTGACCCAGCACAGGAACAGATCCTGGTGCCTCAGCCCCTGGCCAAGGGCAGCCTGGCCATTCCCAGTTCCAAGATTTCCTCCTCATCCCGTTTTTATTTCCCTCTCCTTTTCCATCTCCCTGCTCCTCAGCCCCATGGATTGATCCTTGCACTGGGTTCCACGCAGGCCCCTGCTGCAATGAACCCGGATTCGTGCAGATTATCCCACCAAATTCCAGAACTTGATACAAAAACCTCCCCCCGGGAAGGTTTTCCTAAAGACCATTCCAGGCCCCTCATTCCCTGCATTTCCTGGGAATTCAGCCCTGGGGAAAAGCATTTATCAAAAGCATTTATCAAAAGCATTTATCAAAAGCATTTATCACCTGGCAGAAGTGACGCTGGGGGTTAGAAGGGAAAAAAAAAATTTAAAAAAATCCTGAATGGAGCTGAAAAACCCTCGTGGCTGTGCCTCAAACAAAGTGGGAATTTCCACAGGAACAGGCAGGCTCAGGTGAAATGTGCAGGGAAGCAAGGTCAGAGGCACCATTGAGAGGAGCCACATGAGAGTCACTGCCAGCAGCCTCAGGTGATGTGCCAGCCTGCTGGAGCTCAAACACACAAAACCACACAGGGATTCTATGTGGTGCTTTTATGAAGAGCTCTGGGAACTGGGTATTACCACCCAAACCTGATTCTGACCATACATTCGAGGTGAAAGTGTTTTATACTCCATTGT
Source organism: Myiothlypis coronata (assembly GCA_035041385.1). NCBI lineage: Eukaryota > Metazoa > Chordata > Aves > Passeriformes > Parulidae > Myiothlypis > Myiothlypis coronata. The sequence goes on along the minus strand of JAWWLW010000057.1, from coordinate 619,095 downwards.
TACATAGCTTTCATGTTAATTATTAAACTTACATTGTTCTGTTGTATACAGAGATTTCAGCTAAATGTAGCTCCTGTTAAATTTCCAACATACTTTCTCATGATTCTTCTTATGGTTCTATCATAATTATACTGAATTACTAAACAATCACCACATCTAACAATTATATCATTTATCATATTGCTTATGCAGGTGCATTGATCTGAGAAAACACAAACCCCAACATTTTAGAGTTCTGTCTTTTACATTTTCAGGGCTCCACAAAACCCCAGCTCTAATCATCAAAGTGAGCTCCAGGGCACAGCTGGAAATGTGAGCAGGCAGTGCCTGGGACAGGGGAAAATAATAATAATAATAATAATCATAATCATAATCATAATAACAACCTTCTGCTTTGGAGCTTCATGTAAAACTCGCCTCTTGCTGAGGTTTGACCTTCCCAGTGCAGGGGGCAGGAATTCCCAGAGCCCCGAGCATCTCATGACCATTAAATTAAGAATTAATCTGTTTAAATCCAAGTTTTTCTTGTGGTAGGGGTCAGAACTGGATGGGCTCTAAGGTCCCTTCCAACCCAAGCCTTCCCGTGATTCTTCACAGAGTTGTCACTTCACAATCATTAAATCAAGACCTGAATCTGATTAAATTAAATTTTTTTCTTGTTGCAGGGGTCAGATCTGGACGGGCTTTAAGGTCCTTTCCAACCCAACCCATCCCACCTCGTGATTCCTCTCCCAGCTGCAGAAAGGGACACAGAGCTGTCACTTCATAACCATTAAACCAACAACTGAAACTGTTTAAATTTAAGTTTTTCTTGTATCAGGAGTCAGAACTGGATGGGCTTTAAGGTCCCCACAAACCCATCCTACAATTCCACCATTCCTTTCCCAGCTGAAGAAAGGAGCACAGAGCTGTCACTTCACAACCATTCAATCAAGACCTGAATCTGAGTAAATTTAAGATTTCTTGCAGCTGAGGGTCAGAACTGGATGAGCTTTAAGGTTCCTTCCAAACCAACCCATCCTGTGATTCCACCACTCTTCTCCCAGCTGAAGAAAGGTACACGGGGTTGTCACCTCACAACCATTAAACCAAGGACTGAAACTCCTTAAATTCAAGTTTTTCTTGCGGGAGGAGTCAGAACTGGATGGGTTTTAAGGTCCCTTCCAACCCAGCCCATCCCACCTCATGATTCCTCTCTCAGCTGAAGAAAGGGACACAGAGTTGTCACCTCACAAGACCTGAATCTGCTTAAATTTAATTTTTCTTGCAGCTGAGGGTCAGAACTGGATGGGCTTTAAGGTCCCTCCAACCCAGCCCATCCCATGATTCCACCATTCCTCTCCCAGCTGAAGAAATGGACACAGAGCTGTCACTTCACAACCATTCAATCAAGACCTGAAACTCATTAAATTAAATTTTTTTCTTGTTGCAGGGGTCAGAACTGGATGGGCATTCACCTGCAAAATTTCACCTCTCAGGAATGAGGAATTCCAGCATTTCCAGCAAGAACTCAAAGGGAACAACAATTCCAAGAATTTTGCCCAAGATTTGATCTCTAAAGCTGGCAGAGAAAAGCCCAGCACCATCTATAATATCTGCATATAAATATATATAAAAATATCATCTATTCCATCTATTCCTTCCTGTTTTACACCCTATCAAGGTAAAATACAAATCAGAATACCGAAAGGCAGACGGATCAATAAAATGCTAAACTGACAGAAAAGAAGATTTAAAATGAGAGTGAAAAGAGGAAAAGAGTCACTGAAATTTTCTGGGAACTCTTTTTGTCTCAGAATTGCAAAATCACAATTTAGTGACACAGTATCTCAAGGATGGGTGTTAGGATTCCAAGGAAAGGGAACAAAACCAAGAAAATTATATTTCTATAAACCAGCCAAGAAAAAAACACTGAGATTTTGTTTCTATCAAACACTCCTAAGAATCACAGTTCCACTATAAATTTCATCTATTTTAATTAGACTTTTACCTCTATATCAGCAAAGTTCTGTTGGATCTGAGTAAAAACAATTTATATCTTATTTTTGTTCTAAACCTCCTTTCACCAGATGCTTCAGCTCCACGTGCCCAATTTTACAGGCACAGGGACAATTTGCTGGCTCCCAAACGTGGTTTTATTCCAATAACACCAGGATGTTGAATATTATTTCTTTCTCCTGAGGAGGAGAGGACCTGGATGAATGAAGAGCCTGGGTTGAGAGGCTGAGGAAAGAGGAGAAGGAACAATTTGTATTCCCAGATCCTCTCCAGCAGCACATCCCAAGCAGAGGGAGGCAGGAGCCAGCTGGGAATTCCAGGGTCCTCCTGGATTTGTTGCTCTGCTCCTGGGATTGGGAGCAGCCAGGGAGTGAGGCAGGGTTGAAGCTGTTTCAGGTTCCCAGCACCCTCTGAAAAAAAGGGTGAAATCCCTTTTTGTGGTTGAACACAGGAAAAAATGGAGAGGGGTGGGATGAAGAGTTTAAGCACATTTGAGGAGAATTATGGGTGCCCTGAGGGTCTCTAAAAATAGAGATGGGATTAGGATATCAAACTCCAAACACTGGGGTGGGAGGCAGGATCTCAGAGGGAAAATATCCTTTAGTGAGCAGCTGAACCCCCTCCCAACCCCAAAAAAGGGATTTTAGGGAAGAAAAGCAAGATCCAGACCTTGTCTGTGCTCCCTCCAAGGAGAAAATGGAATTCCAGGGAAGCCACCCTGGAGGAAATCACAGTTATGGAGACAAAGCCCCTCAGCCTGGGCCCTCCAAAGGGACAGGAAATTTTAGAGCAACCCCAAAAGAGGCTGGAAGTCCATCAGCAGGGGAGGTGAGGTGTTCACCCCAAAGTTCTATGGGGTGAGAGGCTCCCTTAGGACAGGGACACTTAATTCCCTACACTCCCATAAATATTCACAGGGGACAACTCCTTCTCTGGGATTTCCAACAGGAATGGTGCAAAAAACCAAGGAAAATGTGGATTTCCCTCCAGGCACAGCAGGGTACACACAACCCTTACTCCAGGGAGCACCTGTGTCCACCTGAGGAGCTGGAGACACATGGATGGACCCACCAGGGTTGGAACCACCAGGGTTGGAATCACCAGGGTTGGAACCACCAGGATGGGAACCACTCACCAGGGTTGGAACCACTCACCAGGGTTGGAACCACTCACCAGGGTTGGAACCACTCACCAGGGTTGGAACCACCAGGATTGGACCCACCAGGATGGGACCCACCAGGATGGGACCCACCAGGATGGGACCCACCAGGATGGGAACCACTCACCAGGGTTGGAACCACCAGGGTTCCCAGCTCCACACACTCCTGGGGTGCAGCTGCCAGCTCACAGCACCCCTGAGAGAGGGGCACCCCCAAAACCCCCCCTGCCACACCCCACACCCAGCTATGGGCACACCTGGCCCTGCCCCAGGTGCCAACGTCACCGGCGCCGCCCGGGACATTTTTATCTTATCCACATTCCCCAGATAACCCTGGGAACGTGAACCTGATGTGAACCCACACACCCTGCAGCTCACACACCTGGGGGGCAGGTGAGGGGGGGAAAGGCACCCAGGGACAGCTGGGGGTGCAGGGAGTGGAGTGTAAAAGCAGCCAGTGTCACCTGGGGGTGCAGAATTTGGTATAAAGGCAACCAGGGACACCTGGGGGTGCAGAATTCAGGTGTAAAGGCACTCATAGAGACCTGGGGGTGCAGAATTGGGGTGTAAAGGCACCTGGTGTCACCTGGGGGTGCAGAATTGGGGTGTAAAGACACCTGGTGTCACCTGGGAGTGCAGAATTGGGGTGTAAAGGCACCCGGTGTCACCTGGGAGTGCAGGGAACGGGGTGCAAAGTCACCCAGGGACAGCTGGGGGTGCAGAATTGGGGTGTAAAGGCACCCAGTGTCACCTGGGAGTGCAGAATTGGGGTGTAAAGGCACCCAGGGACACCTGGGGGTGCAGAATTCAGGTGTAAAGGCACCCAGGGACACCTGGGGGTGTGGGAACCCAGGGCTGCAAAGGCACCCAGAGACACCTGAGGGGGCAGAATTCGGGTGCAAAGGCACCCGGTGTCACCTGAGGGGGCGGAATTGGGGTGTAAAGGCACCCGGTGTCCCCTCCCCATGTCCCCAGTGCACAGACACGGGGGGGCACAAGGCGCAGCCAGACCCCCAGGCATGGCAGAACACGTCCCCAGAACGCAGCCCCAGCCCTGGAGCGCCCCCGCAGCCCCGGCAGCCGCTCGGGGTCACCGACACCCGCCGCGCACCGGGGACCCCGCACCGGGCCGGCCCTGCCCGGCCGAGGCAGCGCCGCGTCCCCGAGCCCCGGCCCGGCTCCCGGTGCCCGGAACGGGGCCGTCCCCTGGCACGGCCCCGCCGGGAGCGCTCCCTGCCGCTGTCGCCCCCGTTACCTTCTTGACGGTGCGCGGCGCCTCGGTGACGGTGCCGTCGGGGCTCACGAGCGCCTCGGCCGCGCCGCCGCTGCTGTCGCTGCCGTCGCGGTGCCGGTGCTGCTGGGGGTGGTGCGGGTCGCTCCTCTTCATGGCCGAAGCCTGCGGCACCTTGCCGGCGGCCGAGGACATCCCGGAGGCCGAGGACATCGCGGCGGCCGAGGACAGCCCGGGGCAGCCGCCCCCCGGAGGCCGCTCGGCGGAGGGGGCCGGGGCCGCCTCACGCTCGGCGCCCGGCACGGGGCAGGCGGGCGCCGCCGCCGCCGCCACGCCGTGCCCCGCTGCGTGAGCGCCCGCAGGCTCGCACGGCGGCCCCGCCGCTTTGTCCATGGGGCCGCCGAGCTCCTTCAGCTCCACGGCGGGCGCGGCCACCGCCACCTGCACCGACATCGCCGCCGACTGCTCCGGCTCCGCTCCCGGTCCGCTCCGGCTCCCTCCGGGCCGCCGGCCCCGCCTCGCCCCGCCCCGCCGCCCTTGCTGCCGCACTGCATGCCGGGACATGGAGTCCTCCCGCCCCGGCTCCGCCCCGCCGCGACTACAGCTCCCGGCAGCCCCTGCGGGGGCCGCGCGGGGGTTGATGGGAGTTGTAGTCCCCGCGGGGCCACCCGCCCCCTGAAGGTATTTGGGGTTTTTTTCTCGTTTTGGTGAATTTTTAGTGTTTCAGCCGCCGGGCACGGAATCGCAGAAGCACTGAGGTTGTACAAGAGCTTCGAGACCATCGAGACCAAGGTGTGCCTGGTCCCCACTTTATGTTACCGGCCCAGAGCCCTGAGTGCCACATCCGGGGATTCCTTGGACACCTCCAGGCATGGGAGCTCCAAAGCTCCCTGAGCAGCCTCTGCCAAGGCCTGACCACCCTTTCCATGGGGTAATTCCTGCTGATTCCACCCCTGACCCAGCCTGAGGCCGTTTCCTCTGCTCCTGTCCCTGTTCCCTGCACTGTCCCCTCCTGGCAGGGACTTGTGCAGAGCCACCAGGGCCCCCTGAGCCTCCTTTGCTCCAGGCTCAGCCCCTTCCCAGCTCCCTCAGCCTCTCCAGACCCTTCCCAGCCCCTTTGCTCCTTCTCTGGACTCAATCTGTCACAGGCCTTGGTGTCCCCACAGTGCCATGGCCTGGCCAGGCAGCTCCCCTGGCCTGGACAAAAATTGTAGAATTTCAGAGCCAAAGGGGTTGGAAAAGCCCTCCCAGATAATGAAATCAAACCACTGCAAGGCCACCACTGGTTTGTGTCCCCAGGTGCCAGCAGCAAAGATGGATGTCCCACCAAGGCCATCCCAATGGCCAAAATTATGGAATTTCAGAGCCAAAGGGGTTGGAAAAACTCTCCCAAATAATGAAATCCAACCACTGCAAGGCCACCACTCATCTGTGTCCCCAAATGCCAGTAGCAAGGATGGATGTACCACTGAGGCCATCCCAATAGGAAAATTGAGTCAAAACTGTGGAATTTCAGAGCCAAAGGGGTGGAAAAGCCCTCCCAGACCATCAATCCCAACCAATGCCAGGAAAACCCATGGGAATGAGGAGCCACAACATCCTGGCATGGGGAATGTGCCATCCAAACTCCTGGGACTTGCTGTCCTGCCAGCCACTGAGCTCAGCCTGCAGGCACAAATCAGTAATAAACCACCATGTTCATGATTTACATTTAATTACTTCAGTTCTACCACCTTTTCTAAATCCCATTCTCTGGGAATGTGCCTCTTCTGGAGTGCAAACCCATCCTCTTATTATTGGTATTTATTGAGATCAGCCCTGAGAGAAGAACTTGGAGCTGTTGGTGGGTGAGAGCTTAATTAATTCTCAATTCTCAAGTGCCAATTCCAATCCTCAAGTGCCCAACTCTCAAAGCTCGGGGGAGCTCGGTGTTTGGGATGAGATGGAGAGGAAATTCTCAAAGCTCAGGGGAGCTCGGTGTTTGGGATGAGATGGAAACTCTCAAAGCCCAGGTGAGCTCGGTGTTTGGGATGAGCTGGAGAGGAAACTCTCAAAGCCCAGGTGAGCTCGGTGTTTGGGATGAGCTGGAGAGGAAACTCTCAAAGCTCAGGGGAGCTCGGTGTTCGGAGCTCAGTGTTCGGTGTTTGGGATGAGATGGAAACTCTCAAAGCCCGGCGGAGCTCAGTGTTCGGTGTTTGGGATGAGCTGGAGGAGAGGAGGGAGGGAAGGAATCCACAGAGACCTCCCCAAAACCCAGGAGGGAGGGGAGAGATGGAAGCAGCGGAGAAGCTGAGGGAGGATTTCAGGGAAGAAAGAGGCATGGGAGAGGAGCAGGAATTCCAGAGGGGATCGGAGCTAAAGGAGAAGCAGCGCATCCCTGTGAGCCCGCAGTGTGATGAGCACAATTCCCGAGATAAAGCTGATTCCTGCCGGACGGGATCTGAGCCCACAACCCATCCCTGCCTCTCTCCGGGATCACAAAACTCCGGCTCGGGGCCGATCCCGGCTCAGGACCGCCCTCTGGAACGGGAGCGGAGGGACTTGAGGATGGAGGAAAATCCCTCCCCTTGCATGGAGAGCAGGAAAGGTCGCGGCTGCTGCGGCGCCGCCGCGGTTCTGCTGAGCAGGGAGGTGGTGCTGACCTGAGGTGAGGAATCATCCGGGATTTATCGTCTCAGATCCCACAAAAAATCCAGCAGGGTGTTCTGCAAAGCCCTGACATAATTTAAAATATAGACTCTGATCTTCCTCTGCTGAGGAGAGGAGCTCGTGCTGCCTTGGAAATAGAGAAACCTTCCAAAATTTGTCATTTCCTGCTGCCACAGATCCCACAAAAAACCCACCAGGTTGTTTTGGCCAAGGCAAAATCCTGACCCTAATCCTCCTCTGCTGAGGAGAGGAGCTTGTACCGACCTGGAAATAGAGAAATCCTCCAGAATTTATCATTTCCTGGTACCACAGGTCCCACCAGGTTGTTTTGCAAACCTCTGACAAATGCAAAATCCTGACCCTGATTCTCCTCTGTTGAGGAGAGGAGCTTGTACCGACCTGGAAATAGAGAAATCCCCCAGAATTTATCATTTCCTGGTACCACAGGTCCCACAGAAAACCCACCAGATTGTTTTGCAAACCATGCAAAATCCTCACCCCAGTCTTCCTCTACTGAGGAGAGGAGCTTGTGCTGCCTTGGAAATAGAGAAACTCTCCAGAATTTATCAATTCCCAGTGCCACAGGTCCCAGAAAAAACCCACCAGATTGTTTTGACCAAGGCAAAATTCTGACCCTGATCCTCTTCTGCTAAGAGGAGCTTGTGCTGACCTGGAAATAGAGAAATCCATTAAAATTTATCATTTCCTGGTGCCACAGATCCCACAAAAAACCCACCAGGTTGTTTTGCACACCCTTGACCAGGGCAAAATCCCAACCCTGATTCTCCTCTGCTGAGGAGAGGAGCCTGTGCTGCCCTGGAGATGGAGAAACCCTCCAGAATTTATCATCTCAGATCCCACAAAAAACCCAGCAGGTTGTTTTGACCAAAGCAAAATCCCAACCCTGATCCTCCTCTGCTGAGGAGAGGAGCCTGTGCTGACCTGGAAATAGAGAAATCCATTAAAATTTATCATTTCCTGGTGCCACAAATCCCACAAAAAACCCACCAGGTTGTTTTGCACGTCCTTGACCAGGGCAAAATCCCAACCCTGATCCTCCTTTGCTGAGGAGAGGAGCCTGTGCTAACCTGGAAATAGAGAAATCCATTAAAATTTATCATTTCCTGGTGCCACAGATCCCACAAAAAACCCAGCAGGTTGTTTTGACCAAAGCAAAATCCCAACCCTGATCCTTCTCTGCTGAGGAGAGGCGCTTGTACTGCCTTGGAAATAGAGAAATCCTCCAGAATTTATCAATTCCCAGTGCCACAGATCCCACAAAAAACCCACCAGGTTGTTTTGACCAGGGCAAAATCCCAACCCTGATCCTCCTTTGCTGAGGAGAGGAGCTTGTGCTGACCTGGAAAGAAAGAAATCCTCTGGAATTGATCATCTCAGATCCCACAAAAAGATCCCAGGTTGCTCTGCACGTCCTTGACCAGGGCAAAATCCTGACCCTGAGCCCACCTGGCTGAGCATGGGATCTTCCTCACCTTTTAAAGGATATTCCCAAAATCATGAGACTGGCAGGGATGGTGTTTTCCTGCCCTGTGCTGCTGCCAGCACCCCAAAATTCCTGGTTTTGAATGTCCATCAATGCCAGGGTGTGATGCCTTGAGAATCTGACCTAGAACAGAGCTCCAGAATAAAGCAGGGATTTATCCAAAGGATCTCCTCCATGGATCCACCTTGGGCAGCACCAGAGCCCA
>JAWWLW010000057.1:559725-571169 GCA_035041385.1 Myiothlypis coronata | reverse complement strand
AATTCTGTTCTCCCCTTCCCCTCTCCTGCATTCCAGAGGGGAATTCTGTTCTCCCCTTCCCCTCTCCATTATTCCAGGGGGGAATTCTGTTCTCCCCTTCCCCTCTCCATCATTCCAGGGGGGAATTCTGTTCTCCCCTTCCCCTCTCCATTATTCCAGGGGGGAATTCTGTTCTCCCCTTCCCTTTTCCATTATTCCAGAAGGGAATTCTGTTCTCCCCTTCCCCTCTCTGCCCGTGATGGATTTGGGGTGCAGCTCAGGGATTCATGTTCAGTGGGGCTGCTCCCGGATTTTCCATGGAAAAGCCGTGGCTGGAGGGTCCTTGGAGCGCTCCAGGCCCTCTGTGGATGGGAGGAAAACTGGGAATTGGGATGGGCAGAGGCAGGGAACAGGGACAGGGTCCTGTCCTCTTCCTGCTCCGTGCCCACTGGGATGTGCTGTGCCTGCTCTTCCCGGCTGGAGCTGTGGGGTTCAGTGAGAACCGTGGGGTGGAATTCCCTGAATTCCTAAATCCCTGATTTCCCTAAATCCCGAATTCCCTGACTCCCCCGAATCTCTGAATTCCCCAAATTCCCTGACTCCCCCGAATCTCTGAATTCCCCAAATTCCCTGACTCCCCATAATCCCCTGGATTCCCTGAGTCCTCTGAATTCCCTGACTCCCCCAAATTCCCTGAATTCCCCGAACCCTGGACTCCCCATAATCTCTGAATTCCTTGCATCCCCTGAATCTCCTGAATCTCTCAATTCCCGAATCCCTGAATTCCCCGCATTCCCTGACTCCCCCGAATCTCTGAATTCCCTGAACCCCTAAATTCTCTGCATCCCTGAATCTTCTGAATCCCCTGAATTCCCTGAACCCTGGGCTCCCCATAATCTCTGAATTCCTTGCATCCCCTGAATTCCCTGAATCCTCTGACTCCCCCGAATCCCTGACTCCCCTGAATCCCCAAATGTGCCAAATTCCCTGACTCCCTAAATTCCCTGACTCCCCCGAATTCCCTGAATCCCCCAAATTCCCTGCATCCTTGAATCCTCTGAATTCCCTGACTCCCCCGAATTCCCTGAATCCCCCAAAGTCCCTGCATCCTTGAATCCCCCGAATTCCCTGACTCCCCCGAATTCCCTGAATCCCTGAATCCCCTGACTTCCCTGAATCCTGTGAATCCCTCAATCCCGAACTCCCCTGAATTCCCTGAACCCCCAAATATCCTGAATCCCCTGAAATCCCTGATTCCCTCAATCTTCCGAATCCCTCAATCCCTGAATTCCCTGACTCCCCTGAACCCCCGAATCCCTGAATCCCCCAAATTCCCTGATTCCCCTGAAATCCCCTGACTTCTCTGAATCCTTCAATTCCTGAGTCCCCTGAACCCCCCATCTCCCTGATTCCTTTGAATCCCTGAATCCCCCGAATCCCTGAATCCCCTGAGCACCCAAATTTCCTGAATCCCTCGAATCCCTGAATCCCCTGAACCCTCAAATTTCCTGAATCCCCCGAATCCCTTCATCTCCCTGAATCCTCTGAATCCCCGAATTCCCTGACTCTCCTGAACCCCCCAATTCTCTGACTCTCTTGAATCCCCAAATCCCCCGAATCCCCTGATCTCCCTGAATCCCTCAATTCCCGAATTCCCGAATTCCCGAATTCCCGAGCTCCCTCCCCCCGGCGCGGCGGAGCAGGAGCGGGAGGCCGCAGCTAAAAGGAGCACAAAGAGTAAATTGCCACCATCCCACTCCCGGAGGCAGCGCAGCTCTGTCACCGCTGTCACCGCTGTCACTGTGACAACGGGCACGGCTCGGGGGCAGGCGGAGCCCGCGTGGGCCGGGCCCGCGGTGACACCGCCGTGACAGTGCCACAGCGGCGACAGTGCCACCGCTCGGGCAGGGACAGCGAGGGGCAGCGGTGACAGTGGTGGCAGAAAGTGGCAGTGGGTGCCAGGCCAGGTGGCAGCTGTGGCAGAGGGTGACAGTGGGTGGCAGCAGTGACAGCGGGTGCCAGACCTGGTGGCAGTGGTTGCACAGGGTGACAGCAAGTGGCAGAGGGTGGCGCTGGCCAAGCCTGGTGGCAGTGGGTGGCAGCAGGTGACAGAGGGTGACACTGGGTGGCACTGGCCAGACTGGGTGACAGAGGGTGGTGCTGGCCAGGCCTGGTGACAGTGGGTGGCAGCAGGTGACAGAGGGTGGCAGTGGCCAGGTCTGGGGACAGCAGGGGGCAATGGTGGCAGCATGTGGCAGAGTGGCAGTGGGTGCCAAGCTGGGTGGCATCTGGTGGCAGAGGGTGGCATTGGCCAGGCTTGGTGGCAGTGTGTGGCAGAGGGTGGCAGTGGCCAGGCCAGGTGGCAACGAGTGGCAGCAGGTGACAGAGGGTTTCAGAGGGTGGCAGCAGGTGGCACTGCTAGGCCTGGTGACACTGGGTGTCAGCAGGTGACAGAGGGTGGCAGTGGGTGACAGAGGGTGGCACTGGCCAGGCCAGTTGGCAGCATGTGGCCATGCCAGAGTGGGTGGCAGTGGGTGGCCGTGGCAGTGGTGACAGTGGGTAGCACTGACCAGGCCGGGTGGCAGCAGGTGGCAGTGGCTGACAGTGGGTGGCAGCAGGTGGCACTGGCCAGGCTGGGTGGCAGTGGCTGACAGAGGATGGCACTGGGTGACACTGACCAAGGACGTGGCAGTGGGTGGCTGTGTCAGGCCGGGTGGCAGTGGGTGGCAGCAGGTGACAGAGGGTGGCAGAGGGTGGCAGCAGGTGGCAGAGGGTGGCAGTGGGTGGCCGTGTCAGGCCGGGTGGCAGCAGGTGACAGAGGGTGGCAGTGGGTGGCAGCAGGTGGCAGCATGTGGCAGTGGGTGGCAGCAGGTGGCAGTGGGTGGCAGTGGGTGGCAGTGGGTGGCAGCAGGTGGCAGCAGGTGGCAGTGGGTGGCAGCAGGTGGCCCTGGCCCGGCCGCCCGCCTGGCGCTGGGGACAGCAGGGACGCGCTCCGGGGTAACCCGAGCAGGGAGCGGCCGATTCCTCCCTCATGAAATATTGAGGGCCCCTGGCGGCTCGGTGGCACCGGGGTGGCCCTGGCGCGTGACTCGGGGACAAACGGGGCCCGGCGGGGCCCGGGGGTGGCAGCGCAGCGCCGGCAGGGCTGGGACCCGGGGGGCACCCCACAGGCACCCCCTGCACCCCACAGACACCCCCTGCACCCCACAGACGCCCCCTGTACCCCACAGATGCCTCCTGTACCCCACAGTGGGGCTGGGGGTCACAGCCCTGCACAGCCCCAGCTGGGAGGGCATGGTGCTGTGGGGGGCACTTTACGGGAATCCCAGAATCCCCAAATTCCAGAATCCAGGATTCCAGAATTCCCAAATCCCAGAATCTGGAATTTCAGAATCTCAGAATGCCGGAACTCAGAATCCCAGAACCTCAGAACCCCAGAATCCCCAAATCCCAGAATCCAGGATTTCAGAATCCCAGAACCCAGAATCCCCAAATCCCAGAATCCAGGATTTTGGAACCCCAGAACCCCATAATTCAAAATCCCATATTCCCACAATCACAGAATCCCAGAGCCTCAGGTTCCAGAATCCCACAATCCCACAATCCAAACTCCCAGAATCCCAGATCCCAGAACTCCAGAAACCTGCAATCCCATAATCCAGAACCCTAGATCTGAGAATCCCAGAATCCAAAACCCCCAAATCCCTGAAGCCCACAATCCCAGAATCTCAGAATCCCAAATCCCATATTCTCACGATCCCAGAATTCCAGAACCCCAGATCCCAGAATTGGTTATGTTGAAAAATCCCTCCAAGGTCACCGATCCCAACCCGTGCCCAGTCCCCACCTTGTCCCCAACCCAGACCCCCGAGTGCCACATCCAGGAATTCCTGGGACACCTCCAGGGATGGGAATCCCATCCCAAATTCCACTGGAATTTTCACGCTGGGATGAGAAGCACCGAGACACCCCCAGATGGGTTTGGGTTCGGTGCCGGCCACCAAAAACCCCAAAAGCGGAGTTTGGGGTCTGGGCTGTCTCCCGCCCCATCCCTTGGGAAGGGCTGGCATTCCTGCCTTTTTTTCGGGAATGATTTCAGCTTCCAGGCCTGGATCTCTCTGCTTTTTCTGGAAACCCTCCGGGGAGCTGCAAGAATGGCCGGAAGCGCCGTGGGGCGGCCGCTCCGTTCCTTCCCTTCCCTTCCCTTCCCTCCCGCAGGAAACGCCCGCGGCCCTTCCCGGCCCCGCAGCCGCGTCCCCGGGATGCTCCCGGCTGGAACGGGGGCTGCAGCTCCCGGAGAGCCCGGGAATCCGGGATGAGCCCTTCCCGCGGCGATTCCCGAGCCTTTGGAGGGTCCCTGGGGGATCCCGTTGGGATGGGGGATCCCGGAGCTCTGCCTGGTGTCACCGCCAGCCCCAGGGGACATTGGGGACTGTGGGATGGCAGCGGGAGGTGACGATTTTTTCGGATCCGTGGATGAGTTTGGTTTTCCCAGAAAAACTGGGGCTGGTTTGGAGGTTTTTTTTCACGGCAATTTTCTGGAAAAATGTGAGGGTTGGGATGGGAGCAAGGATTTCGGGATCCTTGGGAATGTCAGGGTTGGGATGGGAATAAAAATCCCAGGATCCTTTAGGAATGTGCGGGTTGAGATGTGAAGAAGAATCCCAGAATCCTCAGGAATGTCAGGGTTGGGATGGGAACAGGAATTCTAAAACCCAGAATCCTTTGGGATTTGAGGGTTGGGATGGGAATAAGAATCCCAGGATCCAGAATCCTTTGGGAATGTCAGGGTTGGGATGAGAATAAGAATCCCAGGATCCAGGATTCCCGAGATTGTGAGGATTGGGATGGGAACAAGGATTTCAGGATCCTTGGGAATGTTAGGATTGGGATGGGAATAAAAATCCCAGGATCCTTTAGGAATGTGCGGGTTGGGATGTGAAGAAGAATCCCAAAACTCAGAATCCTCTGGAATGTCAGGGTTGGGATGGGAACAAGAATTCTAAAACCCAGTATCCTTTGGGATTTGAAGGTTGGGATGGGACCAAGAATTCCAGGATCCTTTGGGATTTGAAGGTTGGGATGGGACCAAGAATCCCAGGACCCAGGATCCTTGGGAATGCAGAGTTGGGATCCTGCCGGCTGCCAACATCCCGGATCTCTGGCACAATTCATTCCTTGGGCCAAATTGAATTTCTGGAATCTTTTCCCTCCCGTTCCCAGGAGATTCTCCTCCTGCCAGCATCCCATTTCTCTTCCCATCTCCTCTGGAATCGCTGGGTGCTCATTCCCAGGGCTGGAATTCCAGCCGGGCCTCACCGGAGCCCCGAAGAAGGGCTGGAGAGCAGGAAAATCCCTCCCGGTGCTGCCGTGACCCCCGGAGCCCCCCCGGCAGCGCCTCCCCCTCCGGAACCTCTGGATCCGGCTGGGAATTCTCTCCCTGGCGCTTCCTGCCAGGCAGGGAAGCGTTTCCTCCTCCCCTCCAGCGCCGGATCCCACGGGATTTTCCGCTCCTGCTCAGGATGTCACGGCTCTTATCTCACTCCCCTCTCCTCTCCCAGATCCCGAGGCGCCGATTCCGCCTTTTCCTCCCCCTTCCTGCGAGTTCTCCTCGCCCTTTGGCTGCTCTTCCCCCCTGTTTTGGGTTTTCCTGGGATTTGTGGTTTTTTGGGAAGCTCAGGCTGGGAAGGCCTGGGCTGCTCCCAGCCCTTGCCTGGCTCTGGAGCAGCCGAAATCTGGGATTTTGGGGTGTTCCCGATGGGAAGGAGCCTGTGGGGGTGTTTTCCCTCATCCCAAAACCAGGATTCGCTCGGGGAGCTTGGATATCCCTGCAGGCAGAGCATTCCCTGGATATTCCAGGAATCTTTCCGTAGGTCCTGCACAGACCCCAGCGCCCCTTCCCTGTCCCCAGGAGTGTCCCCTGCGCTGGCCCAGCCGCTGACAGCTCCGGCCCCTCGGGGATTCCGCCAGCATCATTTTCCACACCAGCCGCGGCTTTTCCAGGTGCAGGAAGCAGGAGACCTTGGGAAACATTCCCAGGATTCCGGCCAGACACCTGCGCGGCGCTCCAGGGATTTTGGGGCACAAAGGGCGCCCTGGGCACGGCCTTTTCGCCCCTTTTTTCCCCTTTTCCTCCCCTTTCCCCCCCCTTCCCGGCTGGCAGCAGCTGCGGCGCTCGGAGAATTCCCAAGCCATGCATTTTTAATTCCCTAAGAACCAGCAGCCATTTCAGCGCCCGCCCCGAGCGCGGCTTTGGCGGCGGCGAGCGGCCCCAGAGGCTCCCTGGATGTTCCCTGGATGTTCCCATTCCCGAATCTCCGCGCTGGAGGTGGGCATGGCCCCGAGGAGCCAGGAAAAGGGGTGACCCCTGTGGGGACATTCAGGGCTGGTGGCACTGAGGGGAGGATGGGAGTGAGACGGGAGAGGATCCCGCTGATCCGGGGTGGGAAAAGTGCAGGAGGATCCTGCTGATCCGGGGTGGGAAAAGTGGAGGATCCCGCTGATCCAGAGTGGGATCAGTGCTGGAATATCCCACTGATCCGGGGTGGAAAAGTGCAGGAGGATCCCACTGATCCAGGGTGGGATCAGTGCTGGGATACTCCACTGATTCAGAGTGGGAAAAGTAGAGGATCCCACTGGTCTGGGGTGGGAAAAGTGGAAGAAACCACTGGTCCATGTGGGATTGATGCTGGAGAATCCTGCTGATCCAGAGTGGGAAAAGTAGAGGATCCCACTGGTCTGGGGTGGGAAAAGTGGAGGAAACCACTGGTCCATGTGGGATTGATGCTGGAGAATCCCACTGATCTGGGGTGGGAAAAGTGGAGGATTCCATTGATTCAGAGTGGGAAAAGTGGAGTATCCCACTGATCCAGGATGGAAAAAGTGGAGGATCCCACTGATTTGGGGTTGGAAAAGTGTGGGAGGGAACCCCATTGATCCATGGTGGGATTGATGCTGGAGAATCCCACTGATCTGGGGTGGGAAGAGTGAAGGATCCCATTGATTCAGAGTGGGAAAAGTGGAGTATCCCACTGATCCAGTGTGGGATTGGTGCTGGAATATCCCATTGATCCAGGATGGGAAAAGTGGAGGATCCCACTGATTTGGGGTGGGAAAAGTGTGGGAAGAACCCCATTGATCCATGGTGGGATTGGTTCTGGAAGATCCCAATGTTCCAGGGTGGGAAAGGTGGAGAATCCCACTGATCCAGGGTGGGAGAAGTGGAGAATCCCACTGATTTGGGGTGGGATTGGTGCTGGAGAATCCCACTGATCCAGAATGGGAAAATTGGAGGATCCCACTGATCCAGGGTGGGATGAGTGCTGGAAGATCCCACTGGTCTGGGGTGGGAGAAGTGGAGAATCCCATTGATCCAGGGTGGGATTGGTGCTGGAGGATCCCACTGATCCAGAGTGGGAGAAGCATCCATGTTCCCGCTGAGCCAGGTTCCTGCATCCCTCTCCCTGATCCCTGGGATGTTCCTTGGAGCTGTCACTGGGACAGCACAGGATGAGGATGGGCTCCCGTGGTGGGAATTCTCGGGATAAGGATGGGTTTGTGAGTCAGGAATTCTCGGGATAAGGATGGGTTTGTGAGTCAGGAATTCTTGGGATAAGGATGGGCTCCTGTGTCAGGAATTCTCAGGATAAGGATGGGTTTGTGAGTCAGGAATTCTCGGGATAAGGATGGGTTTGTGAGTCAGGAATTCTCAGGATAAGGATGGGTTTGTGAGTCAGGAATTCTTGGGATAAGGATGGGTTTGTGAGTCAGGAATTCTCGGAATAAGGATGGGTTTGTGAGTCAGGAATTCTCAGAATAAGGATGGGTTTGTGTGTCAGGAATTCTCAGATCTCAGAATTTTGACTTCCCTGTGACACCAGAGGTGCCCTTCTCTGTCCCTGCTGTCCCTTTCCTGGGAATTCTCCCATTCCCGCCCTCCTGCCACCCGCGGTGCCCACGGATTCCCGGGCACCGGGAATGCTCTGACGTGTCCCCTCTGTCCCCGCAGGTGGATGAGGAGGGAGCGCTGTGAGCCCGGCTGTGACTCTCCTGCCAGGTGAGCCTGGCCCTGGGATCGCCGGGAATGCGGCTGGGAATGGCCCTGGGATGGGGAATTCAGCTGGGAATGGCCCTGGGATGGGGAATTCAGCTGGGAATGGCCCTGGGATGGGGAATCCAACCGGGAATAGCCCTGGGATGGGAAATCCAGCCGGGAATCTGGCTGGGAATGGCCCTGGGATGGGGAATCCAGCCGGGAATGGCCCTGGGATGGGGAATCCAGTTGGGAATGGCCCTAAGGCCGGGGATCCAGGTGGGAATGCCAACCAGGAATGGCCCTGGGATGGGGGATCCCGCTGGGAAACTCCGCTGGGGATCAGGGGTGGGAGATGGGGACGGGAATGGGAAAAGCTGGGAAAGGGTGGTGGGGCTCAGAGCAGTCCCTCCATTCCTCAGGGCAGGAATGGGATTATGAAAAGTTGGGAAAGACTGGAAGAAACTGGGAAAGGGTGGCAAGGCTGGGAAAAGCTGGGGAAGGCTGGAAAAATTGGGGGGAAATGGGAAACACTGGAAAAGGCTGGCAGGGCTCAGAGTGGTCTGGCTCAGGTGTGGAGAGTTGAGGGCAGGAATGGGAGTGGGAAAAGTCTGGAAAACTGGGAAAGGCTGGAAAGGCTCCAAGCAGTGCTGGCTGTGAGCAAGGCAGGAGCAGCTGTGGCTCTGGGATGTGGCATCAGCAGGAAAATCCCATGGGAATGTGGCTGGGCAGGCCCCCCAGGAAAATCCCATGGGAATGTGGCTGGGCAGGCCCCCCCAGGAAAATCCCATGGGAATGTGGCTGGGCAGGCCCTCCCGGAGCCCTGGGGCTTCTCCTGGACCCTTTGGAAGCTCCGGCTGTCCCTGGCACCGGTGGCACTGGGATGGGGACAGGGAGGGGACAGATGTCCCATGGAGGTGACAAAGGAAAAGGGTCGGGATCCTCCTGATCCAAACCCTCCTTCCAGGGGGGTTTTCCTTAGGGATTTTCCCAAACTCTGCTCTGACCTTTTCCTGTGGGCCTCAGGGCTCCTCTGTTCCTGGAAAAGATCCTGATCCCAAAACCAATCCCAATCCTGATCCTGATCAACCCCAATCCAGATCCCAGTCCCGATCCTGATCCCAATCTCAACCCCAATCCTGATCCCAATCCTGATCCTGATCTCGATCCCAATTCCAATCCCGATCCCAATCCCAAACCACCCTGCAGGCCCTGCTGCTGTTCCCACCTGGAGCCATTCCCAATGCTGGGAATCATCGGGATTTGGGATTCCAGCTCCTGTCCCTGGGCTGACCCCATCCCCAGGCCCATCCCCATCCCATCCCCATCCCATCCCCATCCCCATCCCATCCCATCCCATCCCATCCCAGGGTTTCACTGGGAATTCCCACAGGGACACCTCAGGAGCTCCCTGCCCGTGCCAGGCTTTGGGATGAAATCCTGGGAACCAGGGATCAAACCAAGGAATGGGAATTCCAGAGGAGCCCAGGGGGCTTCTCCCGGCTCCAGCCTCATCCCAGAACCTTTGGAATGCACTTCCAGCGCTTTATTCCCGACCATTCCAAGCCACTCCGAACCATCCCAAACCCCGTTTTCCCACTCCGGGTGCTGCAGGCGCTTCCCTGCCGGCTGTGGGAGGGAATGCGGGAAGGTGGGAACGCGGGAACGTGAGAATGCGGGAATGTGGGAGCTCTCCCAAGCTGTTCTCCCTCTGGAATGCGCGTCTGGAGTCTCCCGCTGGCGCCAGACTCGAGGGATGTCGTGGTGGGGCGACAGCGCCGTTCCCTGATTCCCTGGATTTCTCTGTAATTCCTGGGATTTCTCTGTGATTCCTCTGTAATTCCTGGGATTTCTTCCTGGTTCCCAGAACAATCTCCTCGATTCCTGAAATTTTGCCCCAGTTCCCAGAATTTCTCAGTTATTCCCTGAATTTCTCCCTGATTCCCAGGATTTCTCTGTGATTCCCAGAATTTCCCCCCAGTTCCTGGGGTTTCTCCCCAACTCCTGCAAATTCTCCCTGATTCCTGGTATTTTGCCCCAATTTCTAGAATTTCTCCATGATTCATGGAATTTCTCCTCAATTCCCACAATTTCTCCCTGAACCCCGCGATTTCTCCCCGATTCCTGTAATTTCTCCTCAATTCCCAGAACTTCTCTCTGATTCCCAGAATTCCTCCCTGATTCCCATAATTCCTCCTCAATTCCTGTAATTTCTCCTCAACTCCCCTAATTTATCCGTGATTCCCAGAATTTCTCTCTGATTCCCGCAATTCCTCCCCAATTCCCATAATTCCTCTTCAATTCCTGTAATTTCTCCTCAGTTCCCGTAATTTCTCCCCAATTCCCAGAATTTCTCCCTGAATCCTGTAGTTCCTCCCTGATTCCCAGAGCTCCTCCCCAATTCCCTTAATCAATTTCCCCCTAATTCCCATAATTTCTCCTTGATCTCCGGAATTTCTCCAATCTCCAGAATTTCCCCGTCATTCCCATAATTTCCCCCTGATTCCCAGAATTTCTCCGCCATTCCCAGAATTAATTTCCCCCCGTTCCCAGAATTAATTTCCCCCCATTGCCGGCATCCCGCTGCCGTTTCCCGGCCTATCCCGGGTCTGGCTCGGGATTAGCGGCGGCCGCGCCGAGCAGATGGAGCGGGGCTGATCCCATTAGCGGCGCCGCCGGGGGGGCCCCGGGATGTTTGTCCCGCCTGGATCCGGCCCTGGGTGGCTCCAAACCCTCGGGCAGCGCCGAATTCCCGGGAACAGGTGAGCTCCGGCTGCCGGGATGGGCTCTGGCGGGGTTCCACCAACGCTTCCATGGAATTCCCGGCGATTCCCGGTGGTTTTGGGGTCAGTGTGGAGGCGGCAGAGGGGACAGGATGTGGCAGTGCCACCATGGAGGTGTCCCGGGTGGCACCAGCGGGATTTCCTGGGATGAGAGCGGGAATTGTGGGAGCTGCCAGGAGGGGTTTGTTGGTGCCCCGGTGGCACTGGGGGCTCTGGGATTGTCCCCGCGCGGCTCCGGGCCTGCTCCTGGCCCGGTCCTTGGGAATGTGGGTGCTGCAGGCAGGAGCTGCTGCGGGACAGGGGGGCTGTCCCCATCCAGGGGTCTGTGGGATCCTGGAATGCTCCAGCCCTGGCAGGGATTTCCCGTGTCCCGTACAAGCACAGCTCTGTCCCCTCTGTCCCCTTTGTCCCTGTCCCCCATGTCTGTCCATCTGTCCCTCTCCCCATTCCTGTCTCCTCTGTCTCCTCTGTCTGTGTCCCCCCTGTCCCTGTCCCCTCTTTTACTGTCCCATCTGTCCCCATTCCTGTCCCTCTGTCTCTCTGTCTCCATTCCTGCCCCCATTCCTGTCCCTCTGTCCCGATCCTCGTGTCTCCTCTGTCCCTGTCCCCCCTGTCCCTGTCCCATCTGTCTCATTCCTGCCCCTCTGTCC
>JAWWLW010000057.1:541191-559416 GCA_035041385.1 Myiothlypis coronata | reverse complement strand
CTGTCCCTGTCCCCATCCCTGTCCCCCTGTCCCCATTCCTGTCCCCCCTGTCCCCCTGTCCATGTCCCCATTCCTGTCCTTGTCCCTCTGTCCGTGTCCCTCTGTCCCTCTGGCTGCGCAGGTCCCGCAGTGCCGCGCGTGGCGCTGCGGTTTCCATGGTGACGGTGCCGGGAACGTTCCCATGGATACGGAGCGGGATGGGGGAGCCCCGACACCGGGGGGACATTCCCGACACCGGGGGGACATTCCCGATCCATTCCCGATCCACGGGGGCTGTTCCTGGGATGGGGGAGATGATGGGGAAGGTCCCAAAACTGTGACTTGTCCCCAAAATCTGTGACCTGTCCCCAATGCCTGTCCTGAACCCAAATCCCTCTCTTGTCCCCAATCCTCTTTCCTATTCCCAAAATCCCTGTCCTGTCCCCAGACCTCCCTCCTGTCCCCAAATCTGTCCTGTCCCTAGATCCTCTCTTTTGTCCCCAGACCTCCCTCCTGTCCCTGGACTTCTGTCCTGTCCTGAAATCTCCCTCCTGTCCCCAAAATCTGTGTTCTGTCCCAAAATCCCCGTCCTGTCCCCAAACCCCTGTCCTGTGCCAAAATCTGTGTCCTGTCCCCAATGCTCTCTCTTGTCCCCAAACCCCTGTCCTGTCCCTAAATCCCTCACTTGTCCCCACACCTCCCTCCTGTCCCCAGACCTATGTCCTGTCCCCAAAACCTGTGTCCTGTCCCCAAAATCTTTGGCCTGTCCCCAATCCTCTCTCCTGTCCCCCAAACCTGTGACCTGTCCCAAATCCCTTTCTTGTCCCCAAATCTCCCTCCTGTTCCCAAATTTCTGTCCCCAAGCCCCTCCCCAGGGGCTGGGACCACCAGGAATTTTGGGATTTTGTGGCACCAAACTCTGGGATGATCCCGGAAGGGCTGGGCAGGGATGGAGCAGCTCTGGCAGGAAAATTGGGAATGTTCATCCTGGAACACAGGAGCTCCAGGAAAATTTGGGTTGTTCATCCTGGAAATCAGGAGCTCCGGGCTGACCCAATTTTGGATTCCAGAGCCTGAAGGATCTGTGGGAAACAGGGAGAGGGAAAAATCCCAAAGGATGGAGGGACAGCACCCAGGGAATGGCTCCCAGTGCCAGAGGGCAGCCATGGATGGGATCTTGGCAATGAGGAATTCCTGGCTGGGCTGCCCCTGCATCCCTGGGATGGGGTTTGGAGCAGCCTGGCACAGTGACAGGTGTCCCCAGGTGGTGGCACTGGGTGATTGTTCATGTCCCATCCCATTCTGTCGTTCCCTGATCCTATTCCAGAAATCTGGAGAATCCCAAAAAACTCCACCCGGGATCCCTGAATTCCCCCCCAGCCCGGCCCTGCTCAGGGGTGGCCCTGTCCCTGTGCCGGACATTTGGGGACACTGATGTCCCGCTGGTGTCCCCGTGTCCCCAAGGGGGTGGCGCTCGCCCTTTAATGCCCGGCCCGGCCCCTCCGCGGTGTCCCAGTGCCCCTGGAAGAGCGGGAGAGGAAAAATCCATGGAATTACCCGGCAGGCGCTGGGGACACTGCGGGGACACTGCGGGGACACTGCGGCCACCCGCGGGCGATCGATGCTCCCCGCGCTGTCCCCGTGTCCTGGCACGGGCGGGGACTCCAGGGCGACAATCCCGATCCTGTCCCTTCCCTGTTCCTGCTCCTGTCCCTTCCCTTTCCCTGTCCCCTTCTTGTCCTTTCTCCTGTCCCTGTCCCCTGTCCCTGTCCCCTCTTTCTGTCCCTTTCCCTCCCTCTGCTCCTGTCCCTGTCCCCGGGTTTTTCCCCTCCCGGGTTTGTCCCCGACCCCCCCGCGGTGACAAAGGACACGCGGGGCTGGCCCGGGCCGCTCCGTGTCCCCGTGTCCCCGTCACGTGGCTTGGGGACAGCAGCGGTGACCTCGCCGTGGCCAGATAAGCGCGGGGACAGCCTGGCAGGGCTGGCACCGCCCCAGGTGGCACTGCCAGCCCCGGTGGCACTGCCAGCCCCGCGGGGGTGGCGCGGCGGGGACGGAGCGGGACAGTCCCCGTGTCCCCGTGTCCCCAATCCCGAGGGTTCCAGGGTCACTCAGGAACGGCCCCGCAGGTGACAAACGGAGCTGATTGTCCCCGGGCCCGGCCTGAGTGACATTCCCGAGCCTTCCGGGAGGGATTGGATCCCTGATCCTTCCCAGCAGGGATTGGAGCCCTGATCCTTCCAGGATCCCTGGTCCAGGTGAGGGATTTTGGCCCCCTGATCCAGGTGAGGCTTTGGCTCCCTGGTTCTTCCAGGTGAGGGATTGGCTCCCCTGAGAATTCCCGGTGATGGTCTTGCCCCAGATCCTTCCAGGTTTGGTTCCCTTGATCCTTCCAGGGGTAGGATTGGATCCCTGATCCTTCCAGGTGAGGGTTTTGGCCCCCTGGATCCTTCCTGGTCCCTTGCAGGGCAGGGTTTGGGTCCCCTGAGAATTCCAGGTGAGGGTCTGGATTCCCTGATCCTTCCAGGCCCCCTGATCCAGGTGAGGCTTTGGATCCATGATCTTTCCAAGTTTGGCTCCCTTGATCCTTCCAGGGCAGGGACTGGATTCCTGATCTTTCCAGGTTTCATTCCCTTGATCCTTCCAGGATCCCTGATCCAGGTGAGGGATTTTGGCCCCCTGATCCAGGTGAGGCTTTGGCTCCCTGATCTTTCCAGGCTCCCAGATATTTCCAGGAAAGGGTTTGTCTCCAGATCCTTCCAGGGAGGGTTTGGCTTGTTTGATCCTTCCAGGATTCCTCATCTTTCCAGGCTCCCTGGTTCTTTCAGGAGAGGGATTGGATCCCTGATCCAGGGGAGGTTTGGCTCCCCTGAGAATTCCAGGTGAGGGTCTGGATTCCCCAATCCTTCCATGTTCTCTTCTCTAGGGGAGATTTTGACTCCCCTGAGAATTCCAGGTGAGGCTTTGGCCCCAGATCCTTCCAGTTTTGGCCCCCAGATTTTTCTAGGAGGGGGATTGGATCCCTGATCCTTCCAGGAGAGGGATTGGATCCCAGATCCTTCCAGGTTTGTCTCCCTGATCCTTCCCAGGGAGGGACTGGCTCCAGATTCTTCCAGAGCAGGGTTTGGCCCCCAGATCCTTCCAGGAGAGGGATTGGATCCCTGATCCTTCCAGGAGAGGGATTGGATCTCTGATCCTTCCAGGAGAGGGATTGGATCTCTGATCCTTCCAGGATCCCTGATCCAGGTGAGGCTTTGGCTCCCTGATCTTTCCCGGCTCCCAGATATTTCCAGGAAAGGAATTGTCTCCAGATCCTTCCAGGGAGGGTTTGGCTCCCAAATCTCTGCAGGAGAGGGATTGGATCCCTGATCCTTCCAGGATTCCTTCCCCTGATCCTTCCAGGTGAGGGATTGGATCCCTGATCCTTCCAGGATCCCGGATCCAGGCGAGGCTTTGGCAGCTGGAGCCATGAGGCTGGATCCAGCTCTGGAAGGGCAGGAATTGTTTGGGATCCCTGGAAGAGCAAGAATTGTTTGGGATCCCTGGAAGGGCAGGAACTGTTTGGGATCCCTGGAAAGAAGGCAGAAATTGTTTGGGATCCATGGAAAGAAGTCAGAAATCATTTAGGATCCATGGAAAGAAGGGCAGGAATTGTTTGGGATCCCCAGAAGGGCAGGAATCATTTGGGATCCATGGAAAGAAGGGCAGGAATTGTTTGGGGTCTCTGGAAGGGCAGGAATTATTTGGGATACTTGGAAGGGCAGGAATCTTTTGGGATCCAGGACCTCTCTCCCATGTGGCCGGGCAGTGACAGTTCCAGGACTGGAAAATCCCAGTTGGGATTTTCCTGAGCCCATTCCCAGAGATCCCAGTGATCCCAGCAGAACTCCAGATCACTCTTGGCCCTGTCATTCCCGGATGTTTTTCCCTGGAAAAGCTCAGGAATGGGCACACACCGAGCCAGGTGCTCCCCAAAAACGCTTTTCCCAAAGGATCCCGGATTTTCTGGATCGGGATGCAGGACTGGGGAGGAGGCAGCAGCTTCCCAGCCCTCCCTGGGCTTGGGAAAACTGGGAAAATTGGGAAAGGGAGGGAATTTAACCCAGATTCCAACAGGGAAAAGTGCCAGGCCCAGGGAAAAAAATCCAATCCCAGGGGGAAATTCCAATTCCAGTGAAATGCTCCAATCCAATCTGAAAATTGCCAAAAAAATCCCCTAAAATCCCCCCCAAAATTCCAAAACATCCTTTCCAGGTCTCCCCATCCTGGTGCCCTTTTCCCAGGGTTCTCCCAGCTGGATTCCCTCTGAAATTTCCCTCTGAATTTCTTTTTTCTCTGGAATTGCTGCTCCCTCTGGAATTGCTGCTCCCAGCATTGGAATTCGGGCAAGGCTCTGGATTTATAATCCCAAAATGATGGGAAGAAGGCAGGAAATCTGGGAGTTCTGTTCCCACAGGAAAAGATGGGAAGGAGGCTCTGCTCTGACCCTCTTGGGAATGCTCAGAAATCCAAGGAATTTTCAGAAATCTAAGGAAAATACCACTGCAGGGAAAAAAATCTTGGAATATTTTCCAGCTCCCTTGGAAACTTTTCCAACCTTTTTTCCCCCTGCTGTCAGAATGAGACTCTTTGGGCTGTGATTCCTAAAAATTCCACGGATTCCCTGGAAAAAAAAAGTGGATTTTTTTTTTTTTATTTCGTGAGCAAAGAAGTGGATTTAAGGAGGAAAAACCACTCTGCAAAATGGAATTTGGGGAATTATTCTGTTGTGGAATTTTTTCCAACCTTTCCCAGATGGGGCCTTAAAATTATCGGGAATTAATGAGGGATGGGAAAAAAAAGGGAAAATCCCAAGGATCGCCATCTGGGGTGCTCCATTTGTGGGATAACAAGGCAGAGAGAGGGGAAAAATGGGAATAAATCAAATCCAGGATTTGGGAAAGGGGGCAGGAGAATTTGGGATGGGATTGGGACATGGATCCAGAGGGATCCAAAGGGATCTGAAGGTTTTCCTGTCTATCCCATGCCACAGGGTGGGAGGATCCCGTGGTTTTCTCTGTTTATCCCAACTTTTCTCATTCCCAAGTGCATTTTCCCAGCTGGAATTTTGGGATTTTCCTGCTCTTTTTCCTCATCTCTTGGGATGGGATCCCAAAGTTCCTTTGTGGGGTCCCTTTAGGGGATGGATCCTGCTGGGAGAATTCCATGGAATTCCCGAGGAGATTCCATGTGAGAAGTGGGGCTGATCCCAGAAAACTCCTGGGAACGGGCCCTGCTCAGGGAATTCCATGGAATTCCTGAGGAGATTCCATATGAAAAGTGGGGCTGATCCCAGATCTCTCCTGGGAACGAGCCCTGCTGAGGGAATTTTGGGATCCAGGGGTCTCCTTTGAGATTTCTCGTGGGGAATTTCTCCTTTCTGGGGGATTCCAGAGGGTTCCTGTGGGAATGTCCATGTCCATCCTGGGGATCCTTTCCCGAGGAACGATCCCTGCTGGGAATGGGGATTTCAGGGTCCCTTCCCAGATTTCTCTGTCCTTGGGAATGGCTCTTCCCGGGGGATTCCAGAGGGTCCTTGTGCGGGTGTCCCTGTCCATCCTGGGGGTCCCTTCCCAAATTTCTCTTTAGGAATGGCCTTTCCTGGGGGGACATTCCAGAGGGTCCCTGTGGGAATGTCCATGTCCATCCCGGGGTTCCTATCCCAGATTTCTCCTGAGGAATGGTCACTTTTTTGGGACAATCCCTGCTGGGGGGAGTTGTGGGATTCTGTGGGAATGTCCATGGAGAGAGTGGGAATTCACTCCTGGACTTTTCCTGAGGAATGGCTCTTCCTGGGGGGACATTCCAGAGGGTCCCTGTGGGAATGTCCATGTCCATCCTGGGGATCCTTTCCCAGGGGACGATCCCTGCTGGGAATGGGGGTTCCAGGGTCCCTTCCCAGATTTTTCCATCCTTGGGAATGCTCTTCCTGGTGGGATATTCCCGGGAATCCCTGTGGGAATGTCCATGGGGAGAGTCGGAATTCACTCCTGGATTTTTCCTGGCCTGATCCCTTCCTGGGGGTATTTCCAGAGGGTCTCTGTGGGGGTGTCCATGTCCATCCCGGGTGTCCCATCCCACATTTCTCCATCCCTTGGGAACGCCGCTTGTCTCCCCGCTGGCTTTGCCAGTCCCAGGGCTCGCTCGGGGGCTCCGGGATGCCTCTCCCGGGGCTGTCCCGCCGCTCCGCTCACCCCTCGCTTCCCCCCGCAGGGCCCCGGGCGGGCGCTGAGCGCGGCCCCGGCGCGGTGCGGAGCCGGTGCCGGAGCCGGTGGCGGTGCCGGTGCGGGAGCGGAGCGGGCGCGGGCCGCCCGCCGCGGCGCACGGAGCATGCCTCTGAGCCCCGCGGGCAGCAAGCATGAGAGCCCCGAGTCGCCGCCGCCGGAGCCGCCGCCGGAGCGCCAGCCCCGCGCCGCCGTCAGCAGCAGCGGGGAGCCGAGCCCCGGCCTGCGGGAGGAGCCGCGCCTGGAGCCGGCCCGGGGCCACGGCGGGCCCCGCTCGCCCAAGCTGGCGGCCCCGGCGCGCATGGAGGAGCCCGCGCCCGGCGCCATCGTGGTGCGCATCGGCATCCCCGACCTGCAGCAGACGGTGAGTGCGGAGGGGGCACCGGGCACCGAGGGAGGGAGGGAGCCCCGAGCGGCCGCTGCTGCGGCGGGACCGCTGCCGAGCCGGGAGGGACCGCGCCGAGCCGGGAGGGATGCGCACCGGGACCGCGCCGAGCCGGGAGGGATGCGCACCGGGACCGCGCCGAGCCGGGATGCGCAGCGGGAGCCGCACCGGGAGCGCCACCGCGAGCCGCCCGCGCCGGGATGCGCAGCCCAGAGCGGCCCCGATCCGCATCCAGGGCAGCCCGCACCCACGCCGGGCCCGGTCCGCTCCCGGATCCGCACACGGACCGGCCCCAAACCTCGCTCAGACGGGTCCCGATCTGCGCCCTGATCCGCGCCCGGTTCGGCGCCGCACCGGCTCTGGCCGCGACCCGCATCCCGCCCGCTCCCGGCCCCGCTGCCGCCCCGGCAGCACCGGCAAAGTTCTGCCCGCCACGGGCCCGGCAGGACGAGTCCCGCTGCCCCGGGTCCCCGCTGTCCCCACCCCGGTGTCCCCCCGCTCCCGCAGTGCCGGTGGCAGCGCTGCCATCCCGGGGTGCTGCGGTGCCACCGCGGTGCGGGGCCGCTCCCCGCCCCAGGAGTCCGCACCCGCCGGGACCGGGCTGGGAACGGGACCGGGACTGGGACCAGCTCCAGGACCGGGATTGGGACTGGGAACTGGGCTGGGACCGGGACCGGGCTGGGATCGGGCAGCGGGGGCGGCTCCAGCACTGCCCTGGAACCGGGAGCAGCTCTGGGACTGGGATTGGGACCAGGACTGGGATTGGGATCGGCTCCAGGACTGGGACCAGGGCCAGATTGTGGGGCCTGATGGTCACTCATGTCCAGGGTGCTCTGCTGGGGTGGACAGCGGACGTGTGGTGGACACTGGAATGAGGTGGGAATGACGGACACTGGAATGGTATGGGAGAGATGGACACTGGAATGGCGTGGGAATGAGGGACACTGGAATGGTGTGAGGTGATGGACACTGGAATGGTGTGGGGGCTGATGGACACTGGAATGGTGTGGGGGCTGATGGACACTGGAATGGGGGGGACATGTGCCAGTGCCATTGGTGGGATGTGCTGGAATGACGCCTGGAAGTCCAGGACTGACCCTGGGAGTGGCCCCAGGGAACCCAGGAGTGACCCCCAGAAATCCAGCAGTGACCCCAGGGTGACCCCAGGAGTGACCCCAGGAGTGACCCCAGGAGTGACCCCAGGGTGACCCAGGAGGGCACAGCCCTGCTGAGGGCTCAGCCAGGCACAGGGATCCAGGAACCCGGAATTCCCTGGAACTGGGGGATTTGTAGGGAATGAGAAGCAGGAAAGGCTGGAGGGCTGCGGGGATGGGGGTAATTAACAGCCCTCATTAGGGGAGTGGGCAGCTGGAGGTGACAAGGGTGAGGTGACAGACCTGGGGTGAGCAGAGGGCACCGAGGGCAGTCAGAGCCTCTTGGACAGGAGCAATTCTCTTTTGGAGCCTGGCGTGGGGTCCCCACAGGGACTGTGGGGTGGTGGCACTGGGGACACCAAGCCTGTGGTCAGTGGCACTGGGGACACAGGGCTGGCAGAGACTGGTGGCACTGGGGACACCGAACTTGTGTCTTGTGGCACTGGGGACACAGAGCTTGTGGTCAGTGGCACTGAGGACACTGAGCTGTCAGAGGTTGGTGGCACTGGGGACACGTAGCCTGTGGTCAGTGGCACTGAGGACATCAAACCTGTGTCTGGTGCCACTAGGGACACAGAGCTGGCAGTGGATGGTGGCACTGGGGACACAGGGCTGGCAGAGATTGGTGGCACTGGGGACACTGAGCCTGTGGTCAGTGACACTGGAGACACCGAGCTTGTTTATCACCTGCACCTGAGCCAGGCAAGAGGGCTTAAATTCCCCACACCTGGAAAATCCTGGGAAAGCTCCTGGTGGGTGCTGGAGCTGCTCCAGGGAGCTGCAATTCCCAAAACCTCTGGAATTGCTCCCAACCCTCGGCATTCCAGAGCTCTGGAAAATTTGGGACAATGCTCTCAGGTCAGTGCTGGGAATGTTGGGATTATTTTGTGCAGGGCCAAGAGTTGGACTTTGAGATCCTGGGGAGGTTTTGCAGCTTGGAATGTTCTGGAATTCCATGGGAAAGGGGAAAGTTTGGCAGGGAGTGGGGCTGTGAGAAATGAGGAATTTTTGGGGTCTTTCCTCCTCTTTTCTCCTTCTCTTCCCTTCCCAAATGTCCTGTAGGGTGATGGGATCCCAATTCCTGGTTCTTCCACTTGGATTGTGGATGCAGGATGTTGGATTTTCCTGAGATGTCCAGGGGGTCTGGAATGTCCTGGAATATCCTGAGGTGTCCAGGTGGGAGGTTGGGAATGTCCTGAAGTGTCTGAGCAGGTCTGGAATGTCCTGAGATTTCCAGGGGTTCTGGAATATCCCGGAATTGTTTGAGCAGAGGGTCTGGAATGTCCTGAGGTGTCCAGTGGGAGGTCAGGAATGTTCTGGAATGTCCTGAGGTGTCCAGGGGTTCTGAGAATATTCTGGGATGGCTGAGCAGGCCTGGAATGTCATGGAGTGTCCTGAGGTGTCCAAGCAGATGGTCTGGAATGTCCTGGGGTGTCCAGGTGGGATGTCTGGACTTTCCTGGGATGTCCAAGCAGGTCTGGAATGTCCTGAGGTGTCCAAGCAGAGGGTCTGGAATGTCCTGGGATGTCCAGGTGGGATGTCTGGACTTTCCTGGGATGTCCAAGCAGGTCTGGAATGTCCTGAGGTGTCCGGAAGGTCGGGAAGCTGGGGGTGTCCCACTGATCCCACCACAGGATCCCAGGGAATCCATAGGATGTCCCACTGATCCCATCACAGAATCCCAGGGAATCCATGGGATGTCCCACTGATCCTATCAAAGATTCCAAGAAAACCATGGAATGTTCCACTGATCCCAGTGCAGCATTCCAGGGAAACCATGGAATGTTCCATTGATCCTATAAAAGATTCCAGGGAATCCATGGGATGTCCCACTCATCCCAGTGCAGCATTCCAGGGAATCCAGCCGTGATCCAGGATGGAGCTCCAGGTGTTTCCCATCCTGGAGCTTTTCCATAGGGCCAGGAACTGATTTCCTTGGATACCCTGAGCTCCGGAGATTTCCAAACCTGTGATTTTTTTTGGAATTTGAGAACCTGGGTCGCTCCCTGAGCTGGGAATGCGATCCTGGCAAAAGGAGGGTGCAGAAATCCCTGAGGACCCTTTGGAGCTTCCCCGTCCCATCCCAGAGCCGCGGATCCTTCGGGAAGAGCCGTTCCCACCTCCGGCTGCTCCGTGGGAAGGGTGGTGGAGACCCGGGATAAAATTATCCCAACCTCCCACGGGGTCCGGGAGCTCGGAGCCGGATTTTAAGGAGACAGGAACACGGCCGAGCTGGGGTTGGTTCCTCTGGAATGATTTATGGATTCTGCGCCGTTAAATCCCACGGGAAAACCCAATCCTGGAATTCGGCGGGAGCGCTTTGGGAGCAGCCTCCATCTTTGGTAGGAAAAAGTTGCAAATCCAGGGAAAATCCTGGGAATGTGCTGAGTTTTCCTCTCTGTCGGCAGTGCTGGGATCCTGGAGGTGCTGGAGCAAACTTTGGGATTATCCCATGGGAATGGGCTCTGTGGGGGCCGATACCGGCTGCAATTCCAAAGGTTTTCCATTTGTTTTTCCTCTGGAAGCAGGGAAAACTCATTCCAAGGAGCCACAGGTTCAGCACATCCCAGAAAAACTGAGATGTGGAGAGATGGGAGGCTCCTGCAGCCTCGGGAAGCTGCCAGCATTCCCAGAGCTGGAATTTATGGGAACAGCTGGGAAAAATCAGGGATGTGCAGCCAGGGAGGAATTTTCCAGAATTTTCCAAAGGTTTTCCTTCCCCATTTTGTGCTGGCAACTCTTTCTCTTCCCTTTGAAATCATGGGAAAGCCGGAATTCAAATAAAATCCCAGTTGGATTTATCTGGGAGCAACTCCCAGCACTGGATGGCCCGGGAGTGTCCAGCTGGAATTCCAGAGGTTTTTCCTGATGTTTTCCAGGATGTGTTGGGCGCTCCCAGCCCTGATCCCTCAATCTATGGAATGCCAGAGTGAGAATTCCCACATTTTGTCCCCTCCAAGGTGGCTTTTAACCGGGAGCCTCCCAGTTTTCCTCTGACTTTGCCGAGGAGATTCCTCGGTGTTCCAAGGCTGGATGGGAATGGGAATTCTGCTTGGGAATTCCTTTGGGATGAGGAAGAGGAGGCTCCTGCCTATCCCATGTGGCTGATTCCTGGGAAGGGAAGGGGAACATGGAAAAGGGAGGGATGAAAGGGGAGATCCCACAGCAATGTGGATTCCAAGGGATGGGAGGACCTGGAAAAGTGAAGGATGAGGGTGGAGATCCCATGGTGGGAATGTGGATTCCAAGGGATAGGAACTTCTGGAAAAATTAGGGATGAGGGTGGAGATCATTCTGTGGGAATGTGGATTCCAAGGGATGGGAACTCCTGGAAAACTGAGGAATGAGAGCGAATTCCAAGGGAAGGGAGAACATGGAAAAGTGTGGGATGAGGGATCGCTCCTCTTCCCACCAATTCCCTTCCTCCATCCCAAGGCTTCTCCATTCCCTCTTTTCCCGGTACTTAGATCCCAAAATTCACATAGATCCTGAAATCCCCCTCTCCATTCTCCACTCTCCAGCCATGGGAACACCGAAAAAAAAGAGGGAAAATCAGGAGAATTCGATTCCTGCAAGGGGAAAATCGGGATGTCGGGAATGGCCCTTGGGAATGGCCCCAAACCTTTGATCCTTCCCTGCTTTCGCACTGCGGCAAAAACCCTGGGATGGCGAGAATTCCAATGGAATTTTCCCCCGTTTTAGGGCAGAATCAAAGCGCTTCCAAACAGGCCGGGAGCTGCTTTTTGCTTGGAGCTTCCCATTGTTTTTCCATGGAAATGCGGCTCCTTTCAGATCGGCCGGATTGCGCTCCATGAATGGAGCAGCTGCTCCGCTTTTTTTCCCTCTTCCCCATTTCCATTTTCCCCGTCCCCGTTCCTGCAGGTGCTGCCTGCGGAATTTTCCAGGCTTTTTGTGGCTTTCTAAATTTTTTTTGGGGGGAGCTGTTTTCCCGTGGCGGCCGTTGGAGCATCTGGAGGGAGGATCCGGATGGAGCTGAGTGAGAGTGTCCCAAAAACCAGCGGGAATCAAAGGAGTGATTCCCAAAAATCCCCTGGAAGGATTCAGGTGCTTTAACCATAAATCCTGAAATCCCTGAGCTTGGAAAAGAATTCCAAGATCAAATCCAAGCTGGGCCTGATCCCAATCCTGGAGCTCTGAGAGCCACACTCAGGAATTCCTTGGATTCCTCCGTGGATGGCCATCCCGGCTTTTCCAGCCCCATCCCGGCTTTTCCAGCCCCATCCCGGCTTTTCCAGCCCCATCCTGGCTTTTCCAGCCCCATCCTGACTTTTCCAGGCCCTTCCCAGCTTTTCCAACCCTTGATCCAGAAGAAACATGGGAAAGCTGCAGTTCCACCACATTTAAGTGGCTTTTTCCACCCCAAATCCGAACAATCCCATGGAAATAAATCCCATTTATGCCAAACAATTCCCCCGGCACATTCCAGAGGGTGACGAGCAGCAGAACCTCCCAAAATATTCCGGCACAACCCAAAATCCTGGGAATTTCCCCCGGGGGCAAGTCACCCTCTGTGAGCTCAATCAAACAAAGTGGATCGATCGGAATCCGAGCAATTCCCGATTTTATCTGGGAGAAATCCGCCGGCAGCAAAATCCGCCCGCAAACAACCGGAGCTGCCGTGCGTTCCCAATCCGTGGCTTTTTCCAAGGAAAATCCGACTCGGATCAAGCCGTGACCGGCACATTTGCAATTTAATAAATTTAAAAGATTTTACGACCAAAATTCCCCTTTTATTCCCTCCCAAGCGGATTTGCTGGAACAGGATGCATCCATTGAGGCAATTTTCATGGAAAACGTCAATCCCATCTTCTCATTTTCCAGCCATTTTTTTCGGGAAGAGCACATTCCGTGCTTAATAAAGAGGAATTCTGAGTCATTTGAGGCGAGGAAAAATTGGCGTGAAAAGAAAATTAGTTGAGCACTTGGAAATATTCCTAAAAAAAAATATCAGGAATAACGGCTCTGAATTCCATCTGCTGGATTCCTTGGGAATGTGGGAGCAACCAAGGAGCTCCAACACCCACTGGGAACAGGAGGAAAAAAGGGAATTTTTTTTCCCAAGAATTCCTTAAATTGAGGGTTTCTTGTGGCCATCAAAATCTTGCAGTTGGGGGTTCTCAAATTCTGGGAATTGCCTGAAACAGCGGGAATGGGGAAGGAAAAGGAACTCTTGGAAGGGTTCACAGCTTCATTCATTGGGAAGGGAATTCCTGCCTGGATTCCCACTGAGGATCTGCAGATTCCAGGCCCTTCCCACTGGGAATGCCCTGGAGGGGCTGAAAAATCCCACAGATCCTTCTGGGAATCCCAAGAATTCCAGGATTCCCTCATTCCCTTGGGATGCAGATGGGATCCCCAGAGGAGAGTGGGAATTCTATAATTTAAGGAATGCCACAGGATTGGGTCTGGAAACCCCATGGATAGAAAAGGGAGAAGGAAAGGCTGGAATTCCGTGTCCATGGCCCGTTTGTCCCGGCAGGAAATCATGGAAAGGGGGCTGGAATTAATGAGGGAATTAAGGAATGCCCGGGATCCAGAGCGAGAAAGGAGCAAGAGGAGAAAGTTTTGCACATTCCATGGGAAAACTCCGGATCCTCGGGATAAGGAGGGGATGGAGCGGGGCCAGGGAAGGGAATGGAGCTGGGAAGGGGCTGGAAAACTCCAGAGGGATTTGGGAAAACTCCGGAGGGATTTGGGCTGGAAAACTCCAGAGGGATTTGGGGTTTGGGCTGGAAAACTCCAGAGGGGTTTGGGAGTGGGCTGGAAATACCCAGCTGGATTTGGGATTTGAGCTGGAAAACTCCAGCTGGATTTGGGATTTGGGCTGGAAAGCTCAAGAGGGACTTGGGAAAACTCTGGAGGGGTTTGGGATTTGGGCTGGAAAACTCCAGCTGGATTTGGGATTTGGGCTGGAAAACTCCAGAGGGACTTGGGAAAACTCCGGAGGGGTTTGGGATTTGGGCTGGAAAACTCCAGCTGGATTTGGGATTTGGGCTGGAAATCTCCAGCTGGATTTGGGATTTGGGCTCAGCCTGGAGCAGAGGCGGCTCCAGGGCTCCTTTGGGACGGGCTCTGGCTCATCCCGGGATTCTCAGGGAAGCTTCTGGAAGCCCCGGGCTGCCCCAGGGCTCCCTCATTCCCAAGGATTTCCCTTTGCTTCCCAGATTTCCATCGGGGCTGGGCTGGGCTCGGGGCTGGGCCGTGCCGGGCACTCCTGGATCTGGGATTTCCCAGATTTGGCTTTTCCTCTTCCAAAGGGAAATCCTTTTTTTAAAATTTCTTTTTCTTAATCCCGGATCCCATCCCACCTCATTCCCACATTTTATATTATTCCAGCTTTTTCCATGTGGATATCCATGAAAATTTTAACTAATTAATTCAGACCACCCCAAAAAATGATTAATTAACCCTCATCCATTCCCACATTCCAGGAATTTTGCTTTTCCATGGAAAAATTCCTTCAGCCAGGCTGTTAAAACTCATTTTTCCGGACGATCCCGTTCGGAATCAAACATTCCGCAGCCGCCTTTGTCCCGGATCTTCAATTATCCTGACATTCACGGGTCACTGATTAATTAATTAATTATGGTTGATTAATTAACCAATCAAATCCTCCCCCCCTGCTCCCGTCGGGGATCGATAGAAATTCCGGCTTTTTGTTTTTATCCTTGTTTTTTACGGAATGAGGGAAGCCTGGAGCGAGGAGCAGGAGGAGGAACGAGCTCGTCCTTGGGAATGATGGAATTTTTCTTTCCCTGGAAAATGATTTCTGGGAGGTTTAATTGGGAATTTGAGAAAATTTGGGTGGGAAAAATCCTTAAAGAACTTCAGATTCCAATGGGGATCCGGGATGATCCAAGCTCATCCAACCCTGCCCGAAATTTGATAAAAATTCCCTAAAAAATCCAAAAATGAGGAATTACTATCCAAGCCCACTTCTATTAATTAGCAATAAATAAATAAATATTTAATGATTAACAATTTATTTCTTAATCCTTTATTAATTAAAATTTCTTGCCCAATTCCTCCTTTTCCCTCCCTTCCCATTAAATCCCCTTTGGAATTTCATCGAATTCAAATCCCGGTTTGATTTTGCATTAAACAAAATCCTGACATTTATTATTCAGCTTTCCCATGGTTAATTCCCATTTTCCAGCAAAAAGTTGGAATTTTTATCCACACCATTTTCAATTCACATTTTCCCAGAGTTTTTTTTCTCGGATGCATCAAATCCTTGTTTTTTCTTGGCCAGCTTGGAGTTTCCCAACATTTTTTTTGGTGCTGTTGCATCCTAAGTAATCAGATCCCTTTTTTTTGTGGGAAGCAGGAGAGAAAATTCCATAGGAATGTATAGGATTCCAATTCACGATGGGAATTAATGGAAGGAAAATCCCAATTTTAACCAGGTAAAACACAGACAGGAGGGAAAATTCCCCCTTTATTCCCTTTATTTCCCAGCTCGGAATTCCAGATTTTTCCTGGGAATCTGAGCATGGAGCTGGAGGCTGGAATTTCCTGGGAACAGCCCCTGGAAACATTGGACCAATCCTGGCAGGATTGATCCAGAGGGGAGTGGTTGGATAAATTTATCAACATTCCCAGGATTTCTTTGGCTTGGGATTCAGAGCTCTGGAGCGTCCACTTCCAGAGGATCCATGGAGAACAGGGATACCCCTTCCATGGAAAACAGGGATACCCCTTCCATGGAAAACAGGGATACCCCTTCCATGGGATTTTGTCCCCTCGGAGCATCCGGGGGGACACAGAGGGAGGACAAGGAAAAGACGGAGCCACCAGTGAGAAAAGTTGGGAATTTTCGCTCCGGGATGGAGCAGCCGGTGAGTGCTGGAGTTTCCAAGGAATCCCTGCTGGAATTCCTGATGGGAATTCCCACTGGGATTGGAGGGATGGAGAGGATGAGGAGGGAGGAATGATGGCATTCCAAGTGGTGATTCCATAGGGAAAAGGGATTTTTGGGAAGGAGCCGCCTTCGAGATCTAAAGAGCAGTGAACAGATCCAGGATTTTCCATGGAAAACCGGGAAATCTGGGAAAGAATTCCCAGGGAAGTTTAACCGTTGGGTTTTCCTGGGAATGTGGTGGCCAAACGGGTTTGGAGTCTGGAACAGGATTGGATATAAAGGATGGGAATTCCGAGAAATTCCCAATTTGAAAATTTCACTTTCGATTGAATTAAAAGTTCCGGAGTGGCCACTTCCAGAGGCTCCTGCTGGAGCTGAATTCCAAGAATTTCTGGAAGGGCTGGAGCAGCTCCAGGGGGAAGGGAAGGAGCTTGGAATGGGAAAAATTCCCGAGGATGAGTTGTGGATTTCTTTGGGAAAGCGCTGAGGAAAGGAGGGAGAACATTCCAAGGTGTTCAAAATTTGGAAGGGAATTTTGGGAAGGAGGAGATGTGAGGGCAAAGATCCAGCAGATCTTGGAATTCCTGAGGGATTGGCAAAAATCCTGGGAAAATGCTGGAAAAGTGAGGCAAAGGTGCTGATTCCCAAGGGAAAATTCCAGCCTCAATCCATTGGATCAGGAACTGCCAGGGATGGACTGGGATGGCTTTTCCAGGGAATTGTGGTGTTTCCTTGGAATTCCTCACAGTTTTCCTTTTGGGGAACCTTTATCCCAGAAAACTGATGGAGCAAATCCCATGGGAAGCCCTGGGTGGGATGTGGGGAGTGAATTCCCTGGAAACATTCCAAGGTTTTGGGGGCTTTGGGAATATTGGGAGGATCGGGGCTGTCAGTGCTGCGGAAAGTTCGGAATTCTGGGATTTTTGGATGGAGTTTCGAACCATGAATCACCGGATGGGATTTTGGGACTGGGTTTTGTGGGATGACACAACATCCAACGCCCTTCCCGATGGATCAGCCCCTGATTCACTGGAAAATCCCAAATCCTTTGTTTTTCTGGCTCCAGGAACTCCAGGTGCTTCCTGGATCCTCCCTCTCACCCTTATCCCATTTTTTTTTGCTGGAAGCGGCTTCTCCAAACATGGAATTAAACTCTGGGAATGGCGGGGCCAGAATTTTCCTCAGGAGATGATCTAAGCCCCGAAATTCCTGCTTTTTTTCCCAGCTGGCTCCACAAACTGGTCCCAGTTTGACTTTGGAGGGTGGAAAAAAAATTCCTGTGGATTCCTCCTCTCCTCCAGGATTGCTTTTCCCTGGATATCCAAAAATTCCAACTCCTTCCCGAGACTGTGGTTGGGAATGATGGGAATGGTGACATCCAGCCTGGCCCAAGGTGGGATTTGGGAGCTCCGGGTGGGAATACCCATAGATATTCCCAATCCTGTGTCTCTGATCCCTTCTCCTGCCAACCCACGGAAATCCAGGAGAATCCTGTGGGATTTTCCACCCTGTGGGAATGGGAATGCTGCTGGAATGGCATGGAAGGAGTGATAGGGAAGAAAACCAGGATCCTGGGAGAAATTCAAAGGGAATCCTTGGAGGAAAGTTGGGAATGTTCCCTGGGCCTGGATTTGGGCTGGAACTGTGGCCTGGTTTTAGGAGGATCCATGTCAGGATCCAGGTTGGGATCCATGCCTGGATCCACGGTGGGATCCATTCCTGAATCTGTGTCCAGATCTGTGTTCGGATCAATGTCCAGATCTGTGCTTGGATCCATTCCTGAATCCATGTCAGGATCCATTCCCAGATCCATGTACAGGTTCCATGTTGGGATCCATTCCTGAATTATGCTGGGATCCATGCTGAGATCCATTCCCAGATCCACATCAGGATCCATGCCTGGATCCATTCCCAAACCGTGTCAGGATCCATGTTGGGATCCATGCTGAGATCCATTCCCAGGTCCACATCAGGATCCATGCCTGGATCCATTCCCAAACCATGTCAGGATCCATGCCCAGATCCATTCCCAGATCCATGTACAGGATCCATGCTGAATTACATTGGGATCCATTCCCAGATCCATGTCAGGATCCATGCCTGGATCCATTCCCAAACCATGTCAGGATCCATGTTGGGATCCATTCCTGAATCCATGTCAGGATCCATGTTGGAATCCATTCTGGAATCCGTGTTGGGATCCAATTTGGGATCCATGCCCAGATCCATTCCTAAATTCCGTGTTTGGATCCACGTCCGGATCCATGCCTGGAGTGTGGCAATTCCTCAGGGACAGACATGGATCCATCATCCTTTGTTTTTTTCATTTTTTAATTTTAAAAATCAGGTGAACTTTGGAATTCCTCATTTCCCATGGATTTCCCCCTCCCAGAACCCCCCAAACCCCAACTCCCTCCTTTCCCTCCCTCATTCCCCCATTCCCTCAAGAACAACCTGAGGAATTCCTATTTTCTCCCTTTGTTTCCTTTTGGAATTCACAGTGGTAACATCCAAGTTTGTTTTTGTTTTTTTTTTTTGGTTTTTTTGGGTTTTTTTTTTTTGTTG
>JAWWLW010000057.1:509130-529808 GCA_035041385.1 Myiothlypis coronata | reverse complement strand
CCCTTTCCCTCTCCCTTTCCCTGTCCCTGTCCCTTTCCCTTGCCCTCCCTTGTCCCTCTTTGCTCCTTCCTCCCCTCTCTCCCTCCTTCCCTTTCTCCCTCCCTTCTCTTTCCCAGATTTTCCTTTTCTCCTCCATCCCTCCTTCCTTCTGCTCTTTCCCTCCCTTTTCCTCTCCCCGTCCCAGATTTTCCCTCCTTTTTTTCCTTCCTTTTTTCCCCTCTTTTTTTTCCCCTCCCTCCCTCCTTTCCCCCATTTCCCTCCAGCCCTCTCCCCAGCCAATTCCCCACGGACATGAAGTGATTCCCTCATCCCAGCCCTTCCCAAAGTGATGTTCCCCGTTCCCAAGGGACCGTTCCCCATTCTCAAGGGTGTGTTCCTGTTCCCAAGTGGATGTTCCCATTCCCACGGGACCATTCCCTGTTTCCATGGGAGGGTTCCCCATTCCCAAGGGGACATTCCCATTCCCAAGGGGATGTTCCCATTCCCAAGGGACCGTTTCCCGTTCCCAAGGGACCATTCCCAAGGGGATATTCCCTGCTCCCAAGGGACCATTCCCATTCCCAAGGGACCATTTCCCATTCCCAATGGGATATGATCCCATTCCCAAGGGACCATTCCCTGTTTCCCAAGGAGCCATTCCCCATTCCCAAGGGGATATTCCCTGTTCCCAAGGGACCATTCCCTGTTTCCCAAGGAGCCGTTCTCCATTCCCAAGGGGATATTCCCTGTTCCCAAGGGACCGTTTCCCATTTCCAAGGGACTGTTTCCCATTCCCAAGGGGATGTTCCCAGTTCCCAAGGGGATGTTCCCATTCCCAAGGGACCATTCCATGTTTCCCAAGGGGATGTTCCCATTCCCAAGAGACCATTCCCCGTTTCCAAGAGCTGCTCGGGTTCCCAAGGGACCGTTCCCACTTCTAAAGGATCATTCCCATTCCCAAGGGACTATTCCCCAGTCCCAAGGGGATGTTCCCTGTTCCCAAAGGACCATTCCCACGGGACCGTTCCTGTTCCCATGGGGCTGTTCCCATTCCCAAGGGACCATTCCCATTCCCAAAGGATTGTTCCCCTCTCTCCCAAGAGATCGTTCCTTGTTCCCAAGGGACTGTTCCCCATTCCCAATGGGATGATCCCATTCCCAAGGGACCATTCCCCATTCCCAAGGGACCATTCCCATTCCCACGGGGCCGTTCCCTGTTTCCCGGGCAGACGCTGCTGGATCTGGGAGCATCCCCGGATTACAAGGACAGCCGGGGGCTGACGCCGCTGTACCACAGTGCCATGGTGGGGGGGGACCCCTACTGCTGCGAGCTGCTGCTGCACGACTACGCCCGCCTGGGCTGCGTGGACGAGAACGGCTGGCAGGAGATCCACCAGGTGCCACGGGATCCGCGGGAACGGGATACGGACACGGGAGTGTTCTCCTGGTGCTCGTGGATGATGTGGTTCCATCCCTGGGGTTGAGGGCTGGGCTCAGTGAATGTTCTCCTGGTGACGTGGATGGAGATCCACCAGGTGCAGTGGGATCCGCAGGGATGGGATCCACAGGGATGGGATCCGGATGTGGGAATGTTCTCCTGGTGCTCGTGGATGATGTGGTTCCACCCCTGGGGTTGAGGGCTGGGCTGAGTGAATGTTCTCCTGGTGACATGGATGGAGATCCACCAGGTGCCACGGGATCCGCAGGGATGGGATACGGACACGGGAATGTTCTCCTGATGGCCGTGGATGGGATCATTCCATGCCTGAGGTTTAGGGCTGGGCTGAGAGAGTGTTCTTCTCCTAGTTCCATGGATAGAGATCCAGCAGGTGCAGCAGGATCTGCAGGGATGGGATCCGACCACGGGAATGGTCTCCTGGTGCCTGTGGATGAGATCATTCCATGCCTGGATGGAGGGCTGGACTCTGGGAATGCTGTCTATGGATGGGGTTGTCCCATCTCTGGCATTGATGGCTGGACGGGGCCAGCTCTGCCTCCATCCCAGATTTTCCGGCCTCTCCCCGTGGTTGGGACCTTCCCAAAGGATAGCTGGCTCCAAGGAGAGCACTTTGGGATCCTGGATCTAAATCCCAGTTGTGCCCATCCCTGTTTTCCACATGGAATCCCCTTTCTCCAAGGGGACTTGGAGAAACACTTGGATTGGGAGTCAGGAATCCCAAGCTCTGTGCTTCCCAATCCTTTGGGAGAAGGAGGGATGGGATCCCATTGGAATATCTCCCACAACTCCCAGCTGGGGATAGAAAATCCAGGAATGTGATCCCAGTTTATGGATCCAACCCTCCCTGTTGCCTCCATCCTCCCTGGCTGATCCCTGAATCCCAAGATGGACCAAACCTGGAGGAGAACATCCCAATTTTCCCAAGATTCAGGGCGCTGAGTTCATCCTGAGCCACCTCCCAGCTGGAGGAACCTCCAGATCCGGGACGATCCAAACTTTTCCCGTTGATCCGGAGCTGATTTTATCCCATGGGTGTCCAGGTGGAGCTGTGAGCAGCCACACCCATTCCCACCGAATGGAAGATTGGGTTGAATCCAGCAGGGGGATTTTTTTGGGGGGGAGGATCCCTGTGGCTCCTGCCGCTCCCTGATTCCCGCTTTTCCGTGTTTTCCGGAGCAGGCCTGCCGCTACGGGCACGTGCAGCACCTGGAGCACCTCCTGTTCTACGGAGCCGACATGACGGCGCAGAACGCCTCAGGAAACACCGCCCTGCACATCTGCGCCCTCTACAACCAGGTGGGACAGGGACAGGGACAGGGACACCCTGTGGGGAGGTGGCACCACCCCTGGACACTCCTGGATCTCACCATTCCCAAATCCAGAGGTGGAATCCATCTCTGGCCTTGGATGAGGGTGTTCCTAGTTGGAGACCCAAATTCTGGGTTCCACATGTCATCCCGTGGTGGAATCCATGGGATCTGGGGACAGTGACATTGTGGGGGAGGTGACACCACAGTGGGGCACTCCCGGATCTCCCCATTCCCAAATCCAAAGGGTGGAATCCATCCCAGTCCTTGGATTAAGATATTAGAGGCTGTTTCTCCTCATAGCTCAAGAGTTTGGGTCCAAGGGTTGAATCTGTGGGATTTGGGGACAGGGACATCTCGGGGGAGGTGGCACCAGCCCAGGACACCAAGAGCAAACTCCTGGTTCTCCATTCCCAAATCCAGAGGTGGAATCCATCCCAGTCCTTGGAGGAGGCTATTCCTCCTTGGAGCCCCTGATTTTGGGTCCCACAGGAGAAAATCCCGTAGTGGAATCTGTGGGATTTGGGGACAGGAGACATCATGGGGGAGGTGACACCACCCCCAGATGCTCCTGGATCTCCCCATTCCCAAATCCAGAGGGTGGAATCCATCCCAGTCCTTGGATGAGGCTGTTCCTCCTCGGAGCTCCTGAGTCTGGGTCCCAGACTTGAATCCAGGGGATTTGGGGACAGGGGACATTGTGGGGGAGGTGACACCACAGTGGGGCACTCCTGGCTCTCCATTCCCAAATCCAGAGGTGGAATCCATTGCTGTCCTTGGATGAGGCTGCTTCTCCTTGGAGCCCCTGATTTTGGGTTCCACAGGAGCTCCTGAGTCTGGGTCCCAGGGTTGAATCCAGGGGATTTGGGGACAGGGGACACCGCAGGGGAGGTGGCACCAGCCCGGGACACCAAGAGCAAACTCCTGGTTCTCCATTCCCAAATCCAGAGGTGGAATCCATCCCTGTCCTTGGATGAGGCTGTTCCTCCTTGGAGCTCCAGGGTTTGGGTCCCTGAGTTGAATCCATGGGATTTGGGGACAGGTGACACCATGGGGGAAGTGGCACCACCCCTGGACACTCCTGGATCTCCCCATTCCCAAATCCAGAGGGTGGAATCCATTCCTGTCCTTGGATGAACCTGTTCCTCCTTGGAACTGCACCCTGATTCGGGATTTCCCAAGAGAACATTCCATGGTTTAATCCATCCCATTCCCAAAATGTTTTGCTGGGACAGAATCCTTGGAAAAGGAAGAAGATCCTTGGAAAAGGGAGAGAATCCTTGGAAGAGGGGCAGAATCCTTGGAAAATGAGGAAAATCCTGGGAGAAGGGGCAGAATCCTTCAGGAAGGAAGAGAAACCTAGGAGAAAGTGCAGAACCATTGGAAAAGCAAAGGAATCATTGGAAAATGGGCAGAATCCTTGGAATTTTCATCTGGGTGCTCCCAAAGATCCCTTCCAACCCAATCCATGCAGGAATTCCATGATTCCATAACTTGCTCCCTTTAGGGTCAGGAATACCAAATCCTTAGGGAATGCTCATCCTTCTTCTTCTCAAAAATTTCCTGGCTCTGTTGCTCCTGATCCTGGTCTAATTCCCATTTTCCCTGTTTTGTTTTTTTTTTCCCCAGGAAAGCTGTGCCAGGGTTCTCCTCTTCCGAGGCGCCAGCAAGGAAATCCGGAATTACAACAGCCAGACGGCGTTCCAGGTAAGCAGAATTCCCGGGAATCCCGTGGAGGTTCCCGGTATGCCTGGGAATTTTGTCACATCTCCAGGGATTTTTCGGGGTGGGATTTGTCCCTCCAGGGCGGGATTTGGGATGAGCATTCAGTGCCAGGGCCAGGAGTGAGGGAAAAGCGCATGGAATTCCGGAAACAGGATGGGAATGTGGGGGTTTTGTGGGATACGGAGGTGGGAAGGGGAAGATGATGTTGTTTTTTTGGGATGGAAATGTTTGGGATGGAGTGGAATCCTGGGAAAATGAGCAGAATCCTTGGAAAAGGAGCAGAATGCTTGGAGGATTTGGGGATTTGGGGATTTAGTGATTTGAGTGTTTGGAGATTTGAGGATTTAGGGATTTGGAGGTTTGGGGATTTGAGGATTTAGGGATTTGGAGGTTTGGGGATTTAGGGATTTAGTGATTTGGAGGTTTAGGGATTTGGGGAAATGGGGAATCAGGGATTTGGACAATTAGGGATTTTGGGAGTTCAGGATTTGGGGATTTGAGGATTTAGAGAATTTGGGAATTGAGGACTTGGGGATTTGGGGACTTGGAGACTTGAGGAGTTCAGGATCTGGAGATTTGGGGATTTGGAGAATTGGAGATTTGGAGAATTAGTGATTTGGGGACTTGGGAATTTGAGGATTTGGGGACTTGGAGACTTGAGGATTTCAGGATTTGGGGATTTGGGAATTTGGAGGCTCAAGGACTTGGGGATTTGGGGATCTGAGGATTTGGAGATTTGGGAATTTGGCTGCTGGGAAATCCCCTCCCATCAGGAATAGGCTGCCCAGGGCTTTCCCAATCCCTGGGAATGTCCCCA
This sequence comes from Myiothlypis coronata, assembly GCA_035041385.1. Taxonomy (NCBI): domain Eukaryota; kingdom Metazoa; phylum Chordata; class Aves; order Passeriformes; family Parulidae; genus Myiothlypis; species Myiothlypis coronata. Next base: position 524,521 of record JAWWLW010000057.1, on the reverse strand, counting down.
AACCCTTTGGATGTGGCCCTTGGGGACACATCCAGTGACACATCCAGCCGGACTGGCTGATCCCAAACCTCTTCCAAATCCCACAATTTTACCCAGGATCCAAACCCAACACCCTGGGATCATTCCAGGATTTGGGATAAATTCCTGCCTGGAATCTGGGAATTCCAGGTGACAGGGATTGTCCCCAAGCCAGGGCCACCCAATCCCTCTCCGGCCGCTGTCCTGGGAAGGCGTTGGCACCTCGGAATTCCCGGATGATCCGAGGCAGAAGAATCCTTGGCTTCCCCCCACGGAAAGCAGCTGTTCCCTTCCATATGGAAGCTCCGGAGCTGCTCATCCCGCTTTTCCGGCTCTTTTCCAGGTGGCCATCATTGCAGGGAATTTTGAGCTGGCGGAAATCATCAAAACCCACAAAGAGTCCGATGTTGGTGAGTTGGATTTTTCCCGGTTTTCCTGGTTTTTTTTTTTTCCCTTTCCTGTGGATCCCAGGGATGGACTGACTGGGGGGGGGATTAATGGATTTTCCCGGTGTTGCATCCATGGAAGCTGCAGCCACTTTGGATCTTGGAAGTGTCCAAGAGATTCCCATGGGATTCAGGCTGTTTTTCCAGCCTTGCTGACATTCTCAAGCTCTGGAATGATCCTGGATTTGCTCTGCTGTAAAATCCTGGTTTTTCCTCTCTTTTCACATCCCTGAGGGATTTCATTCCCAGAATCTTGGGATTTGGGGCAAAGAGGGAAAATCCTCTGGGAACGGGAGCAAAACAAGTGTTGTTCTGGTTGGATTTGCTTTTTTAAGGAATATTTTGGGAATTTTGGTCCTTTTGGTCACCTTTCCCATCCTTCTCATGTTCCTATGGGAGAAATTCCAGGGAAAAGTGGGTTTGGATCAGGAATAAAAATCCACACTTGTTGCATTTCCTTTGGATTATCCTTGGATTATCCTGAGGAATTTATGGATCCAGAGCTGCCGATGGAGGGAACAGTGGGAATTCCCAGCACAAAGGAACGGAGTTGTGGGATCAGCAGCTGGAAGAAAAAATTCAGGGAAAAATTCCTGCCTGGGAGGGACAGGCACAGAATTCCCAGAAAATTCCCTGTGGCTGCCCCTGGATCCCTGGAATGTCCAGGATTGGAGCAGCCTGGGATCATGGGAGGGGGTGGGATTGGATGGGATTTAAGGTCCTTTTTCACCCAAATTCCTGGAATTCCATGAGAACACTGAAATGAAGGAAAACAAGGATCAGTTCTTCCGGAATTTGCAGCAGGAATTGAGCTTGGCTCAATCCCAAAAATCCTTTCTCCCATTTTTTTTTTCCCCAGCTCCCTATTCCTGATAGCCAGAACTGGGAATTGGGGGTGGGATAGAAAAATCGGGAAGGATTTTGAGAAGAGCCTGAGAATTCCTTTGCCTGCAAGGTCATGGAATCAATCCAAGAAAAAAGTTTGGGAATAAATGACCTCCAAAAGTCCGGCCTAAATTCCCCTTGGGATCTGCACCTGGGACTGAGCATCTCTGTGATTTTCCCTGGAAAAAAAAGCAGGAAAACCAGCACAGAAAGCTGTCAGGAGCAATGGAAAGTCTGGGAATCAGCTCCGGATAAAAAATAGGTCAGGGAAGAATTCCAAACTAATTCCAACCCGAGCAGCAGGTCCAGATGGTCACGCCCGCAGCCGGGAGCTTCCCGGGGTTTGGAAATTGGGTTTGGAAGCTGGGATTTGGAAAAGTTAGGACTTGGAAATTGGGGTTAGAAATTGGGGTTTGGAAAAACGGGGTTTGGAAATTGGGGTTTGAAAAAATCGAGGTTTGGAAAAATTTGATTTGGAAATTGGGGTTGGAAATCAGAGTTTGGAATTGGGGTTTGGAAATGGGGGTTTGGAAAAATTTGGTTTGGAAATTGGTGTTTGGAAGTTCAGCAGGAGCTGAGGAATTTTGTTGGAGCAGGGAACGGCTCCTGCTCGTGTCCTTTTCCCAGGGTTTTGTGGGAATAAGGAAGGAATTTGGTGGGATTGGGGTTGGAATGATGCTCATGGAAGGGTTTTCCTGTGGAATTCCCAGTGGGAAGCTGGGCTGGGTTGAGGTGGGATTTGGTGATCCCAGTGCAGAGGGGGAAAGTGTGGGAGCTTCCCAGGAGAATTCCAGGCTCATCCACATTTTCCTTGGGATCTGGAGCGCTCGGCAGAGCTGGAATTTCCTGCTCCCTCTTGCCCTGGGAATTCTCCAGTTCGGGAAATGATTTAGGAATTCTCCAGTCTGGGAAGTACCCTGGGAATTCTCCAGTTTGGAAGAGAACTTGGAAATGCCCTGGTTTGGAAAATTCCATGGGAATTTTCCGGTCTGGGAAATGCCCTGGGAATTCTGCAGGTTGGGAGATTCCATGGGAATTCTCCAGCCTGGGGTGTGCAGTGGGAATTCTCCTGTCTGCGAGATGATTCAGGAATGCTCCAGTTTGGGAGATTCCATGGGAATTTTCCAGTCTGGGAAAAGCCCTGGAAATTTTGCAGGTTGGAAAGTGCTGTGGGAATTCTCCAGTCTGGGAATTGCTGTGGGAATTCATCAGTTTTGGAAAATGCCCTGGGAATTCTCTAGTGTGGGAAATGTTGGAATTCTCCAGGCGGGGAAGTGCCGAGGGAATTCTCCAGTCTGGGGTGTGCTGTGGGAATCACCCAGTTTGGGAGATTTCATGGGAATTCTCCATTCTGGGAAATGTAGGAATTCTCAAGGTGGGGAAGTGCCCTGGGAATTCTCCAGTGTGGGAAATGTGGGAATTCTCCACTTTGGGAAACGCTTTTTCCCTTTTCCCCTCTGGGCCATCCCAGGCTCCTTCCCCACTTCTCTCTGGAATTTTCCAGGATTAAAATGGAATCGTGGCCTGGAAGCGAGCAGACATTTGCACTCCTCGTGCTTTTCCATGAATATTTATTGTCATGGAAGCAGCGAATCCAAACAAACCTCGGAGCGCTGATTGCGCTTCCCTTCCTCCGGCTGCCAGGAATTTTTCGGGAGCCTCTGGAGCATCTCCAGGCTGAGAATTCCTCAGGGAGCTTTGGGTGTGTCCCGCTGCCCTCAGGGAGCATCCAGGCCCCCTTGGAAAACAGGGATCCGTGTTTTCCTTTGGAAAACAGGGATCGGGCTGCTCCGAGCGGCGCTGTCATGGTAACGGACGGGATTCGTTGTGCCGGGAGGAACTCGGTAAACAGACCTGGAATAAAGTCTGGGAAAGGTGTGGGAAGGAATATCCGGAGCTCATTGTGGGAATTGCTCCGAGTTTTGTTCCTTTGTTGTCTCCTTCCCGGGATTTTCGCACTGGGAATTGCGAATTCCGGAGGGTGGGGTGAGGAAATATTCCATAGGGTTGGAAATCTGGGAATGTCCTGGTTCTGGATCCTGGAGTTTGGACTTGGTGGTTCTTCTTCACCACCATCATCATCACCACCATCATCATCATCACCATCATCATCATCACCGCCATCATCTCTCCCTTCCTGGTTTTTCCCATTGGGAATTGCGGATTCCAGAGGGTGGGGTGAGGAAATATTCCACAGAACTGGAAATCTGGGAATGTCCTGGTCCTGGGTCCTGGAATTCAGGCTTGGTGGTTCTTCTTCATCACCATCATCATCATCATCACCACCATCTCTCCCTTTCCCTCCCTTTCTTTCCCTTTTTCCACTGGGAAATGTGGATTGAGGGGGATGGGATGAGGAAGTATTCCCTAGAACTGGGAATCTGGCAGGAGTCTGGGAATATCCTGATTCTGGCTCCTGGAGTTTGGACTTGGAGGTGCTTCATCTTCATCATCATCATCATCACCTCTCCCTTCCTGGATTTTCCCATTGGAACTGTGGATTCAGGAGGGTGGGATGAGGAAAACTTCCAAAGAACTGGGAATCTGACTGGAGTCTGGGAATGTTCTGATTCCAGCTCTTGGAATTCACACTCAGTGGTTCTTCATCATCATCATCATCATTGTGCTCACCCAGCCAGTTTGGAATCCCAGAATCCTGGGATTACTGAGGCTGGAAAAGAATTCCAAGGTCACTGAGTCCAAGCCCAGCAGAGCCCCGAGTGCCACATTCAGGAATTCCTTGGACAACTCCAGGGATGGGCATTCCAAAATTCCCTGGGCAGCCCCTGCCAAGGCCTGACCCGCTTCCCATGGAAAAATGATCCAAAAAATCCAATCCCAACCTCCCCTGGCACAGCTTGAGGCCATTCCCTCTTGGGAAGTTCTTCAGGTAGGATTTTTGCTTCCCGGATTTTTTTCCGGGGATTTTCTGTAAGGAGTCATGGAGTCCAAAATGAAACATCTCCTGGAGGTGTGTCCCATGCCCGGGTGACACCTGGCTTTGGTGGGACATCCCTCTCCCGGTGGCCCTTGGGGACACGGATCAGTGGTGGCCTTGCAGTGGTTGGATTTCATTGTCTGGGAGGGATTTTCCACCCCCTTTGGCCCCAAAATTCCATAATTTTGGTCTGGCTTTCCCATTGGGATGTGGCCCCGAAATTCCATCGTTTTGTCCATTTTTCCCACTGGGATGGCCTTGATGGGACATCCATCCTTGCTGGTGGCCCTTGGGGACATGGATCACTGGTGGCCTTTTGTGTTGGTTGGGTTTGATGGCCCTGGAGGACTTTTCCAACCCCTCTGGCTCTGAAATTTCATAATTTTGCTCTGGCTTTCCCACTGGGATGGCCTTGATGGGACATCCATCCTTCCTGGTAGCCTTTGGGGACATGGATTAGTGGTGACCTTGCAGTGGTTGGGATTGATGGCCTTGAAGGGCTTTTCCTATCCCTCTGGCTCTGAAATTCCATAATTTTGGCCCAATCTTCCCACTGGGATGTCCTTGGTAGGTCATCCATCCTTGCTGGTGACACTTGGGGACACGGATCAGTGGTGGCCTTGCAGTGGTTGGGATTGATGGCCCTGGAGGGCTCTTCCAACACCTCTGGCTCCAAATTTCCATCATTCTGACCCCATTTTCCCATTGGGAATGTCCTTGGTGGGACATCCGTCCTCGCTGGTGGCACTTGGGGACATGGATCAGTGGTGGCCTTGCAGTGGTTGGGATTGATGGCCTTGAAGGGCTTTTCCAACCCCTCTGGCTCTGAAATTCCATAGTTTTGGTCCAATCTTCCTGCTGGGATGTCCTTGGTAGATCATCCATCCTTTCTGGTGACTCTTGGGGACACGGACCAGTGGTGGCCTTGCGTTGGTTGGGTTTCATTGTCTGGCAGGGCTTTTCCAACCCTTCCGGCTCCGAAATTCCATAATTTTGTCTGGTTTTCCCATTGGGAATGGCCGAGGGTGTTGGGAATGGCCGGATGTGGGCGCTGAGGGCAGGGGGCGCCGGCAGGATCCGGGAAGCGCCGCCGCTGCCGGGAGAAATTCCCACACCCGAGGTTGGAACTCATTGGAGAACGAACGCCGGGCGTTGCCACGGCAACGGGAAGAGTTCCAGGAGCCTGAAATCCTCGGACTTTGAACCTCAAATATTCCTCGGGAAAATATTCCGAGCACGGCCTGGGCTGCTCCTTCCCAGTCCCAGGATTTTCCTTCTCCTGGTGGCCTCGGAGCATCCTCGGGATTCACCTCTGCCATGGGAGCGGTGGCCTTGGAATGGTGGCTCTGGGAATATCCCGAATCCAGAAGGTTTGGAATTATTCCTTGCTCCCTGTCCTCTGTTCCAGCTCAGAGCGGGAGCAATCCATGTTTTTCCTGATGTTTTGGCATCAGGAATGGGCTGGATGCGGCCGGATTTTTCACTGGATTTTGTCACAGGCGCCGGACAAATTTTAGGGATGTTAAACTTTGGGATGGGAATGAGCTCATTGAACAAAATATTGGAAAATCCCATTTTCCTGGAAGTTTGGAGTGCAGGGGCCCCACAGCTGAACCTCACCCCTTTCCAGAACATCCGGATCTGTTTCATGGATCACAGAATTGTTTGGGCTGGAAAAGTCCTTTAAGACATTGAATCCAAGAATTCCCAACACTTCCAAGGCGGCCACTGCTCCATGTCCCCAAATTCCACTTGAAATCCCTCCAGGATGGGGATTCCACTCCTGGTCCCTCAGTGGAGCCAGAGATCAATCCTTCCAGGTGGATCTGAGAGATCGCTTTTTCCTGACATTCCCAAGGACTGGGAGGGAATTCAGGGCAGGGAATCATTGGTGATTTATTCCATGTGTTGGTTATTCCCATCTTTCTCTTGGCACATCCCTGGAGCTATGGAATAAGGACTTGGAATAGAAGGAGCAGCCAGGATTTGTGGAAGTGTCGATCCCAGTGGCAGCTGGATGTGGATTGTTGGGAATTCCATGGGTCCTGGCTTGGTCCATCAGAGCTTCCTGAGATGCCACTTCCAATCCTTTCCCAGTGCTGATCCATGACTGGATCCCATGGATTTCCAGTGCTGGGAGAGAACCTGGGAGCAGGGAGAGACCATTCTCTTCTTCCCAAGCCAGCTCCATGGAAATTCCCAACCTTCTCCTCCACCCTCTTCCATCTTTTCCCACAACTTCCAACACCTAATCCCATATTCCCATCATTTTTAGTCCTTAGATTCCCACCTAATCCTGCCATTCCCATTTTTATTCCCATTGCCTTTCCAAGAAACTTCTGACCTTCCCAACCCAATTCCACACCCATTCCCAACCTTCTCCTCCGCTCTCTTCCATCTTTTCCCACAACTGCACTCGCAATACTTCATCCCATATTCCCATCTCTTTTGGGGCTTAGATTCCCACTTTTTTCAGCCTGAGATTCCCACCTAATCCCATCCTTCTGTTTTTCATTCCCAGTGCCTTTCCGAGAAACTCTCAACCTTCTTCCCAAAACCGAAACTCCACACCTGTTCCCAACCTTCTAATCCACTCTCTTCCATCTTTCCCCACAACTCCCAACACCTAATCCCGCATTCCCATTTTTCATTCCCACTGCCTTTCCAAGAAACTCCCAACCCTCTTCCCAAAACCCAACTCCACACCTTCCACTCTCTTCCATCTTTCCCTGCAACTCCCCAACACCTAATCCCACATTCCCGTTTTTCATTCCCACTGCCTTTCCGAGAAACTCCCAACCTTCTTCCCAAAACCCAACTCCACACCCATTCCCAACCTTCTCCTCCACCCTCTTCCATCTTTACCCACAATCGCGCTCCCAATACCTAATCCCCTATTCCCATCTTTTTTGGTCCTTAGATTCCCACCTAATCCCGCCATTCCCGTTTTTCATTCCCAGTGCCTTTCCGAGAAACTCCCAGCTACACCAAGCGCCGCCGGCTCCTCGGCTCGGGCGGGCTGGCGTCGCCGCGCGTCCTCCAGCGCTCGGCCAGCGACAACAACCTGAAGGCCGAGAGCCGCGCCTCCTACTCGCCGGTGCCGTCCCTGCGGAGCCTCCCGCCCCAGCTCCTGGTCCAGATGCAGGAAGCGGCCGCTGGAATTGCGGGAGCTGGAATGGCGGGCGGGGACGGGAGCTTGGCCAGCTCGGGCAGCGCCCGCAGCGCCCACAGCCGCTCGCCCTCGCTGCAGCGCGTGCAGGAGGAGAGGGAGGCCGAGGTGCCCTCGCTGCGCCGGAGCAGCCGCGGGAAGGCCAGGTATGGGATCGGGAATGGCATCCCGGGGAGTGGGAATGGGGTGCAGGAGGGGGCAGAGGTGGGAATGGGATGCTGGGGATTGGGAGAGTGGGAAAGGAATTAGATGGAGTTAAGAATACGATCCCATAGGTTGAGTTGGGGTGTGGGAGGTGTTGGTGATGGGAATGAGATCCCAGGGATTGGGGGATGTGGGAGATGTTAATGATGGGAATGGGATCCTGGGGATTGGGTTGGGATGTGGGAGGTGTTAGTGATGGGAATGGGAACTCATGGATTGGGAGAGTGTGAAAGGAATTCGATGGAGTTAAGAATGTGATCCCATGGATTGAGGGGATGTGGAAAGAATTAGAGCTGGGAATGGATCCCGTGGATTGGATTGGGGTGTGGAAGAGTTAGGGATGGGAATGGGATGCCGTGGACCGGGAGAGTGTGAAAGGAATTAGATGGAGTTAAGAATGCGATCCCATGGATTGGAGGATGTGGAAGGAATTAGAACTAGGAATGGATCCCGTGGATTGGGAGAGTGTGAAAGGAATTAGAGCTGGGAATGGATGCTATAGACTGGGGGAATGGGGGAGGGATTAGAGCTGGGAATGGGATCTCATGGATTGGGAGAGTTTGGGAGGAATTAGAGCTGGGAATGCAATCCCATGGACTGGAAGATATGGGGTGGGAAGAGGAAAGAGTGGGAAAGGTTTGTTGTTCCTATGAGGAGTGGGGTTATGGTGGATCGTTGGGTTTTCCACGGGTTTTTCCTGCTATTCTGAGGTCAGATCCTGTTTTTCCCTGGGTTTTTCCCTCCATCCTTCCCAGTGTCAAATTTGGTTCTTCCCTGGGTTTTCCCTCTGTCCCATATTTGGATTCCTTTGTTCTCCGAGTTTTCCACTGGGTTTTCCCACCATTCCATGCTTGGATCATGGATACCATGGATATCATGGATATCGTGGATTACATGGATATCGTGGATTACATGGATATCGTGGATATGGCATCTGGTGGTTCTGGTGGGATTGGGATTGAGATCAGGATTGGGATTGGGATTGGATCTGGAGTTATCCCACTGCTCCTCATCCCTGCCAGCCGTGTCCCATGGGAATGTTGGTTTGCCTGGGATTGGGAACAGACACCAGTTCTGGTGTCCCTGATGTGTCCGGGGATTTTGGGACATCCCTGTGGTGACCACGGGGTCTGGATTTGGATTCAGAGGATTCTGTTGGAATTCTGTGGAATCCTGGAATGGGAAGGATCCTAAAGCTGATCCAATTCCACCCCATTCCAAGGGCAGGGACGCCTCCCACTATCCCAGATCGCTCCAACCTGACCTTGAAATTTGGGAAGTTTGAGAATTTGGGATGTGCCAGAGGCAGATCCGGAGTGGGATACAGAGGCATTGGGAGGTCAAAAATAGCGTGGAATTTTAATATCTGTAGTCTTGGAAATATTCCCAAAATTCCTTGGAGCAACTCTGCCCAACTCCTTGTCCAAACTTCCTGAGGATTCCTGGAGCTGGCTCTGTGATTCCCAACCTTTTGCAGGGAAAATATCCCTTGGAAAGGGCTGTTTGCTCCGTTATTTCCAGGTTTTTCCAGGGATAGAGGGATCATGGAATTAATTCCATGGAGCTGGGGCAGGAGAAATGCCCAGGTTTGCAATCAGAACAGTTCAAATTGGGAAAAAGCCTTGGAAGTTTTAATTCCCAACAAAAACTCCTTCACTCCGAGGCAAGCAATATCCATGATTACTGGAGTCCTCTCACATTTTCCCGGAAAAATTCTGGGAAAAAAAATGGATTCTGGAGCAGGTTTTCCAGGGAATATCAATATTATTTAGTGTTGTCCCAGTTTTTTATTAGAGGGAAAGTTTTCCAACCCCTTTCCCAGCTCCTTCCTGTCCCTTTTCCTGCTCCAGAGCTGCACCCAGAATTCCATGGGATCCCTCAGCCATTCCCAGGAGCAGCAGGGCTGGCCCAGCAGAACTTTTCCATGTGTTTTTTCCAGGTTTTCGCTGGATCCCTCCTCCCTCCCTCCCTCCCTCCCGGCCGTGACTCTGACTCATTCCCCACGTGCCGGAGCCTCCGGAGCCTCCGCGCTCTTCCCAATCCCACTCCAACACCACGAGTTCCCCATCCAGCTCCTCGTGCTGGGGTCATCCCTCCGGCTGTTCCATTCCTTACCTTCATCCCAGCCTCATTCCCAGTTTTTGGAGCCCCCTGGGTTTGGGAAGGATCTGGGATCCATCCTGGTTTTCCTGCTCAGTTCTCAGTGTATCCTGGATATTCCCGTTTTGGGAAGGGAGGCTTTGGAGCAGGGAATCATCCCTGATCTCTTCCCAGATCCAGGATTTTTGGGATCAGCTCCTTTTCCCACTGATCCATGGCAATTCCCTCTGATCCCACGTTTTTTGTTTCTTCCATCCAGGATTTGTTTGCTCCAGGCTTTTTTTCCCTAAGGAATTCAGTGTCTGAATTCCTCCAGTTTTCCTTATTGCCATTTTTTTCCACTCTCCAGAGTTTCCAAAATAATTCTTGGAATGCTTTAATCCCTCCTCAACATTCCTGATGCGTCCAGCCAGGCTCATCCCAAAATCCTTCCTTCATTCCTGCTGCTCCTTTCCAGCTGGGATCTTCCCAAAATCTCCCTGCTTATCCCAGATTTCAGCACCTTGGAATTTCCACGTCCATGGGGAAGTTTCCCCTCTCTGCCATCAGCCAAAGGAACACCAGGAATTCCCAGCAATTCCTGGGGTTTTTTTTGTTTTTTTTTCCTGCTGCTGCTGGATTTAGGGAATGAAATGAATTGTGGGAATTCCCTCCATGGGCATTTCCCAGTGGGATCCAGAGGTTTGGATTTGTCCAGGAACAATTCCAGGTGTCCAGGTGATGTTTGGAGTCAAATCCCACCCCTGGAAGTGCCCAAGGCTGGGTTGGATGGAGCTTGGAGCAACCTGGGATAGGGAAAGGTGTCCCTGTCCATGGAGAATAATCCCGGGAATGTTGGAAGGAGATCCCAGGAATGTTACAAATGATCCTGGAAATGCTGGGGAAAAGGAAACTTTAGGGAAATGATCTTGGAAACTCTGGGAGAACAGTCCTGGGAATGTTGGGAGAACCATCCTGGAAATGTTGGGGAAACCATCCTGGAAACTTTGGGGGAAAGGTCCTGGAAATGTTGGGAAATTATCCTGGGAATGTTGGGGAAAATATCCTGGGAATGTTGGGCAAAGGATCCTGGAAAAGTTGAGAGAATCATGCTGGGAATGTTGGGAGAATCATCCTGGGAATGTTGGGGAAACCATCCTGGAAACTTTGGGGAAAAGGTCCTGGAAATGTTGGGAAATTATCCTAGGAATGTTGGGGGAAATATCCTGGGAACTTTAGGGAAAGGACCCTGGAAAAGTTGAGAGAATCATCCTGGGAATGTTGGGGAAAGGATCCTGGGAATGTTCGGAGAATCATCCTGGGAATGTTGGAGAAACCATCCTGGAAACTTTGGGGAAAAGATCCTGGAAATGTTGGGAGAGAGATCCTGGAAATGCTGGGCAAAAAATCCTGGGAATGTTGGGCAAAGGATCCCGGAAATGTTGGGAGAATGATCCTGGGAATGTTTGGGAATTCCTGGGACTGAATCTGGATCCGTGGCCACGGCAGCTCCGGGTGCCACCCCCAGATGCCACCAGCCTGGGAAAGAGGGGCTGGAAATCCTGGAAAACAGGGTCAGAAATCCTGGAAAACTGGATCAGAAATCCTGGAACCGTGTCCAAGTGCAGAGAAAGAGAATCCCAGGATGCTCCCGGAGGGAGGAATTCTCCTAAGAGCAGGAATTCTTCCTAATTCTGTATGAAAATTCAGGAATTTTCCCTAGTTGTGCTTGGGAATTCAGGGATTTTTCCTAATTCTGTGCGAAAATTCAGGATTTTTCCCCAATATCCAACTTAAAATTCCTCTGGCACAGCACGAGGCTGTTCCCTGGGATTTTCTGGGAGCAGATCCCAAATCCCACCCGGCTGCTGCCTCCACCATGGAATTCTGGAGGGAAAAGGTCCCTCCTGATCCTCCTTTTTTCCAGGATGAGCCCCCCCAACTCCCTCCAGATGTTCTTCCCGGGATTTTGGCTCCTTTCCCTGGGAAAGAGGGGTCAGGAATCCTGGAAAACAGAGCCAGAAATTCTGGGAATTCTGGAATTCCCAAGGGAAGTGTTGTTTAAACCAATCCCAGAATCCTTCCCCTGGAATTCGCCTCTGATCGTTCCCATGAAATCCCACGGAAATTAAAATGTCCTGGGTTTTTGGGATCATTGGATGCATCGGAAGCAATTTTGGGGAATATCGAGGTCCATTCATCCACCTGGAATGGGAATTCTCTGGGGGTTTATTCCAAGTTTATTCCCAAGGAGGTTTTTCCATCCTGGAATGGGACAATTCCCAATGGAAGCACCACCAGGTGCCCAAATCCAGCCGGATGCTTCCATGGGCTGGAATTCTTTGGAATCAGACATGGAGTCCCATCAATCCCACCCAGAATTCCAACAGGATGGAGGCGATCCAGGACAAAAAATTCCATGGAACGCAAAATTGACGGTGGGAGGAAGAGCTGCTGCTCCTTCCCAGAATTCCCTTTCCCTTCGGAATCCCATGGGAATCCCAACGGGAGGATGTGGGCACTGAGTGTGGAGAAATCCTGGATCCGTCAAGAATTTTGGGAATCTCATGGGCCGCTTAATCCCCGCTCTTGGATTTATCCGGCTGCCGCTCGGAAATCCGGGATGAGCTCGGGATTCATGGAACGAGGGCCTGGAGCCTCCTGGTGTGGGGAGATAAAAGGGATGAAGGGAAAACTCCGCTGGAAAAACGCCCGGGAATTTGCTCCCATGGAAAACATCCAACCCCAGCCAGCCGGGCAGCTTCGCTCCCGGAATTTTTTGCTCCTGGAATTTTTTACTCCTGGAATTTTTAGCTGATGGAATTTTTTTACTCCTGGAATTTTTTTGCTGATGGAATTTTTCTCCTCATGGAATTTTTCTCCTCATGGAATTTTTTTCCTCATGGAATTTTTCTCCCCATGGAAAGCGGGGTCAGGCCTTGGCAGGGGCTGCCCAGGGAGGTTTGGAGTCGCCATCCCTGGAGGTGTCCAAGGAATTCCTGGAATTCCGCTCAGGGCTGCTCTGGGCTGGGGAAGCTCAGGATGGGCTCGGTGACCTTGGGATTCTTTTCCAAGCTCTGGAATTCTGGGATTTGGGATGAAAGCTGAGCTCTTCCCACATTTTTTCCCCGGGAATTCTTGGGGTTCTGCCCGCCAGGAGAGAAGGGAGCGGAGCTGGGAAAGGAGGGAAAATTCCGGAAGGAGGCAGGAAAGGGCTCAGCCCGGGGCACAGGAGGAGGACACGGGGTGGCACAGGTGACAATGGCACCCAGGGATGGCACAAGTGGCACTGGGGAACAGGGTGACACAGGTGACAATGACGTACAGGGTGGCACAAGTGACAGCGGCACACAGTGGGTGGCAGCAGGCACAGGGTGGCGCAGGTGACACCGGAGCACAGGTTGGCACAACTGGTGGTGGCACCCAGTGTCACTGTGGGTGGCAGTGGGGCACGGGGTGACACAAGTGACAATGGCAACCAGGATGGCACGAGTGGCACTGGGGCACAGGGGTGGCACAGGTGACAGTGGCACACAGCGTCACTGTGGGTGGCAGCAGGGCACAGATTGTCACAGCTGGCATTGGGGTACAGATTGTCATAGGTGGCTGTGGGGCACAGGCTGGCACAGGTGACAGTGGCACAAAGGGTCCCTGTGGGTGGCAGTGGACGCTGGCACCAGGGCACAGGTGACAATGGCACCCAGGGATGGCACCAGTAGCACTGGGGCACAGGTTGGCACAAGTGACAGTGGCAGCCAGGGATGGCACCAGTGGCACTGGGACACGGGTGGCACAGGTTGGCACAGGTGACAGCGGCACAAAGTGTCGCTGTGGGTGGCAGTGGTGGCAGATTGTCACAGCTGGCAGTAGGACACAGGGTGGCACGAGTGGCACTGAGGCACATGGGTGGCACAGGGTGGCATAGGGGACAATGGCATCCAGAGATGGCCCGAGTGGCACTGGGGCACAGGGTGGCACAAGTGACAGTGGCACTGGGGCACAGGGTGGCACAAGTGACAGTGGCACAGAGTGGGTGGCAATGGGCGCAGGGTGGCCCAGGTGACACCGGGGCATAGGTTGGCACAACTGGTGGTGGCACCCAGTGTCACTGTGGGTGGCAGTGGGGCACGGGGTGACACAGGTGACAATGACACCCAGGGATGGCACGAGTGGCACTGGGGCACAGGGGTGGCACAGGTGACAGTGGGCACAGGGTGGCACAGGGGACAGTGGCACCCAGGGGTGGCACCGGTGTCGCTGTGCCTGGGCAGGGCTCTGCCCCCTCAGCGCGCTCAGGGATCCTCCCGGAGCATTCCCGGGATTCCCGCAATTTCCTGCATTCCCGAAATCCCTGGAATTCCCGCAATTCCCGCAGTTACGCCGCAGTAACTTGGGAGGGTGGGGGCAAATACGGAATTGGGGTGGAAAAATATGGAATCGAGGGGACAAATATGCGATTGGGGTGAAAAAATATGGAATTGTGGGGGCAAATATGGAATTGGGGGCACGGGGCAGGGGCACTGCGGGCACCCCTGAACCGGGAATGGGAACCGGGAATGGGAACCGGGAATGGGAACTGGGGACCCTCCCTCCTTCTTCCCTCCTTCCCTGCCTCCTGTTCCCATCCTTCCCTCCCTCCCTCCCTGTCCCTCCATCCCGCTCCCATCCCGCTCCCTGCTCCCTCCTCCTCGTGTCCTCCCCACCCCGGAGCCGCTTCCTTTGCTGCTGCCATCCTGATCCAATCCCGATCCACACCCGATCCCACTCGTGTGATCCCACTCTCATCCCAGTCTTGTTCCCACGCACGATCCCATTCCCACTCCCACTCCTGTTTCCACTTCCATTCCCACTCCTGCTCCCATTCCCACTCCCATTCCCAATCACATTCCCGTTCCCATTCCCATTCCCGCTCCCGCACCGGTTCTCTCCCCGGGGCAGCGCCGGCAGCGGCCGCCAGGGGGCGACACCGGGCGGACCCCGCCGGGACCGGGATCGGGATGAGGAGCGGGATCGGTCCCGGGACGGCTGTGGCACGGTCCCACTCCCATTCCCATTCCCACTCCCATTCCCAATCACATTCCCCTTCCCATTCCCACTCCCACTCCCGCACCGGTTCTCTCCCTGGGGCAGCGCCAGCAGCGGCCGCCAGGAGGCGACACTGGGCGGACCCCGCCGGGACCGGGAGTGGGATCGGGATGAGGAGCGGGATCGGTCCCGGGACGGCTGTGGCACGGTCCCACTCCCATTCCCATTCCCATTCCCAATCCCAATCCCATTCCCTTTCCCGCTCCCGCACCTGTTCTTTCCCCGGGGCAGCGCCGGCAGTGGCCGCCAGGGGGCGACACTGGGCGAGCCCCGCCGGGACGGGAACCGGGATCGGGAGCGGGATCGGGATGAGGAGCGGGAGTGGGATCGGTCCCGGGACGGCTGTGGTACGGTCCCATTCCCACTCCCATTCCCATTCCCACACGGGATTGCGGGTGGTGCTCGACAGTCCCGGGATCGGTCCCGGGAGCGGGGTCGGTATCAGGAGCGGGCTCAGGATCCGGGATCAGCATCAGGAACGGGAGCGGCAACGGGATCCAGGAGCGGGAGCGGCCCCGGGATCAGGAGCGGGAGCGGGGTCGGGACCGCGCCGGCAGCGGGGGCGGC
>JAWWLW010000057.1:458905-489897 GCA_035041385.1 Myiothlypis coronata | reverse complement strand
TCCCAAACCTTTTCCATCTCCCCATCCCTCCCATTGTTCCCATCCCTCCCATCCCCTCCCATCCCTCCCCTCGCTCCCTCCTCTCCCCTCCCGCTCTGGCTCCCACTTCCCGGCTCCTTCCCAAGCTCCTTCCCGGCGCTCCCGGATTATCCCGGCTCTGATGTCACCCCTGCGGCTCCGCTGGGAGGGACCTGCGGCCCCCTCCCCCTCCCGCCGCTCCTAGAGCCCATTTGGGGAGGGGGCTCCAATCCCTCCCTCCATCCCTCCCTCCCTCCGTCCATCCATCCATCGCTGGATCATTCCCGGCTTTTCCCAAGGATGCTCCTTCCCCCCCGCTCCCGGCAATCCGTCACTTAGCAACGCCCGAGGAGGGGGGAAATTTTGGGATCAAATCCGCCGGGATGAGGATTTAAACTCTGCCCCGCTCCTGCCCGGCCAGCGGCGAGGAGGCAGCGCCGCTTCCATCCAAGAATCCCGGTTTTTATTCCCGCGGGAGACGCGCTCGGCAAGTGTGGGAAGAGACGATTCCCGATGGGGCTCCGCGTTTAACGGGCAAAGCTCCGGATCCCGAAATTCCCGAAATTCCTGCGTGGGCTCCGTATCCCTGCATTCCTGCGAGGGCTCCGTATCCCTGCATTCCTCTGCAGGTGACTGCGAGGGGCCCGGTGGGCAGCAGGGACATCCACGATTTCTTCTTCTTCTTTTTTTTAATTCCCTCCTCCTCCTTTTCCTCCTTTTCCTCCTCCTCCACGCCGAGGCAAAAGTCGCTTCCGTCTTTTTGGTGTGACTTTGGGCGCAAAAAAAACCAAAAAAAAAAATCCGGGGAGAGAAAAAAAAAAAAACAGGAAAAAAAAATCCAGGAGGAAAAAAAAAAGAAAAAAGAGAGAGAAAGAAAGAAAGAAAGAGAAAGGAAGGGAGGGGAAGCAACGATCCCTGCGGAGATGAAAGGCTGGATGCGAAGAGTGACAGAGGCCACCCCTGGCTGGTGACAAAGGCCACCCCCGGCTGGTGACAGGGCCACCCCCGGCTGGTGACAGCGGCCACGGCGCTGGCAGCGATGGTGCTGCGCTCTAACCCTGGCATCATTCTCTTGTGCTCTTTCCTGCCCAGTGACTACATCATCGAGGAGAAGACGGCCGTGCTGCAGAAGCGGGAGCATGAGGGCTTCGGCTTCGTCCTGCGCGGGGCCAAAGGTAAGCCCGGATCCGCTTTTCCAGGCGTTTTTCCCAGGATTTTCTCTTTTTTCCCGGTTTTTTTTGTTTTTTTTTCCCCCAGGGTTTTTTTTACGGGGATTTTTTCCGGCGTGGTTGTGCAGCGCTGGGGGGGATCGGCTTGGGGCGATGGCGTGGAGTGGGGTTGTGGGTTTGGGGTTTTGGGTTTTTGGTTTGGTGCTGGCGGTGCTTTGGAATTTTTGGGAATTTTCGCTCCTTTTCCGTCAGGGAATGAACGGCACAGGGTTCTCATTCCCGCTAATCCTGAGGGGGCTCCGAAGGGATTTTCTTCCCTGGCTCGGTTCGGTGTCGTGCTCTGGGGTTGTGGGTTTAGGAATTCCGGGGGTTGTGCTGCTGGTGCTGCTCATGGTGCCTTGGAATTTTTGGGAATATTCACTTCGCTTCCCTGAGGGAATGAACAGCCCCTGCTCAGCTCCAGAGCCCCATTCCCAGCAATCCTGGGGGGGCTCCAAAGGGATTTTCTTCCCCGGATTTCTCCGGTTCAATGCCATGTCCTGGTGCCACCGTGGATGTCTCGGAATTTTGTGGGTTTTGATGCTGGTGGTGCCTTGGAATTTTTGGGAATTGTCGCTGCTTTTCCCTGGGAGAATGAATGGCTCAGGGTTCTCATTCCCAGACTCCAAAGGGATTTTCCTCCCTGGCTCGTTCGGTGTCGTGGTCTGGGGTTGTGGATTTGGGGTTTTTGGGAAGGGTGTGATGCTGGTGCTGGCTTGGAATTTTTGGGAATTTTCACTCCTTTTCCCCGATGGAATGAACAGCTCTTGCTCTGCTCGGGATCCTCATTCCCAGCAATCCTGGGGGGTTCCAAGGGGATTTTCCTCCCCGGATTTCTCTGGTTCAATGCCGTGTCCTGCTGCCATCGTGGCTCTCTCAGAATTTCAGGGGTTGTGGTGCTGGTGCTGCTCATGGTGTCTTGGAATTTTTGGGGAATTTTTTGGGAATTTTTTGGGAATTTTTGCTCCTTTTCCCTGGGAGAATGAACGGCCCCGGAGCCCTATTCCCAGCAATCCTGGGGGGCTCCAAGGGGATTTTCCTGCCTGGATTTCTCCGGCTCAGTGCCATGTCCTGCTGCCATCGTGGCTCTCTCACATTTTTGGGCAGGTGCTGCTGGTAGTGCCTTGGAATTTTTGGGAACTGTCGCTTCTTTTCCTTGAGACATGAACAGCTCAGGATTCTCATTCCTGGGATTCTCATTCCCAGGCTCCAGAGGGATTTTCCTCCCTGACTCGTTTGGTGCCGTGGTTTGGGGTTGTGGATTTGGGGTTTTGGGGGGAGTTGGTGCTGGTGGTGCGTTGGAATTTTTGGGAATTGTCACTGCTTTTCCCTGAGGGATGAACAGCTCAGGATTCTCATTCCCAATAATCCTGGGGGGCTCCAAGGGGATTTTCCTCCCTGGTTTTCTCCGGTTCTCTCCGGTTCTGTGCCGTGTCCTGCTGCCATTGTTGCTCTCTTGGAATTTTGGGGGTTTTAGTGCTGGTGGTGCCTTGGAATTTTTGGGAATTTTCACTTCTTTTCCCTCATGGAGTGAACAGCCCAGGATTCTCATTCCTGGTTATTCCGGGGGGGGCTCCAAAGGGATTTTCTTCCCTGGATTTCTCCGGTTCAGTTCAGTGTCCTGCTGCCATCGTGGCTCTCTCGGAATTTTCAGGAGGTTTTCTGTGGATGCTGCTTGGAAATTTTGGGAATTGTCACTTTGCTTCCCGGAGGGATGAACAGCCCCTGCTCAGCTCCGGAGCCCCATTCCCAACAATCCTGGGGGGCTCCAAAGGGATTTCCTTCCCCCATTCCATCTTCCCCTTTCCCACTTTCTGGGGGTTTAGGTGTGGATGCTGCTTGGAATTTTTGGGAATTTTCACTCCTTTTTCCCATGTGGGAATGAACAGCCCCTGCCCAGCTCCATCCGTGGCTTTTTGGGGTTGGAATGCTCAGGGCTTTTCCCTGGATTTTGGCTGGGGAGAGCTGGGAGGTTTTGGGATCCCTGGGGAAAATCAGGAGAGTTTTTCCTGCTGCTCCCACCCCGGAGCTCATTCCCAGCTCATCCCGGGGTTCTCCCTGGGATCTTTCCTGGGAGTTTGCTGTGGCTCCTTTGGCCAGAATTCCACCTTTTTGCTGAAAAAAAAAAAAAAAAGAAAAGAAAAAAAGAATCCCTTGGAGACCTGGGAATGTTCCTATGGATTTAGGGAAGAGGAGGTGGGAAAAGCTCGGGATGGAGAGACCTCTCCACCCCCGGCATTCCCAGGAGCAGAGGGACAGCGGAGCTGTTTTCCACGTGGGAGGAAAGCTGGGAAGAGCTGCAGATCCAGGCTGGAATGGGATTTTCCAGGAGAACTCCTGGATTTCTGTCCTTCTGTCCCTTCTGTCTCAAGGTTTGCATCCCAGTGGGAATTTCCCTCCCATTCCCTATGGATTTCCCATCCGTGGAGCACCAAGTGAAAGTTTAGGGCCCAAAATGGCATCCATGGGATTTTTTTCTGGGATTAATCCCACAGCTTTTGTGTCAGGAAAACCGGGAAATTTAATCCCAATTCCTGGTTTTTCCTTCCCTCTTTTTTTTCCTTCCTGGCTCTCCTGCCATTCCCGGTTTCCCTTCATGTGCCGAGGCTGAGGGAAGGACTTGGAGTGGGCATGTGGCATGTGGGATTTGGGAATTCTGCAGGATTTGGGAATTCTGCAGGATTTGGGAATTCTGTGGGACACAGGGAGGTCATTGAAGCAGAGGGGTCCTGGCCTGGAAGATCCAGAATCTGGGAATGCTCCCTCTGGAGCAGTATTCCCAAGTTAGGGAAGTGGCTTGGAATCCCCCCCACATTTCCCAGCCCCTCATCCCGGTGTTCCATGGATTTTGGGCTGGAATTCCATGGATTTTAGACCAGGAATTGGCCCCATCCATGTCAGCACTGCTCCCTTTGGATTTTCCTGGAAAGCCACTCCAGGCCTGTGGGGAAAAGAGGGAAAAGGAGCTGGAAAAGGCGGGGCTGGAAAAGGCAGGGCTGGGGCTTCATCCCGGGCAGGGGGAGGGAGGCAGATTTTGGGATGATCCCTAAAGGAATTTGCTCTTCCTGCTGCAAACTCCTCCCTGGAATTTTTCCCATTCCATGGGAAAAGGCACTTCCAGGGAAAAGGCTCTGCCCACCCTGGGGTCCTTCCCAGCCCATCCCAGCTCCGACTCTTCCCAATTCCCAAGGGGAACGTCCCGTCCCGTTCCATCCCAGGGATCGGAGTTATTCCCATTTATCCCAATCCCTGCAGCTCCCGGAGCTGCCCTTGCCCCACATCCAATTCCTTGGGAATTCCCAGGGAATCTGTGGCTCTCCCTGGATCCCTGGAATTGCCCAGGAGCAGCCTGGGATCATGGAATGCCATCCTGGAATGGGATGAGCTTTGAGGGCCCTTCCCACCCAACCCATTCCACGATTTTATGGGTAACAGGGATCTGTCCTGAAATCCAAATTAAGGGAATGAATCCAAGTTTTTTTCTGGATGGGGTGAGCTTTCCTTGGTGTGCCTGGAGAGAACCGGGTCATTCCCGAAATTCCCAAGATTATTCCTTCCTGTGGATCATCTGGAGGAGCCAGTCCCAAGGGAAATGAGGAGAGGGAACAGCCTGGAGCTGGGCTTGGGAGTTGGATATTCCAGTGGGAATTCCCTGAGCTCAGAACTTGTCAGGATCTATGGAATCAATGGATCCTTTGGGAATTCCATGAGCTCGGAGCTTGCCGGGATCCATTGAGGATTAAAGGATCCTTTGGGAATTCCCTGAGTTTGGAACTTTCCGGGATCCCTGGGATGGGGACCTGCTCCAACTGCCTCACCACTCCAGGGATGACCAGGATGGGAATTTTGTCCTCCTGGATGGGATTTTGGTGTCCCCAGGATGGGATTTGGTGCTTCCAGGATGGAATTTGATCCCCAGGATGGGATTTGGTTTCTCGGGATGGATTTTGATTCCCCAGGTTGGGATTTGGTCCTCCTGGATTGGATTTGGTTCTCCAGGATGGATTCAGTGTTCCCAGGATGGAATTTTGTCCCCCTGGATGGGATTTGGTTCCCCAGGATGGAATTTGGTGCTTCCAGAATGGAATTTGATCCCCAGGGTGGGATTTGGTTTCTCAGGATGGATTTGGTGTCCCTGGGATGGGATTTGGTGCTTCCAGGATGGAATTCTGTCCCCCTGAATGGGATTTGGTGTCCCCAGGTTGGGATTTGGTGCTTCCAGAATGGAATTTGGTGTCCCCAGGATGGGATGTGGTCCCTCAGGATGGAGTTTGACGTTCCCTAGGATGGGATTTGGTTCTCCAGGATGGATTTGATGCCCCTGGGATGGGATTTGGTGCTTCCAGGATGGAATTTCGTCCCCCTGGATGGGATTTGGTGTCCCCAGGATGGGATTTAGTTCCCTCCCAGATGGATTTTGGTGCTCCCAGGCCTTCCTGGTGATCCAGCTCTGCCAGGGCTTCTCCTGCAGCTGGCTCTGGAATTCCAGCTGGGAATTGTGGGAATTTAAGCCCAGAATTCCCAATTCCCCAACCAGGGCCGTGGCGATTCCTCAGGGTGTTCCCATAGCGCTTCCCAGAATTCCAAGTCCGGAGTTTTGATGGGAAAGGCTGAACCTCCTGGTCAGGGAATTTCCCTCATTCCCAGTGGGAACTTCCTGGATTTAATTCCCAACTTTTTGCTTTGGTCCTCCCATTGGATGGGAGACTCTTCCCATTGGATTTCTTCCCTAAGGGGACTTAGGGATGGATTTTCCATGATTTCCACACCTGGAGCATTCCCTGGATTGGGTTTGGTCCCAAACTGGTTTGGGAATGGCTGAGCTGGGAGAGTTGGATCAGGATTCCCAGGATTTGCTGGGAGCAGGGATGTCCTTCTCCTCTCCTTTCTCCAGTCCCAGGAGTTGTAAAACCTTGGAGAAAAATTCCCAAGGCCAGGACAGGGCTTGGAGCACCCTGGGATAGTGGGAAGTGTCCAAGGGTTGGAATTGGGTGGGATTTGGGTCCTTTCCCACCCAAACCATTCCAGGGGGGAACTGCAGTGCTCCCGATACCAGGAGGACCTGGAAATCCTGGAGGATTGGTCAGCTTCCCTCTGAAAAACTGGGAATGTTCCCCTGGAGAAGGGAAGGATCCAGGGAGAGCTCAGAGCCCCAAGGCCAGGTTGGAGAAATCTGGGATCATGGGAATTGTCCCCGTGTCCCTTTGTCCCCTCCTGGATGAAATTCTGCTCCCGGAATTATTCCACAGGGAGTCAATTCCCAATTCCCGAGCATTTTCCCATTTGCCAAATCCTTCAGGCTCTGGCAGCACTTCCCAAATCCCAGATCACGACGTGCACCCACCGTGGGCTGGTGGCTCCCAGCCCACGGAAAAAGCTGGAAAAGTGCCTGGAATGACACATGGATAACTCGGGGGATGGTTGGGCATGGGATGCAATGGGATCCACGGGAATGTGGGATTCGCTCCGTGAAATTTATCCCAGAGAATCCATGGCTGGGACCCCTGGACGTGTCCAAGGCCAGGTCGGACACTTGGAACACCTTGGGATCGCAGGAGCTGAAATCCTGGAAGGATCCTGGAGGGTTTGGAGAGCGCTCCGACATTCCGTCGGGATGTCTAAAAATAGGGATGAGCTGTCAAGCGTTTGCCACTTCTCCCGGGAAAGGCAGAAATCGTGGAAAGCCGTTGGTGGGAAGCAGCTGAGAAGCTTCAGCACATGGAGGGGTGGCAGGGAAAGGTTCCCGGGGTGCGATCCGTGCCCGGGTGGAAAAATCCCGCCTAAAATGTGGGAATAAAAACGGAGAGAGGAGGAAAAGTCTTGGATCTGGGTGGAAACAGAGGCTTGGTTTGGCGGGAAGGGAGGGGAATGTTGGGAATGTCGCTGGAAGGGCGTCAAAGGAGAGGCCACCAGGGTCACCTCGGGGATCTGGGATCTATCAGCTCCTAAAAATCCATTTCTTGGGATAATTTGTAGGGATGAGAGTTTCTCCTGGCTCCTGATCCGCTCTGGCTGGATTTGGGAATGAGGAGACCCCGCAGCTCCGTGGGAGGTACTCGGCTGGAAGTGAGAGGGATGAGGGAAAATTTGGGATAAGGAGAGCAGGAAGGATTGAATGGATGGATTTTCCTCAGGCTGGGTTGTCCCAGCGGGAATTTCTTCCATTTTTGAGAGCTTTGGCAGGTCCAGGTGGATCCTCTGGATCCATTCTGGGAGCCAAAGGTTTGGGATCAGCCCAGGGTGGAATTCACAGATCCTGGGGATGGAAACCTTGGAAAACTTCCTGTGCTGTGCCTGTGGGATCTCCTGGATCCCGGGGGATCCTCGGGATGGGCTGGGAGGTCCCTCCCAGCCAGGCCCCGCCAGGATTGGGGAATTGTGGAATCCTTGCCCATGGAATGCCGGCAGTGCCTCGGGAAGGGCCCCGAGCCCCCCAGGGATCCGTGCAGGGACAGCCCGGGCACAGTGGGATGTGCCCCGGGCTGGGGGCCAGGGCAGCTCTGCTGGGAGCGGGGCAGGGGTCGGGAATGTCCTCCTGGCCCTGCCCAGCTCCTGCCAGGAGCCAGCGGGGATCGGGATCTGCTGCGGGAATGAGCCCCGGGAACAGAGGGAGCGGCCTCAGCCTGGGCCAGGGCTCAGCTCCCGGATTTGGGATCGTTTTCCATGGAAAGGGGTCAGGCCTTGGCAGGGGCTGCCCAGGGAACTTTGCAGTCCCATCCCTGGAGGGGTCCGTGGAATTCCTGGAGGTGACACTTGGGGCTCTGGTGGGGATTGGGTCCAGCTCAGACTCGGTGACCTTGGAATTCTTTCCCAACCTCAATAATCTGGGAATTCTGTGCTCACACCCCCTTGAGAATCCCCAGCACATCCCGGTTATCCAGGGAATGAGCCCTGGGAAAAGAAGGAGCGGCCTCAGCCTGGGCCAATGGGGATATTTGGGATCGTTTTCCATGGAAAGCGGGCCAAGCCTTGGCAGGGGCTGCCCAGGGAGCTTTGGATGCCCATCCCTGGAGGTGTCCATGGAATTCCTGGATGTGGCACTCGGGGTTCTGGTGGGGATCGGACCCAGCTCGGACTCGGTGACCTTGGAATTCTTTCCCAGCCTCAATAATCTGGGAATTCTGTGCTCACACCCCCATGAGAATCCCCAGCATATCCCAGTTATCCCAGACATTCCCAGCCCGTGCAGCCAAACCCCCCTGGAAAAAAGGGATTAAAACCATTCCTTGCATCTCCATCTCCAGTGGGAGAATCCCTGCTCCAGGCAGGAATGGCTGCGGCTGCCACAGCACATCCCGACAAAAATAAAATCCAGGGAAAAATCCCACCCAGGAGCACCAGATCCATCCCCACAGCGGGACAACCCCTGGAATGGAGGGGACCCAACCCCAAACGCGAAGCAGCTCATGGAAGGAACCATTCCCGTGGAATTCCAGGGAAACGGGGATGGAAAAGAGGCGGAGAGGGAGGAATCGGGTGGGAATGGGGCTGGAATTAGAAGTCCTTGAGCTGTCATTCCACACCCACGGCCGGGAGCTGCGCAGTCATTTGGTTCCCGGGGAAAAATCCCTGCACGGGCGAGGAAGGAGATGGAAAAGCAGCGCTCGGATGGGTTTTTTTGGGAATAAATACTCCCTGGCATTTGCGTATTCCAGCAGCACTGCAGATTCCCAGGGAGAAAAGATCAAAAAGATTCCGGGGGAAAAAAATTCCCGGGATAAAAGTGGTTAACTCCTGGCTGACTGGAAAAAAACTGGGAGAAAAGATTCCAGGAAAAAATCCCGGGATAAAGGTGGTTAACCCCCGGCTGGCTGGGAATAAAATGGGAAAAAAGATTCCAGGAAAAAATCCCGGGATAAGGTGGTTAACCCCCGGCCGGCTAGGGAAAGAAATGGGAGAAAAAAATCAGAAATATTCTGGGAAAAATTCCCAGGATAAAGGTGGTTAACTCCCAGCTGGCTGGGAATAAAATGGGAGAAAAAAAATCAAAAATATTCTGGGAAATATTCCCAGGATAAAGGTGGTTAACTCCCAGCTGGCTGGGAATAAAATGGGAGAAAAAAAATCAAAAATACTCTGGGAAAAATTCCCAGGATAAAGGTGGTTAACCCCTTGCTGGCTGGGAATAAAATGGGAGAAAAAAAATCAAAAATATTCTGGGAAAAATTCTCAGGATAAAGGTGGTTAACCCCTGGCTGGCTGGAATAAAAAGTGGGAGAAAAGACCAAAAAAGAGTCCTGGAAAAAGTCCCTGAATAAAAAGCAAGGATGGGAGGAAAATGCATTAAAAAAAAAAAAAAAAAAAGCGAGATGGGAGGAATATTTGGAGGAAAAAGGGAAGGAGTGGGGGGAAGGGGAGGGGAGATAATTCCTGTCAGACTTCCAAGATTTCTGCCAGCGCCATCTGCTCCGGCAGCGGAGTTAAAAACACTCCGGAGACTGCGGAGCTGCCATGGCTCCCGGAGACAATTCCAGAGGGTGGAGCCGCTGCCTTTGGAGGGATGGGAGGGATTTGTGACCCCTCAGGATCATCGGGAATATTGGGGGAAGCTGGGAAGTGTCCTGGTGTTAAGGCGATACCCGGGATGGAATCCTGGGATGGTTCGGGTGGGAAGGATCCTCGAGATTCCCAAATTCCACCCCATTCCAAGGGCAGGGACAGCTCCCGCTATCCCAGGGTGCTCCAGCCTGGCCTGGGACACTTCCAGGGATCCAGGGGCAGCCACAGCTGCTCTGGGAATCCTGGGCCAATCCCGGGTGCCGGAGGATGGAGATTTCCACCTCTGGACACCAAAAATTGGAGATTCCCATCCCTGGATGCCACAGGACAGAGATTCCCATCCCTGGACACAACAGGACAGAGATTCCCTTTCCTGGACACCAAAGGATGGAAATTCCCACCCCTGGGCTCCACAGGATGGAGATTCCCAACCACGGATATCAAAGGATGATGATTCCCATCCCTAGACACCAAAGGATGGAGATTCCTAACCCTGGGCTCCAAAGGATGGAAATTCCCATCCTTGGATACCATAGGACAAATAATCCCATCCCTGGGCTCCAGAGGATGGACATTCCCAACCATGGATACCAAAGGATGGGGATTCCCTTTCCTGGACACCAAAAATTGGAAATTCCCATTCCTGGGCTCCAGAGGATGGAGATTCCCATCCCTGGACTCCAGAGGATTGAAATTCCCGTTCCTGGGCTCCAGAGGATGCGGATTCCTTCCCCCTTCCCACTCCAGTATTTGCACCCTCCTGCTCCAGGTTTTTTTTGGGGGATTCACTCCCTCATCCCAGCTTTATCCATCCCTAAGAAATGCATGGAATTAGGTTTTCCAGGGATTTGGGCTGTTATGGCAACGGCCCGGGAGCTTTCGTGGCGAGGCTTTGTGTTTTCCTTGGAGATTAATTCCACGGAGTGCACCAGGAATGGCTCCGGGGGTTGCCAGGCTACACTGGGAGCACCATTCCCATTCCAGGGAATGCTGGGAGATGGTCCTTACTGGTCCTTGCTGGTGGCTCCGTTTGGATTCCAGCTCTTTATTCCCAAGCTCCGGAATCTGATGTCCCAGTGTTCCTTGGGAAGCACGGGAGGCTCCCGTGGCCCCAGGTGGGGTTTGAGGGGAGCAGAATTCCATGGAAAACAGCAAAGGAATGGCTTGATTTGAGGTTGAAAATTTCTGGGAATGGGAGGACTTTTGGGACTTTTCCCAGAGGATGTTCCCACTTTTCTCCCATCCCTCCTGAGAGCCTGCAGCAGCTCCCAGAATTCCGGATTCACCAGGAATGCTTGGACACACTGTGCTTTCCTGGGACACAGGGAACAGGGATTGAGATCCAGGGGTGAATTGTGGAATCCTGGAATGGTTTGAGGACCTTAATCCCATCCCATTCCCACCCCTTCCATGGGCAGGGACGCATCCCACATCCCAGATTTCTCCAACCTGGCCTTGGACACTTCCCAGGATCCAGGGGCAGCCACAGCTTCTCTGGGAATTCTGTCCCAGAGCCGGCTGTTCTGGATCTGCTCCCTTTTAGGGATCTTTGAGGATCCTTTAGGGATCTTTTCCAAGGACAAATTCCCTTGGGAATTCCTGCAGCATCTCCATGCTCCAGCTGCTGCAGGGATGGAGCCCAATCCCAAAATTCCACACCTGATCCAGCCCCCAGCATTCCAGGCTGCTCCCAGGGGATCATTGGAGGCTGTGGAATCTCCTTCCCTGGAGATATTCCCAATCCAGCCAAGCACTTCCCTGAGGAACATTCCCAACGTCATCTCCAATGGTTCCTCCCCCATTCCATGGTTGCTCCGAGCTCCCTTTTCCAAGGAACCCTGCCCAGATCCAGGGAGCAGTTCCAGGATCCGGGAGCGGAGCCGCTGCCGAGGTGACACCCAAGGTGACTCAGCCACTCCTCCTGGGAATGGCTGGAAAACCGAGGGATGATCTGGGAATGATCCCGTGGCCTGGAATGCTGGGTGGGAATGAACATGGAATTCCTGGGATGTGCTGTTCCGTAGTGTCCCTTCCGCTTGGCAATTCCTTGGATGTTGTTTTCCATGGTGTTCCCTGCATTTGGCAATTCCTTGGATGTGGTTTTCCAGAGCATTCCCTGCCCTTGGATGTGGTTTTCCATGGTGCTTCCTGCCCTTCACAATTCCTTGGGTGTTGTTTTCCGTAGTATTCCCTGCCTTTGGCAATTCCTTGGATTTGCTTTTCCATAGTGTTCCTTACCTTTGGCAATTCCTTGGATTTGCTTTTCCATAGTGTTCCTTACCTTTGTCAATTCCTGGAATGTGGTTTTCCTGAGTCCCTTTCACTTGGCAATTCCTGGGATTTGGTTTTCAAAAGTATTCCCTGAACGTGGCAGTTCCTGGAATGTGGTTTTTCCCCGGTATTCCCTGCATTTGGCGATTCCTGGGATTTGGTTTTCAAAAGTATTCCCTGAACATGGCAACTCCTTGAATGTGGTTTTCCATAGCTTTCCCTGTATTTGGCAATTCCTTGGATGTGGTTTTCCATAGCATTCCCTACATCTGACAATTCCTTGGATTTGGTTTTCAGGAGTATTCCCTGAATGTGGCAATTCCTGGGATGTGGTTTTCTGTAGTATTCCCTCAACATGACAATTCCTGGGATGTGGTTTTTCCATGATATTCCCTGCATTTGACAATTCCTTGGATTTGGTTTTTCCATAGTATTCCCTACCTTTGTTAGTTCCTGGGATGTGGTTTTCCAGAGTCCCTTCCACTTGGCAATTCCTCGGATGTTGTTTTCCATAGTGTCCCTGCCCTTGGAATTCTTGGGATTTGGTTTCCAAAAGTATTCCCTGAATGTGGCAATTTCTGGGATGTGGTTTTTCCATGTTATTCCCTGCATTTGGCAATTCCTTGGATTTGGTTTTCCATAGTGTCCCCTCCTCATTTAGGGGAAAATGGAGGAGAGCTGGATCCAAGGACTGGATCCAAGGATTGGATGTCCCAGTGTCGCCCCTGATCCGGCAGCCATTCCCAGGACATTCCAGAGGGAAAATCCTGCTTTCCCACTGGATTTCCTGCCAGGCTGGACACCACATTCCCAGGACAAGCTCCCCTATTCCATGTCCTGGGACATTCCAGGCCCAAGGATGGTGCTCAGAGCTTCCCAAATATCCCTGTGTCACCTCCCAGCTATTCCTATAAATCTCAGAAAGGCAGGACTGGGGTTTATTTTGGGATCTTCCTGCTGCTCCCAGAACATTCCACGGCTCCATCTAGTGCAGGTTCCCAGATTCCCAAGGAAAAAAGGGCAAGGACGGGATCATTCTCCCAAATTCCCCCTGCTGGTCTCGGCTCCGGGATTTCAAAAAGCTTGGGAAAGGCACATTTTCCATGGCTTTGTCCAGGCTCCCTTTGAACCCGTTCCGTGCTGCCGGTTCTTTATTCCCACGGCACATCCCCAATCCCCAAAAATAGCCCAGTTTCCAGCACGACCAACAGCATGGGATGGAATTTCAGTGCCAAATTCCTCCCTTTTGTCCCCATTGGATTCTGCCTCGGGTGGAATCGCTGACGGATTCCGGGCGGAGCTGCCGGAGCCTCTCAGTGCCACTGGAAGAGCATTTCCCGTAAAGGAAAATTTGCTCCAGAGGCCAGAAATAAAAAAAGCCCAAATCCTCTCCGGAGCCATTTGAAAGCTTGGGAAGAGCGGAGGAGGGATTGGGAAGGAGGAATTTTCCCTAAGGACAGGTGAGCACGGCGGATCCAGGCTTGGAAATGAGGCTGGAGCTGGGAACGGAGGGAGGGAATTGTGGCGTGAATGGATTTTAGGATCAGGGAATGGCTCGGCTTGGGAAGGCCCTGAAATCATCCCAATCCACCCCTGGTTTGTTCCTGCTTTTCCATGCAAATCCTCGCAGTGTCTGCAAGTATTCCCTGAAAAAGCAGGAATTCCTGCCGGGCTCACTCAGTCTGGCACTCGGGAACAGATGTCACCCCTCGGGAAAGCGGGAAGTGTGACGGGAGCTGCGCCCGTGCCGGTGGCACTCGGATGT
Source organism: Myiothlypis coronata (assembly GCA_035041385.1). NCBI lineage: Eukaryota > Metazoa > Chordata > Aves > Passeriformes > Parulidae > Myiothlypis > Myiothlypis coronata. Next base: position 476,136 of record JAWWLW010000057.1, on the reverse strand, counting down.
CTGGCACGTTGGCGGTGGCGGCGCTTCCGTCACCGGAGCTGCTCGGGAAAGGGGTGGGAACAGCTCCCGGGGGAGCTGATCCCACGGGAATGTGGCTGTGGGGAGGCTGTCAAGGAATCGTGGGATGGTTGGCATCGGGGTGAGCTCAAAGCTCATCCCATTCCCAGCCTTTCCATGGGACGGCTTCCACTATCCCAGCGTGTCCAACCTGGCCTTGGGCACTTCCAGGGAGTTGGGGGGATCCATGGCTTTCCTGGGAATTCTGGCTGGTTCCTCCAGTCTCGGAGCTTCCACTGGAAGTTGCTTCAAGCTTTTTCCGGTGAGGCTTGGACAGAAGAAAAGTCTCAGGAGCAAAGTCTCAAATAAAAAGGGGTGGGAGGAACAACCACAGTCACTTCCCGGTTTGTCCCACTCTGGGAATTCTCTGGTAATGTCCTCTTCACTGCTCTCCTTGCTTTTCATGTAGAGATGAGAAACTCATCCCTGGTTCCCTTATTTTCCTTGCTTTCCAGGGGAAGATGAGAAACTTTTCCCTGACTCCACTATTTTCCTTGTTTTCCAGAGACAACAAATTTATCCCTGACTTTACCTCTCTTGTTGTTTTCCTTGGGAATACAAGAAATTCATCCCAGATTCCATAGTTTTCCTTGTTTTCCAGGTGGAAGATGAGAAACTCGTCCCTGACTTTGCTCTTTTCCTTTTTTTCCATGTGCAGACCAGAAACTCATCCTTGATTCCGTTTTTCTCCTTGTTTTCCAGGTGGAAGATGGGAAACATCTCCCTGACTCCACTCCTTTCCTTGTTTCCCAGCTGGAGACCAGAAACTCATCCCAAACTCCACTCTTTTCCTTGTTTTCCATGTGGAGAAAACAAAATAATCCCTGACTCAATTTCTCTCCTGGTTTTCCAAGTGGAGAGACCAGAAACTCATCCCTGGCTTTGCTCTTTTCTTTGTTTTACACATGGAGACAACAAATTCATTCCTGACTTCACTTCTATCCTGATTTTCCAGGTGGAGACGAGAAACTCATCCCTGACTCCCTTGTTTTCCTTGGGAAGACAAGGAACTCATCCCTGATTCCATTGTTTCCCTTGTTTTCAAGGTGGAGACAAAAAACTCATCCCTGACTTTAGTTCTCCTTGTTTCCCGGGTGGAAGATGGGAAACCTCTCCCTGGCTCCACTCTTTTTCTCGTTTTCCAGCCAGAAACCAGAAACTCAGCCCTGACTTTGCTCTTTTCCTTGTTTTCCGTATGGAGATGTGAAGCTTCTCCTTGACTTCAGTTCTCCCCTTGTTTTCCAAAAAATTCATCCCTGACTTTATTCTTTTCCTTCTTCCAGGGGAAGGTGAAAAACTCCTTCCCTGACTTAACTTCTCGTTTTCCAGCTGGAGACCAGAAACTCATCCATGACTCCACTGTTTCCCTTGTTTTCCAGGTGGAGACCAAAAACTCATCCCTGACTTAGTTCTCCTTGTTTTCCAGGTGGAAGATGGGGAACTCCTCCCTGACTCCACTCTTCTCTAATTTTCCATCCGGACACCAGAAACTCATCCCCAACTCCCCCGTTTTCCTTGTTTTCCAGGGGAAGACGAGAAGCTGGCGGCGTCCCTGCTGGACGGGAAGTTCCCGCGGAGCACCTCCATGACGGACACGGTCCGGGAAGGCCACGGGATCCCCCCTCCCCCTCAGACCGCCCCTCCCCCGCCCCCCTCCCCCTATTACTTCGACACCGGCCCCCCTCCATCCTTCTCACCCCCTCCGCCGCCGGGCCGGGCCTACGACACCATCAGGTCCAGCTTTAAGCCGGGCATAGAGGCCAAGCTGCACGGGCTGCCGCAGGTGCTGAGCGCGGCCGAGATGTACGACCAGGCCAGGGGCTCCATGCCCTACCCCGAGCGGCAGAAGAGGGCCCGCTCCATGATAATCCTCCAGGATTCCTCCCACCTCCCCGTGGAACCCACCGAGATCCCGCGGCCCGGCCCGGCGGCGACGCCCCCGGAGAAGCTCAAGAGGAAGGGCCGGGTCATCGACAACCCCTACGCCAACATGGGCCAGTTCAACGTGAGCCTCTTCGCCCCCACCAAGCCGCAGAGGAAGAAGAGCCCCCTGGTGAAGCAGCTCCAGGTGGAGGACGCCCAGGAGCGGGCGGCCTTGGCCATCACCGGCGGCTACTCCTCCCGGGAGCCGTCGCCCACGCGCCGGAGCCACCGCCTGGACTACCAGCACCACCCCGGCATCGCTCAGGTGGAAGCCGCCGGCCTCCCCTTCGCCACCGCCATCGCCGCCGGCGTCATGAAGGACCGGGACCGGCGGCTGGACGAGAGGAGGAAATCCACGGTGTTCCTGTCGGTGGGAGCCATCGAGGGGCCGGCGCCGGGCGGCAGCGAGATGCCGTCGCTGCAGCAGTCGCGCTCCATCGACGAGCGGCTCCTGGGCAGCCGGGATGTCCTCCTGCCGTCCCCCGTGTCAGCTTTAAAGCCATTAATCAGCAGCTCCTCCTCGACCTTCATCCACCCCCTGACGGGAAAGCCCCTGGATCCCAACTCGCCCCTGGCGCTGGCGCTGGCCGCAAGGGAACGGGCGCTGTCCACTCAAGTCCCATCCCGGTCGCCCACCCCGATCCACAGCCCCGACTCGGACAGAGCCGCGCCCCTGTTTGTGGACATCCAAACCAAAGAACCGGACAGGGGGGACCTGGAGAGCTTGGTGTCCCCCGCCTACTCCCCCGGAGGGAAGGCGGTGATGGCGGCCGACGCCGGCGCTCTGACCCCCACCAAGAGCCCCTGGGGGACTCCGACCACCCTGCGGAAGGAGCCCGAGGTGCGAGCAGAGACGCCGGGCAAGGAGGAGAAGAAACCCGAGGACAAGAAGTCCATGATCATCAGCATCGTGGACACGTCGCAGCAGAAGACCGCCGGCCTCATCATGGTCCACGCCACCAGTAACGGTCAAGACGAGATAGGCCTGGAGATCAAGGAGGAGAGCCCGGCCGTGCCCGAGGTCTGCGCCGAGCCGGCCGAGTCCCCCAAGCCCGAGCCCCAGCCCAGCCCCGTGGGGAAGCCGCCGGCCAGCCCGGCCTCGGAGAAGGCGCTGGGCCAGGGCAGCTCGGAGGAGGAGGTGGAGCCCTACACGGTGACCCTCCCGCCCGCCCAGCTGTCCTCCAGCGACGAGGAGACCCGCGAGGAGCTGGCCAAGATTGGGCTGGTGCCGCCCCCGGACGAATTCGCCAACGGGGTGCTGGTGACCACCCCCGGCACCCCCGTGAGCCACCTGGCCGCGCCCGGCACGCCATCCCTGCCAGCGGCAGCAGTAGCACCTTCTCCCCCCGGCGCGACACCCTCAGGGAAGCCCTCGGACGCCCCCGCGGCCCCGGAGTCGGCGGCGGACTCGGGAGTGGAAGAGGTGGACACCAGGAGCTCCAGCGACCACCACCTGGAGACCACGAGCACCATCTCCACGGTCTCCAGCATGTCCACGCTGTCCTCGGAGAGCGGCGAGCCCACCGACACCTACACGTCCTTCGCCGACGGCCAAACTTTTCTACTCGAGAAGCCACCAGTGCCTCCAAAGCCCAAACTCAAGTCCCAGCTCAGCAAGGGGCCAGTTACTTTCAGGGACCCACTTTTGAAGCAGTCTTCGGACAGCGAGCTCATCTCCCAGCACCACGCGGCCACGCTGGCGGCCACCAGCGCGGCCCGGCCACGCTACCTCTTTCAGAGAAGGTCCAAGCTATGGGGGGACCCCATGGAGAGCAGGCCCGGCCACGGGGCCGAAGAGGACAAACCAACTGTGATCAGCGAGCTGAGCTCCCGCCTCCAGCAGCTCAACAAGGACACGCGCTCCTTGGGCGAGGAACCGGCCGGCTCCGCCTTGGATCCCGGCAAGAAGTCGCCGGTGGTGGCCGCACGGTAAGAGCCGGGCGTGGCCGGGGTTGGGGACAGGCGGGTGACGCTGCCGAGGAGCCAGATGTGGCTTTGAGGGACACCTCGGAGCTTTGGGAGCTCGGCGGAGGGGCCGGAATGTCGGCGGGAGTTGTGGGATGGGCTCCTGGTGCGCCGTGGCTGTGGCTGCTCCCCCCGCTCCGCCCTTCCCGCCGCTCCGTGTCCTCCCCTCCCCGTGGTGACAGTGGCGATGGTGAGGTGACAATGGTGATGGTGAGGTGACAGTGATGATGCCATGGTGACAATGACGACGTGAGAATGACAATGCTGTGGTGACAATGACAATGTGGTGACAATGGGGATGCTGTGGTGACAATGCTGTGGTGACAATGATGATGTCCTGATGATGATGCTGTGGTGACAATGATGCCGTGACAGTGACAGTGCTGTGGTGACAATGACGGTGTGGTGACAATGAGGATGCTGTGGTGACAATGCTGTGGTGACAATGATGATGCTGTGATGACAATGACAATGTCCTGATGATGACGCTGTGATAAGAATGATGATGTCATGACAGTGACAATGCTGTGGTCACCATGACAATGCTGTGGTGACAATGATGATGGGGTGACAATGGCAATGCTGTGGTGGCAATGATGTGGTGACAACGACAATGCCGTGGTGATGATGCTGTGGTGACAATGAGGACATTGTAGTGACAATGACGATGACATGGTGACAATGACCATGTTGTGGTGATGATGACAATGCTGAGGTGACAATGCTGTGATGACAATGGCGATGTGGTGACAATGATGATCCCATGGTGACAACGCTGTGGTGACAATTCTGTGATGACAATGCTGTGATGACAATGACGACATTGTAGTAACGATGACAATGCCATGGTGACAATGACGTCACTGTGGTGACAATGACGATGTTGTGGTGATGATGACAGTGCTGAAGTGACAATGCTGTGATGAAAATGGTGTGGTGACAATGTTGAGGTGACAATGTGGAGTCCTGGGTCACCCCCTCCGTGTTCTCTCCTGGCCAAGCACCAAGGATGGGTTTTTCCAGGGCTTTTCCATTTCTGAGGATCTCCAGGTGTTGTCCCACTCAGGAGGTGACAAAGGTGGCCTGTGGCATCCCCTGGACAGGACATGGTGGCACCAAGGCCACCCTGGTTCTGCCTCACCCCCCTGACCCTAAATCAATCCCAAACCTTCCACGTCAGAGCCCAAATCCTTAAAAAGCTTGGGAATATTAAATCCCAGCAGGAAGTGACCCAAAATTCTGAGTTTTGTCCTCTCCTTTCTGACGCGGCCCCACGGAGCCGCAATGAGCCGGTGTCACCCACTGTCACCCACTGTCACCCATGGGTGCCAGGGCTCAGTGAGGTGCCAGGAGCTCTGGATCAGGGGCAGCCCTTCCCATAGCAAAAGCTTTTCCAACCAAACCATCCCGGTCACGGCTGCTTCCAGCACGTGGCACTGGCACAGGAAGTGACATTCCAGGTGGTGGCCTTGGGGACAAAGTGTCCTGGAGCATCCTGGGGTCACTCTGGCCTATCCCAGCAGATGCAAACTGGGAACACTGGGAGCGGATCCAGGGTGTCTCCCTGCTCCAGGGTGTCATTCCCTACAGAGCCGGGTGTCACCTGATGTCCCCTCCTTCATCCCGAGCCAAGGCTGTTCAGGGATCCTCTGGAATCGTGGCTGTGTCCATCTCCAGTGGCACTGGAATTTTGGGAATTCCAGGCTTTTACAAACCCTTTTACCACTCTGGTTTGGGATTCCCTGCTGGGAATCCTCCGGCTCCCGGTGACATCGGAATGTCCCTTTCCATGTCCTCATCCCTTCCATCCGTATCCATCCAATCTCCCGGTTTTCCCCCGGAGCGATTTCACTGATTTCATGGATCAGCCCTTCTCCATCCTCTCTTCCTACCTTCCCTGCGATCCCTGCAATTCCCAGGGCTCCGTGCCCCGCTCATCCAGCCCCTGGAGCCTCCCGTTTTCCTGCACATCCTGTCCTTGCTCCCCGCCGGAATCCGGCCCTTCCAGCCATCCCACAGAGTCCCACATTCCCCGTTTTTCCCCTTTTGGGAAAGTCACGACCTTTCATCTCCCAAATTTTGGGATGTCAAAGGCTTGAAACGTTTCCCAGGAAGTCGGTGGGGAATGGAAATTTTAATGATGGCAGCTGCTCTCCTGCATTGTCCGAGTTCTCCTGGGTTTTTTTATGGAATTGCTGTGAATTCAGGGAATAATGGGAGCACGGTTAGGTAAGAGGCAGTGACCCAGTTTGGGATGCATTTTCCAGGCTCTGGAATTGTCCAGAGAAGGGAAATGTCACCCAAATGTCCCTCAAGAGCTGCCGGGAGCCAGAGGTGGCCTGGAATCCCACAGGGATGGGGACAGGGAGGTGGCCTGGAATTCTGCAGGGATGGGGACACTGAGGTGGCCTGGAATCCCAAATGGGGACACTGAGGTGTCCTAGAGACCCACAGGGATGGGGACCCTGGAATTCTGCAGGGATAGGGACACTGAGGTGGCCTGAAGTCCCAAATGGGGACACTGAGGGGTCTTGGAATTCCACAAGGAGCAGGGACACTGAGGTGACCTGGAGTATCCCAAAGGGACACTGAGGGGTCTTGGAACTCCTCAAGGAACAGGGACACTGAGGTGACCTGGAGTTCCTCAGGGATGGGGACAGGGAGGTGGCCTGGAGTCCCCAGAGGGGACAATGAGGTGTCCTGGAATCTGGGAATGGGGACACTGAGGTGGTCTGGAGTCCCAGAGGGACAGGGACACCGATGTTCCCATACCTGATCCCCCCCAGCCCTTCCAGCAGCTCTGGATCCATGGGATTGGTGGAGCAGCTGCCATTCGGGAATCACCCTGGAATTTCTCCCTCCCCACATTCATCCTGAATTCCCAGCAATTCCGTGCAAGCTCAGGGAATTCCCTGCTCCAGAGCAGTGCCCAGTGCCTTTCCCTGTCCGATCCCTGTGGGAATGCTCCCTGGGAACCCTGGGAATTCCTGATCCATGGATTTTTCCCGAGCTCTAACTCCGGCTCTGTCTCCTCCCAAGCCGGGCGTCCACGGAAGGACCTTTGAGCCGAGGGACTGGGAAAGAGCCCAAGGAATTCTGACAGTGGCAACGTCAGGTCACAGTTCAGGCCACTGACGGTGACAATCCCGGGACCAGGGACACCGGGGACGGTGACAATGGCAGCGGAGCAAGGGGACAACTTCCCTTCATCCGTGGTGGCCGTGTCCAAGAGCAGCTTCCTCGTGTTTAACCCAAAACCCTGGAATTGCTGAGGCTGGAAAATCCCTCTGATCCCACCGAGCCCAGCCATTCCCAGCGCTGCCCCGTGTCCCCAAGTGCCACATCCACACGGCTTTTAATCCCGCCGGGAATGGGGCTTCCACCCCTTCCCTGGGCATCTGGTTCCAGCGCTCCATCAGCTTCTCGGGAAGGAATTTTCCCAAAAACCCAACTCCACCGGGAAGAAATTTTCCCAAAAACCCAACTCCACCTCGAGGTGACCCCCTCTTGTTCCCTGCCCCGGCTGGGATTCCCGTCCGGGATTCCTGGAGCGGTGGCAGGATCCTGGAAAATCCCGGGATTCTGGGAAAACCCCGCTGAGCTGTGGGATGTGCCGGGAGCCGCGCGGGGCCGAGCGCGTTCCGCGTGTGACATCCGTGTCCCCAATAAAGCTGACGGTGACCGTGACAGGTGTGTGTGTGTCATTGGGGACACGGCCATGCCCAGCATTTCGGGAGCCACGTTCCATGCCCGGAGCCGGCTCCGGCTCCGCTTTCACCGCTCCCGCAAAATTCCCCGAGACATTCCTGTCCCGTGTCCCCGCCAGGCTCCCGCCATCCATAATCCCAATTGGATCCATCTCCCCAACCTCTGGGACTCACCAGGAGCATCCCAAAAACCCTTTCTTTTCCAAACCAATCATGGTTTAATTCCCAGGAATTTGGGATGTGGAGGGGCCTGGGATTTGTCCAGGTCATTCCCAGGTAGAGCATTGTATTTCCCTCTGGAATTTGGAAGGAAGCTCCAAGTCCAGAGCTGTGGGAGCTTTGCCCATCCCAAAACTAAACTGGGATTTCGTTTTTCCAGCTAAATCCCAGCCACAGGTTTCCAGCTTTTCCCAGGGTTTTCCTTGGCGTTGATAAATCTCCAAGGCAGATTCCAGGAGAGTTCCGAGGTTTTGGGGCTCTGGAGCTGGGCCAAGGAGAGCTTTTCCAATGGGACCTGGCTCCTGGGGACTTCCAGGAATGTCCCATTGGTCCTGGTTTGGGGCTCTGGATCTGAGCTCCGGGAAGCTTTGCCAAGGACTCCCAGTGATTCCCCAGGAGAATCCCAAATGTCGAGTTTGGGACTCCAGATCCAAGCTCAAGCTCAGGGAAGCTTTGCCAATGGGCTCTGGCTCCTGGGGACTTCCAGGAACATCCCAAATGTCCCAGTTTGGAGCTCCAGATCCCAGCTCAATGGAGCTTTTCCAACAGCTCCTCAGAATTTCCAGGAACATCCCAAATGTCCCATTTTGGGGCTCTGGATCCAGACTCAGGGGAGCTTTTCCAAGGGATTCTGGGGACTCCCAGGAACATCCCAGATTTCCCATTTTGATGCTCTGGACCCAGATTCAGGGGAGGTTCTGGCTCCTAAGGACTTCCAGGAGCCTCCCAAATATTCCAGTTTGGGGCTCCAGGTGAGGCAGGGCTTTGGCAAAGGATCCTGGTTTCCAGTCATTCCTAGGAGCATCCCAAGTGTCCCAGTTTGGGGCTCCATATCCAAGCTCAGGGAAGATTTTCCAAGGGCTTCTGGCTCCTCAGAACTTCCAGGAACATCCCAAATGTCCCAGTTTGGGGCTCTGGATCCAGATTCAGGGGAGCTTTTCCAAGGAATTCTGGCCCCTGGGGACTTTCAGGAGCATTCCAAGTGTCCCAGTTTGGAGCTCTGGATCCGAGGGAAAGTTTTCCAAGGGTTTTGTTGTTTTTTTTTTTTGTGACTTTTCTCGTGCCTTTGTTTCTCTTTAACCCCAAAAAGGCTCCTGGGAAGCGGAATTCGAGCTTCCAAAGGGAGCGCTTCTGGTGCTGCTCTGCAATTCCATGAATTCCTTTGTATTCCCACAGATCTGAGGGAGAAGGAGAAGAAACTTGAGCCCTTTGGGGTTTTAGTTCCTTTTAGGGTAAAGCTGCCTCTTTTTCTCCAATCCTGAATGAATTCCCTGTCCCGGGAGTGGTGTCACATCCCAGCAAAAGCTTGGAAAAACACCCCCGCCCCTGTTTCCTTGTAGGCTTGGGGGCTTTTCCCGGGGAAATTCCCATGGGAAGCAGGGATTTGGGATGGAAATTGAGGGAATTGGCTGTGGGGAGGGAAGGAAAAGGGGGATTGGGATTGCTGAGTGAGAGAGGGTGGGAATTGAGGGGATTTGTGTGGCAGGGAGGGGTGGGGACAAGGTGGCCAGGATTGGGAAGAGGTGAAAAGGATTGGGAAGGAGATGAGCAGGATTGAGGAGGAGATGGCCAAGCTGGGGAAGGAGTGGCTGGGATTGAGAAGGAGACGGCCAAGTTTGGGAAGAAGGTGACCAGGATTGGGAAGGAGGTGACCAGGATTGGGAAGGAGACGGCCAAGTTTGGGAAGAAGGTGGCCAGGATTGGGAAAGAAGTGCCCCCCACATATCTGGAGAGGGGGTCACCAGGATTGTGGAGGTGACCAGGACTGGGAAGGAAGCAGCAAAGTTTGGGAATGAAGTGGCCAGGATTGATTGGGATGGAGATTCCAGGACTGGGATGGAGGTGACCAGGACTGGGATAGTGATTCCAGGATTGGTAATGAGGTGACCAGGATTGGGATGGAGATGACCAGGACTGGGATGGTGATTCCAAGATTGGGATGGAGATTCCAGGATTGGTAATGAGGTGACCAGGATTGGGATGGAGGTGGCGAGGATTGGGATGGAGGTGTTCAGGATTGGGAATGAGGTGACCAGGACTGGGATGGAGGTGGCCACGCTGCCGATGGCCACAACCCCTGTGTTCTCCACCCTCCCTCCCATGGAGCTCCATGGATTCCACTTCCCGTGGGAAGAGGCTGCTGCGGGGGTCCCCAGGCTCAGTGGGATCCCCTGGATCCCCTCCCCTCTGGGTTTCCATGGAATTCCCCCAGGGGCTGGGGACCTTTGAGGTCCTCAGGGAGGCTGAGCTGTGGAAAACCAGGAATTCTGGGGGGCTGCACTGAGAGGACCCTTCCAGCCTTTGATCCCAGATGATCCCGATGTGCTGCTGGATCTGGGAAGGGTTTGATGCCTACAAGGAGACAGGGTCCCAGCACATGTCCTGTCCCGGTGTCACCGTGTCCCCGCGTCACCGCTCCACTGGCTTCTCCCATCCCAGCTTCACCCATCACCCTCATCCCAAGGAAACGGGTTTTTTGGGAATTTGGGAAGAGCAGTGGGGCTGCCTGGAGCTCCATGGGATGAGCTCCAGGTCCTGAGGGAGCCTGCGAGTGGGAAGAGTGGAAGTGTCCCCGTGTTCCCATCAAACTGGGCTTTGTCACCTTTTCCTTGAGGTGGGAATCATGGGAAAAAGGGGATTTTCCTTGGAGAAACCCAGAGGGATCCGTTCCAGGAGGAGTTCAGGGAAGGAAGGAGCTCTGGATGTCCTGCAGGATCTCTCACAGGAAGAGATTGGCTTGGGAAGGCCCAGAGGCAATGCTCGAGGAATTGGGAATTTTCCTATGGATTCCAGCCCAGAATTCCCTTTTCCTGCCGGGATCAGAGAAGGAAAAAAGGGAATTTTAGCTACAACATCCCTGACCCTGCCAGAGCTCCCTGCTGGAGCTTCCCAGGATTGCTCCAGATTGTCCCTGCTCCGGGACAGAGCTCATGGATACATCCCAATCCCAAAATTGCTCCAGACAAATCCCAGCTGGAGCCTGAGACCCCCTTGGGTCTCCTCCCCATCCCTGCTCCAGCCTGGGCCCCTTGGGATGCTTTTCCCAAGGGATAGCCACACATCCTTCCCAAAAATTCCCAAATCCACATTCCCAAACATTCCCAGACTCTGCTCCAACGGCAGCTCCCAACTTTTGCCATTCCCAAGGTGTCCCTGCTCCCGGCACAGCTCCGGCTTTTCCTGCCTGTTCCACTGCAGAAAGGGATAAAATTGGGAATAGTCCAGGGGTTTTGGGGCGTTTGGAGCCAACATTCCAAACCTGGAAGCTCCTGGTCCTTATCCAGGTGGGATGAGGCCATTCCCTCCTTCCCGACAGCACAACCCAGGGATCCCGGGGAACTTCCACAGCTTATTCCCTCTGGGAAGCACCGAATCCCCAGGAACATCCCGTGGCCTCTGGGGGTGGCCGATGGCACCGTCACTGTCACCAGCCCCGGGGGGACATGGAAAAACTTGGGAATTTTGTGTCGGCTGCTCGGTGTTGTTTTGGCTGTGGGGCATTTTTCTCATGCATTTGTTGTTTCCTTCCTTTCCCAAATCCCTGCCTTGCCCAAATCCCTCTTTCCCAAATCCCTGTTCCTTCCCAAATCCCTGCCTTGCCCAATTCTCTCTTTCTGATATCCCTGCCTTTCCCAAATCCCTCTCTTTCCCAAATCCCTGCATTTCCCGTTTGCCTGCCTTTCCCAAATTCCTCTCTTTCCCATTTCCTTGCCTTTCCCAAATCCCTGCATTTTCCATTTCCCTGCCTTTCCTGAATTCCTCTCTTTCCCAAATCCCCATACCTTCCAAATCCCTGTCCTTCCCATATCCCTACATTTCCCATTTCCCTGTCTTTCCCAAATTCCTCTCTTTCCCATTTCCCTGCCTTTCCCAAATCCCTGCATTTTCCATTTCCCTGCCTTTCCTGAATTCCCCTCTTTCCCAAATCCCCATTCCTTCCAACTCCCTGCCTTTCCCAAATCCCTGCATTTCCCATTTTCTTGCCTTTCCTGAATTCCTCTCTTTCCCATTTGCCTACCTTTCCCGAATCCCTGATCCTTTCCCAAACCCCTCTCTTTCCCAAATCCCTGATCCTTTCCCGAATCCCTCCCTGCTGTTCCCTCTTTTCCCAGCCCTGCCAGCAGCTCTGTCGCTGTCCAACCCTCCAGGCTTTGGCTGAATCCATGCAATTCCAACCGCCCCATTCCCGGCTGCCCACGCCCTCACCCATCCCACGGGAACCATCCCGATCTCCCCCTCCCCAAATTCCCACCCCCTCCATTCCCCCATTCCCAACCTCCCCAGCTCTCCCCAAACCCAACCGGGGGTCTCCACTCAGGGAACACCAAGGCCGGATCGATTCCCGCGGTTCTCCCGGCCCCGAATCCCTCGGGATCGACGTCCGGTGGCTTCTTTTTCCGTGTGGCGCTTCCCGGACCGGAGCTAACATTTCTCTCATTGCCTCTTTTCCTGCTTCCATGTGCATGTCCCGCTGCTCTGTCCTAGATCCGCCTCTGGCCTCCGGAGGGTGGGCGAGTTGTGTAAGTGAGCACGTTCCCATTCCATAGCTCCATCCCACCGGGAATGTCCCATTCCTCACCTGTCTCTCCCCCGTCCCCGTTGCCACCCCGCTCCCCGCCGGCGTTTCCCGACGTTCCGGAGGGAGCGGCGCCGGCTCCGGGATGTGCGCGTCCCTCGGGAGCATGGCCCTGTCCCTGTGCTGTGGTGGCGTGTCCGGCTCTCCCCGCTGGTGTTCCTGCTGAGGAAATTCCCGTCGGGATCCCTGGGGATTGGGGCTGTGGGTTGGGGAGATCCTGGAGCGGCTCAGTCCTTCGGGAAGGGTGGGAGAGACACCAGGAAAGGGCGAAAGAGAAGGACACCAGGAAAGGTGGGAGAGCCCAAGAAAAGGGGGAAAGGATCCCAGAAAAGGTGGGAAAGATCTCAAGGATGTTGGAAGAGACTCCAAGAAAGGTGGGAGAGATCCCAGCTAACGTGGGAGAGACCCCAGGAAAGGAGGGAAAAGGATCCCAGGAAAAGTGGGAGAGATTCCAAGAAAGGTGGAAATGACCTCAGAAGGATGGAAAAGATCCCAGAAGGGGAGGGAAAAACACCAGGAAGTGGGAAAAGAGAAGGATACCAGGAAAGGTGGGAAAAGGATCCCAGGAAAGGTGAGAGGGAATTCAGGAAGGGTGAAAAAGACCCCAGAAAGATGGAAAGGATCTCAGGAAGGGAGGGAAAGACACCAGGAAGTGGGAAAAGAGAAGGACACCAGGAAAGGTGGGAGAGACCCCAGGAGAAGTGGGAAAGGATCCCAGAAAAGGTGGGAAAGGTCTCAAGGATGTTGGAAGAGACTCCAAGAAAAGTGGGAGAGACCCCAGATAAGGTGGGAGAGACCTCAAGAAAGGAGGGAAAAGGATCCCAGGAAAAGTGGGAGAGATTCCAAGAAAGGTGGAAAAGACCCCAGAAAGATGGAAAAGATCCCAGGAAGGGTGGGAAAGACATCAGGAATGGGAAAAGAGAAGGACACCAGGAAAGGTGGGAGAGACCCCAGGAAAAGTGGGAAAGGATCCCAGGAAAGGTGGGAAAGATCTCAAGGATGTTCGAAGGGACTCCAAGAAAGCTGGGAGAGACCCCAGGAAAGGTGGGAAAAGGATCCCAGAAAAGGTGAGAGAGATTCCAAGACAGGTAGAAAAGACCCCAGAAAGATGGAAAAGACCCCAGGAAGATGGAAAAGACCCCAGGAAGGGGGTAAGGATCCCAGAAAGAGTTGGAGAGATCTCAAGGATGTTGGAAGAGATCCCAGATAAGGTGGGAGAAACCCCAGGAAAGGTGGGAAAAGGATCCCAGGAAAGGTGAGAGAGACTCCAGGAAAAGTGGGAAAGGACCCCAGGAATTGGGGGAGAGATTCTGGGAAAGGTGGAGAAGACCCTGGGAAGGACACTGGGAAGGGGGAGCAGAGCATCCCCATTCCATCCCAGCAAACCATGGATGCACCGGGATCCATCCGTGATTCCCCAGGGTGGGAGGTCCCAGGTGCCCCTCTGGAGCCAACATTCCATGAGGCAGAGGAGGGAGCTCCTGGGATCCTGCTCCATCCCAATCCCCCAGGGAAGCTACCCGAGGCCACAGCAGGAAAACCGGGATCCAGGGATTCCCCTTCTGCCAGCAATGATTCCAGGATATCCCAGTGGCTTCCAGAGCTTCTGGAAGGACTCCCCAGGCTGGGATGGGACAGCAGCGGGATCCAGGGAAAAGCTGTTCCCACTCCAGCTCCCTTGGGCTGGGAGGGCCAGAGAATTCCCCCCGGGAATTTCCCAGCGTGCATGGCCGGCTCTGTGCTCCTGGTTGTGCTTCCTGCGTGTTGTCCCCGTGTCCCGTCCTCGTGTCCCGTCCCGTGTGCGGAGCTCCGGCTCCATCCGTGTCCCGGCTCCCGGAGCCGTTCCCGGTTGATTTTTCCTTGTCCTTTTCTGCCAAGCGCTGAATTCCCGAGGCCGCGGCCCCGTCCCGGGAGAGCGGCGCCGGATCCCGACGCTCCGGGAATGCCGGGGGCCGCGTTCCCGACGGCTGCTGGATGCCATTCCCGGGGATTTGCTCTGCTCCCGGGTGGGGCGGAGGCGTGGGATGCCCGGGAGCTCCCGGCCCGCTCCGGATCTTTCTGGGAATGTCCGGAGTGGGGTTGTTCCCGAGGCTGCTCTGGGCCGTGGGGGGCTCATCCCATCGGATCCAGCTGTGGGTTGATTCCCTCAGTCCTGGCACTGGTGTCACGGAAATTTGGGATAACTGGGGGACACCAAGGGGGAACCATCCCCTGTGTTGGCACTGGGGGAACGTGGATCATCCTATGGATTATTCCAGGGCTTATTTCAGGACTCATCCCAAGGTTCCTCCCTGGGCTCATCCCAGGGCTCATCCCAAGGTTTATCCCAAGATTGCTCCCGGTGCTCTTCCCTGGGCTCATCCCACAATTCCTCCCTGGGCTCATCCCAAGGTTCCTCCTGGGCTCATCCCAGGGCTCATCCCAAGGTTTATCCCAAGATTGCTCCCAGGGCTTTTCCCTGGGCTCAACCCAAGGTTCCTCCCAAGATTCCTCCCAGGCTCATCCCAAAGCTCATCCCAAGGTTCCTCCCAGGGCTCATCCCAAGGTTCCTCCCAGGCTCATCCTGAGGTTGCTCCCTGGACTCAACCCAGGATTCATCCCAAGGTTGCTCCCAGTGCTCTTCCCTGGGCTCATCCTAAGATTCCTCCCAGGCTCATCCCAAAGCTCATCCCACATCTCCTGGGTTCAGGACAGCAGGAATTCCATGTCCTACTCCCACATCTGCTCCTGGATCCTTTGGGATGGCCACATCCCATCCACGGGAGTGACTGGGATCAGGAAAACTTCAGACAGTGTTTGATCCTTGCCTGGAATCCCCGCCCAGCTCCCAGAATCCTTGCCCAGCTCCCAGAATCCATACCCACTTCCCAGTATCCCTGCCCACTTCCCAGCATCCCTGTCCTGCTCCGTATCCCTGCCCAGCTCCACGAATCTGTATCCACTTCCCAGTATCCTGTCCCACTCCCAGTATCCCTATCCAGTTCCCAGTATTCCTGCCCAGCTCCCAGGAAAAGCCAGGGTAGGGTTAGGGTGAGGGTTGGGATCAGGATCAGGGTTGGGATTGGGGTCAGGATCAGAGTTAGGGCTGGGAGCAGGGTCTGGATCAAGGTTAGGATTAGGACTGGGATCAGGATCCACATCAGGGTTAGGATCACCAGTGAATTGGGATCAGGATTAGGGTCAAGTTTAGGATCAGGGTTGAAGTTAGGGTCAGGTTTAGGGTTAGGACCAGGATCAAAATCAGGGTCAGGTTTAGGTTCCGGGTTAAGATCAGGGCTAGGATCAGGGTTAAGGTTAAGCTTAGGGTCAGATTCAGGGTTAAGATCAGAGTCAGCATCAGGGTCAGGGTTAGGATCAGGATTAGGGGCAGAGTCAAGGCTGGGATCAGGTTTGCACTTGAGATCAGGGTTGGGATCAGGATCAGGGTCAGGATCAAGGTTAGGGTCAGGATCAGGATTGGGATTAAGATCAGGGTTGGGATCAGGGTTAGGATCAGGATTGGGATTAAGATCAGGGTTAGGATTAGGGTTAGGCTCAGGGTTAGGGCTATGTTTGGGATCAGCATTGGAGGAAAGGTCCATAGAGAAGAAGGAAGATCCATAGGATCCGTTGGAAGGGAGATCTCACAGGAAGATCCATAGAAAGGTTGGAACAAGGTCCTTCGGAATGTTGGAGAAAACCCCTCAGGAATGTCGAAGGAGATCTGTAGGAAGTCAGAGGAAGATCCATGAGAAGGTCAGGAAATGTCCATAGGAAAGTCAGGAAGATCCATAGGAAGACTGGAAAAACATCCATAGGAAGACTGAGAGAAGATTTGGAGGAAGATCCGTAGGGAGGATGGGAACGGGTCCACACCAAGGCTGGAGAAAGGTGGGCATGGTCACAGCCCCTTTGGAAACCACCATGGGAATTGTGGGAGACAATTCCAAGGGTTTGAGGGCCACCACGGAACAACCGCACTGGAGCCTCACCAAGGAACAGGGGATGATCCAAATGATCCCAGGAGTGATCCCAGCCATCCCAGGAACGATCCAAACGATCCCAGGAGTGATCCCAGCGATCCCAGGAATGATCCCAGTGATCCCAGGAGCGATCCAAATGATCCCAGGAATGATTCCAGCAATGTCAGGAACAATCCAAATGATCCCAGGAATGATCCCAGCGATCCCAGGAACAGTCCCAGCCATCCCACGAATGATCCAAACGATCCCAGGAGTGATCCCAGTGATCTCAGGAGCGATCCAAATAATCCCAGGAATGATCTCAGCAATCCCAGGAACAATCCAGATGATCCCAGGACATTCATCTTTTCCCTCTCAGAGCTTTCCGAAGGTGATTCCTTCTCTGCTGTGCCAGGGAAGCAGAAAAATGGGAATTATCGAGAATGTGGCTCAAAAATGGGAATTATCGGGAATGCAGCTCATCCTGCAGATCTCCAGCCACGTTCAGCTCATCCTTTCGGAGCCATGGATTTATGGGATCCTTGGAGCTCATCAGCGTTCCAAAAACCAGGAGGTGGCAATCGAGGCAGTGGTGGATCCCAGCAGCATCCCAGAGTGTCCTGGTTTTCCAGGAGGGAGCTGAGATGGGAGGCTGAGCAGGGAAACTGAGGCACCGGGATGTGGGAAGTTTATGGGATAGTGCTGAGGACAAGTGGGGTGGCAGGGGTGGGATGGGATGGGATGGGCCTCAAAACCCCTCCAGGGCCACCTCCCACTGTCCCATCTGCTCCAGCCCCAGTGCCCAGCCTGGCCTTGGGCACTGCCAGGGATCAGGGGCAGCCC
>JAWWLW010000057.1:363026-377002 GCA_035041385.1 Myiothlypis coronata | reverse complement strand
CTGCCCATTCCCCCAGGACAAGCCCCCCGTTGCCCGCCGTGCCGAGGCGCTGCTGCCGCGGCTCCTCAGCTCCGTGCGCCGCCTGTCCCGGCCCGTGTCGGGCCCCGTCCTGCTCTGGTCCCTTTACCTGGTGGCCGCCACCGCGGGGCTGCTGCGGGGCCTGGCCCGGCGGGGAGCGCCCCCCACCCGCCACAAAGGGCCCCGGGAGAGGGGGGAGCGCAACGGGACACGGGGACACGAGGGGACACGGGGCACGGATGGGACACGGGGCACGGAGGGGACACGGAGCACGGAGGGGACACGGGGCACGGATGGGACACGGGGACACGAGGGGACACGGGGCGCAGAGGGGACACGGGGCACGGATGGGACACGGGGCACGGATGGGACACGGGGCACAGGCACGGAGGGGGCACGGCCCGAGGGCCGGCAGGCCAACAAGAAGAAGAAGTAGCCCCCGGAGTCCCCCCCCAAAAATGGGGGACAGGGAGGGAGGCCCCAGCTGGGGGGGCAGCGCTTGTTGGACCCCCAACCCTGGGGGGCACCGTGTGCCAGTGCCTTCTGCACAGTGGGGACACAGCCAGGCCTTGGGGACACCTCCCACTGCCTGTGGGGACACAGCCAGGCCTTGGGGACACCTCCCACTGCCTGTGGGGACACAGCCAGGCCTTGGGGACACCTCCCCCTGCCGCCTGGGGACCCCTTGGGGACACATCCCAGTGTCCCGGCACTCCTGGGGACCTCTCCTTGCTACCTGGGGACCCCTCCCTTGGGTTTGGGGGCTGCTTGGGGGCATGTCCCAGTGTCAGGGGACCCCTCCCCAGTGCCCAAGGACCCCTTGGGGACCCCTCCCCAGTGCCCAAGGACCCCTTGGGGACCCCTCCCCAGTGCCCAGGGACCCCTCCAGGCCCCACGGGTGTGGGGGCTCAGCACAGGTCAGGGGCTCAGAGCGGGTGGGGGCTCTGTGCCCACGGGCTGGGGCAGTTTGGGCAGTGCCAGCCCTCGGGTTACCCTGCCCAGCCCCTCAGGTCACTTTGGGGTTCCCCACTGGCACTTTGGGGTGCTCCCCACCGTGGGCTTTGCCCATCCCATGGTTCCCCTGCCCGGCTCAGCCCGAGCCCAGAGGTTTCCTATAATTTTCTAATTAAAGCCTTTGACATTCCAGCCCTGCAGCTCTCCTGGGTTTGGGATTTGGGATTTGAGGGGTCCTGCTTGGGACACGGTGACCCCCACAGGCGAGGGGACTGGCACGGGGGTGCAGCAGGAGCAGGTTTATTGTAGAGCCCCAGGGCGGGGTCTGGGGGTGCTGGGGGGTCCCGCGGGACGGGGGGGTCACCAGCAGAGCTGCCCCGGGCAGTATTTGTCGATGAGGCCCTGGTAGTAAACGCGGAGCTGCTGCACGTCGGGCAGCTCCTCCTGCTTGGTGTACAGGTCAAACTTGCTGCGGGGGCAAACGGGGGGTCAGGGCGGGGGGCTGCATCCCCCCCAAAGCCTCGGGGGTCCCGGCCGAGCCCCCAGCGCCCCCGGGCACGCACTTGAGCTCTCGGAGCCAGGGCAGCATGCGGCGATCCTCCTCCGAGCACAGGTGCCCGTAGTCACCGTGGGCGTGCCAGGGGTAGAAGGAGTGGAAGCGAACCATGTAGAAGGCCTGGGGTGGGGGGGACACCGGGGTTAGGGTGATCCCCCACACCCCCAAACCTCCCGGGGGTCCCTGAGCCCCCCACCCGGGCTGAGCTCACCTCCTTGGGCAGGGCGAACTTGTTGAACTTCATCACTTGGTACATGTACTCTGAAAAGGGGGGGCGTGGGGAGGGGCTGCACCCCCACTGGGGGGGGACCCCGAGAGGTGCAGAGCCCCCCGAGAGTCACAGAGCCCCCCCAGAGAGCAGCCCCTGCCCCACACCAAGGGCTGCACTCCATGCCAAGGGGGCACTGGGGGTGTTCAGAACACCCCCGCAGGGCACCGGGGCCCCGTTTGGGGCGGGGGGCCCGCACTGCCCCCAGGAGGGAACCCCCCCCAGCCCCCCAAACTCACCATCGTGGCCCCAGGACATGAGGACGTTGTCCAGGCCACAGCCGGGCTGGTACATCCCGTACTCGGTGCTGGGGATGGGGGGGGAATTGAGGGGCTGGACCCCCCCCCCTCCACAGCCGGGCCGGGCCGGGGGTGCAGCCCCCAAACCCCCCGGGGGTCCCGCTCACCTGTACCGGGGGTCTTTGGTGTCGGGGTTCTCGTGGAAGGTGGAGTCCCCGTACACCACCGACTTCTGCACCTTGCAGCCCACCGGGAAGGTGTCCCCGACCACGGCCCACTGCCGGGGGGCACGGGGGTCACAGCGCCCCCCGAGGGTCCCCCGGCCGCGGGGGGAGCCCCCCGAGCCCCCTCCCCGCCGTGCCGCTCACCTGGGGCTCCCCGAACAGCACCAGCACCTTGCCCAGGTCGTGCAGGAGCCCCACGAGGTGGAACCAGTCTGGGGACGAGCGGGACCGTGTCACCCCCGGGCCGGGCACCCTGCGAGCACGGGCTGGGCACAGGGCGGGCTCCGGCCCCACCTTTGTCGGGGTGCGCCCGGCGGATCCCCTCGGCCGTCTGGAAGGCGTGGAAGGAGTTGGGGAAATCCACGTCGGGGTCCGACTCGTCCACGAGCTGGTCCAGCAGCTCCAGCGCCTCCATCACGCTCATCCTCCGCTGCGAGCAGGAGCCGTACTGGGCGCTCTGGGGACAGCGACACGTGGGGACAGCGCCGTGGGGGACAGCGCCATCCCCTGCCACCCTCGGCGGGTTGGCGCCCCGGCACGGGCTGGGTTTGGGGTGCGGGGGCAGGGCTGGGACGCCCCCGCTGTGGTGACACCGGGGGACAGGCGGTGACACCGGGGGTGGCCCGGGGCTGTTCGCACCTTCCTGCGGACGAACTCCACGGTCTGGTGCGTGTGCATGAGCCGGTAGGTGTTGTACACGCGCTCGATCAGCTTCCCCTCCTGCGGGGCAGCACCGGGGGCTGGGGGGGCTCCGGGGCTCCCCCCGTGTCCCCACACCCTGCCCGAGCCCCCCGGAGCAGCGCGGGACCCGCGGCGCGGCTCTGGGGACAGCGGGAGCCCCGGGACCCGCCCGGTGTGGGACCCCCGCCCCCCCGGGACCCCCACTCACGCTGTAGTTGCGGAACTCGCTCTTGGCCTTGCCGGGCTGGGGCTCCTCGGAGCCGTCGGGGCCCTGCGGGGAACGGGGGCTCAGCGGGACCCGGGTGGGCACCGCGGGACGGGGACAGGGGACAAGGACAGGGACCAGAGCGGCTCAGGGGCCCCATCCTGACCCCGGGACAGGGGACAGGGACAGAGGGGGTCAGGGGTCCTGTCCTGTCCTGTCCTGCTCCTCTGGCCCAGGCTCTGCGGGACAGGGGCACGGCACAGGGACAGGAGGTTGGGGACAGGGGGACACTGGCGCCAAGGAGAGACCTGGTTGTGTGGGATCGCACCGTCACAGGGGGTCGCAGTGTCACCCACCCATGCATGGGGTCACACTGTCACACACTATCACACACTGTTACTATCACACACTGTCACACTTTGTCACACAATGTCACACTTTGTCACACGGTGTCACACACTATCACACACTATCTATCACTGTGTCACACGGTGTCACATGCTGTCACAGATCACCACACACTGTCCCCCCCTCCCTCGGGGGCACAGACGGACCTGGGGGTGCCCTCCCCGATCCCTGGGGGGGTCCAGCCCCGGCTGTCCCTAGGTTGGGGACAGCAGTCCAGGGGTCCCTGTTGGGGACAGTGTGCGGGTCCCTGCCCAGCCCCTCGGGTGCTGTGGGACTCCCCCCGGGCTGGCCCTGTCCCCAAACCCCACCCAGGGGGGCGAGCAGCTCCCCACAGCCTCGGGACCCCCTGGGCTGGGACCCTTTGGGGTGGGGTGGCACCCCCAAGCAGGGTGACATCGCCAAGGGGTCTCCTCTGACCCCCGGGTTTGGGGTGGCCCGGGTGTGTCTGTCCCCAGGTGTGTCTGTCCCCAGGTGTGTCTGTCCCCCCAGGTCTGTCTGTCCCCCCAGGTGTGTCTGTCCCCCCGCGGTGGAGCCCCCCGCCCCACTCACCTCCTGCAGGCTGCTCATGCTGGGTCTGGGGGCTCCGGGGCTGGGGCGGCCGCTGCGGCCCCGCTTTTATGTCGGGGGTGGCGCGGGGGGCCCGCCCGGCCCCGCGGGGACAATCGGTGACAATCGGTGACCAGTTAACCCGCCCCGGTTAATGTTTGACCCCGCGGCCGCCCGGAGGGGGCTGGGGGACCCCCGAGCTGGGGACCCCCGGGTGGGGCCGCGGAGTGACCCCGCAGGGACACGGGGAACAGAACCCACCCTGGGCACGGGGGGCACGGGGCTGGGGGCACAGCGGGGACACCGGCATGGCACTGCCCGGGGAGGCGATGGCACGGGTGTGACAGGGCACGGCCCCGGCTGGCACGGGCTGGCAGGGCACGGGTGGGCACGGACACGTGTGGGCACGGCCAGGACAGGGCACGTGTGGGCACAGACACGGACACACGTGTGTGTGTGTGTGTCCCCACTGTCCCCACAGCCCTGAGGGCACAGCCCCCGCCTGTCACCTCCTGCCCCTGAGGGACTCAGTGCCTGTCCCTGGGCACGGCCGCCCCTTGCCCACCCCCTGCCCCATCCCCGTGGGATCACCATGCCCCATCGCTGCCCCATCCCATGGGATCACCGTGCCCCATCCCATATCCCATCCCATGGGATCACCGTGCCCCATCGCTGCCCCATCCCATGGGATCACCGTGCCCCATCCCATATCCCATCCCATGGGATCACTGTGCCCCATCCTTGTGCCATCCCCATGGGATCACTGTGCCCCATCCCTGCTCCATCCCATGGGATCACCGTGCCCCATCCCTGCTCCATCCCATGGGATCACCGTGCCCCATCCCTGTGCCATCCCATGGGATCACCGTGCCCCATCCCTGTGCCATCCCATGGGATCACCGTGCCCCATCCCATATCCCATCCCATGGGATCACCACGCTCCATCCCAGCTCCTCCTCACACTCTTCGTTTATTCCACACAAACCAGGATTCATTCCCGCGAAGCAGAGACCTGGCCCAGGGTGGGTCGGGCACCCACCAGGCTCAGCAGGGGCACCCAGGGAGGGGACAAAGGCCGGGGGTCCCCTGTGCCCTTCTGGTCCCCCCTTCAGCAGCTCTATGGGGTGTGGGAAGTCCTGGGACACCTGTGGGGTGGACACGCAGGGACAGCTCCGTGTGGCACCCCGGGGACATCCTGTGCTGAAACTGGGACACCCAGAGGACAGACACCCAGGGCCAGCTCTGTTCTTGTGGCACCCAGGGGACGTCCTGTCACAGAACATCCCGGGACACCCAGGTGCTCTGGGGAATGGGGAGCTCCTGGGAGGATTGGGGTGCTCCGGGGGCTGTGGTGCTCCCAGGAACTGGGGTGTTCTGAGAATGGGGTGCTCTGGGAATGGGGTATTCCTGGGAACAGGGTGCTCCTGGAAATGGGGTGTTCCTGGGAACAGGGGTGTTCTGGGAATGGGGTGTTCCCAGGAACGGGGTGCTCTGGGAATAGGGTGTGCCCAGCAATAGGGTGTTCCTGAGAATGGGGTGCTCTGGGGGAACAGGCACATTCCTGTGGGAATGGGGGTGCTCTGGGAATGGGGTGCACTGGGAATGGGGTGCACTGGGAATGGGGTGCTCTGGGAGGCCAGGGCTGTTCTGGAGGGAGTGGGGGCTGCTGCTCTTGGGGGGGCTGCTCAGGCTGCTCCCCCGAGGGGGTGGGACAATGACCTGGGGTCACACATCCCTGTGCCACCGGGCCGTGGGGTGACAGCAGCACCCCGGGGTGACAGCGATGTCACACGTGTCCCCTCGTGTCCATGGGCCACCAGCCCGTGTGGGCACCCACTGAGCCTGTGGGGACACGACGTGGGGATGTCCCCGAGGGTGCAGCAGGGGACAGGGTTGGACAGGACAGGGCCACGAGTGGGGACAGGTCCAGGACAGGCAGCAGTGGGGCCCAGGACCCCAACATTTCCACTGCCCCCCACATTAGGGGACATCTCCCTTTGGCCAGCTCCTGCCGGGCTCTGGGTGACACACGCTGGGACAAGGTGCCAGGAGAGGGGACAACATTCACACTGAGGAGGGCAGGACCCCCCCCAGCCCCAGGTGGGACCCCCAAGTGGGGACGGTGCTGGGGCTGCCTCGTCCCCCAGCCCGGAGCGGGGTCCCCGTGCCCTGTCCCTGCAGGGTCCCCGTGCCCTGTCCCTGCAGGGTCCCTGTGCCCTGTCCTTGCCGGGTCCCTGTGCCCCGTCCTTGCCGGGTCCCCACAGCCCCAGTGCCACCCTGGGGAAGGACTGGGGCGCTGGGGGTGCCCGGGGGGGGCTCCGGGGGTGCCACGGCCGGCACGGGAGTGCTCAGTCATCAGGAGCGTCTTGCACAAGGCGCCGGTGCTGCTGCGGTCAGCGGGATTGCCGGCGGCCCTTGGACCCGCCCCGCACCGTCTGGGCACTGCCACCACCGCGGGTCACCACGGGCCACCACCAGGGGCCACTCCGAGCCGCCGAGAGTCACCACGGGCCAGCACCGGTCACCAGGGCCACTCCGAGCCGCCGAGAGTCACCACGGGTCAGCACCGGTCACCATCAGTCTTTGGGGCCACCGCCGGCCACCACGGATCCCGTCGGGTCATCCCGGGCCACCAGCAGTCCCCACGGTGCCGCTGCAGCTCCTGGCCATCCCTGGCCATCCCGGTGCTCCGTCAGGAGGTTCCGGTGCCCGGAGGAGCCCGCGGCGGTGCTTGGGGGGTCCCGCGGGGCGGGGGCGCGCCCCCTGCTCAGCCGTAGCTGTGGGGGCTGTTGGGGTTCATGGGGGACGAGTCGCGGCGGCCCGACTGTCCCCGCAGCTGCCACAGGCGGTGGCTCAGGTTCTGCACCTGGCAGGTGCCCAGCACGCAGCCCACCCGCACCAGGTGCGCCCCGGCGTGCCGGCGGCCCCGGGCGGCCCGGGGGTCCCACCGGGGGTCCCACCGGGGGTCTCGCCGTCGGTCGTGCCGCAGGATGAGGCGCCGGACGTGCCACGGCGGGGGCCGCGGGGCGGGCGGGCGGTGCCGGGGGGCGGCCCACGGGCCGTGCCGGGGAACCGGGGCTCGGTGCCGCAGGGTCCCCGCGGGCCGCGGGGCCGGGGGGTCTCCGGGGAGAGCGGGGGTCCGCTCCGGGGGGCTCCGCGCCGGGGGGGCCCTGCAGGAGAGAAGGGACACGGTCAGGGGGACACAGCAGCGGCTCCCGGGCTCTACTGGGGGCACCGCGACAGCAGCGGGGGGCACCGGGCACCTCTGAGCCCGGAGCCAGCGCCGAGCCCGGGGCTTCCGGAGGGGCGGAGGAGGAGGAGGAGGAGGAAGCAGCCGCTACCTGCAGGCGCACACGTACCCCGAGCGCACGGACACGTGTCCCGCACACACGACACCCCCGGGCAGCCGCCGGAGCCCCCCCGGCTCCCCCCGCCCCGTTCCCACGGGCTCTGCCCCGGCACCCGCGGGGGGCTCCGGTCTCCGGGCACCCCCACGGGGCCACAGAGCTCCCCCGTGCCTCGGTGCCCCTGTCCCGGGACTCCTCCTCAGTTCCAAGGAACTTGGAGCTTTTGGTCTCAGTCCCGTCCTTCTCTTTTCCCTTTTTTACATTTCCTCCCCATTTTAACCCTCGTCCCGCGCCCCACGGACCCCAGCCCATCCCAGCCCTGGCAGGGGGTGCCCCGCGGGGTCGGGGTGCCCCGGTGCCCCCCGCGCACCCCCCGAGCCAGGCGGGGATCCCCGAGCACCGGGGCCGGCCCGGGCGCGCTCCCCGAGCCGGGACACGCACCCGCACGTGCGGGCCGTGCACACTCACACGGGGGGCTGGCCCGGCTCCAGAGACCCCCCCGGGCACCCCCACCGGCCACGGGCACCCCGAGATCCCGCACACACAAAATCTCTGTCCCGGCGTGTGCCAGCCCCCGCAGCTCTGGCACACCTGGCACAACTTTGCACGCCTGGCACCTCCCGCACAGCCGGGGGTGCCCCCGGTGCCCCCAGCGCCCATGTCGGGGGCC
The DNA here is from genome assembly GCA_035041385.1 of Myiothlypis coronata. NCBI lineage: Eukaryota > Metazoa > Chordata > Aves > Passeriformes > Parulidae > Myiothlypis > Myiothlypis coronata. Next base: position 368,886 of record JAWWLW010000057.1, on the reverse strand, counting down.
GGGACCCTGCAGCCCCCGCCCGGCACCGCGTCCCCGGGGTGGAGACGCTGCCCCGGGACCCCCCCAGGCCCCCATCCCGGGGGGAACGGGGAGGGCGCGGAGCTGGGGGGCGGGCAGGGGGTGCGGGAAAAGGGGGTGCGAGGAAAGGAGGTGCGGGCGGGCAGGACGAGCGGGGAGTGGGTTCGGCAGGGGCGAGGGCGGGGCGGAGAATGCGGGCAGGGGGTTCCAGGGTGGTCTGGGCAGGGATCAGGCAGGGATCGGGCAGGGATCGGGCAGGGTCCCTCACCTGCGCGGCGGCAGGGCCCGGCCGTGGGGCAGCTCCAGCAGGCACAGCGCGAAGCTGACGCAACCCAGCGCCAGCGGGGCCGGGGCTCGCATGGCCGGACGGGACGGGACGAGCGGCGGCGGCGGCGGGAGGCACGGGGCGGGCGGCTCGCTCGGGGGTCGCGCTGGGCTCCTCCGGTTCCTGGTCGCAGCTCCCTGCTCGTCCTGCCCCCGCTCCGCTCCCTGCCTGTGCCGCAGCCGGGGGCGGCGCGGGGTCCCGGCGGTGCCTGAGCGGGACCGGCGGCGCTGCCTCGGGCTCGGCTCTGTCCCCGCTCGGCGCTGCCGCTCCCCGCCCCGGCCCAGGTTAAATATCGCCGGGGCCGGCGGGCGGGAGGAGCCCAACGGGACGGGAGGAGCCGCGGGCGGGAGCAGGAGCGGCCCCGCACCGCCCTCGGCTCCGCACCGGCCCCGGAGCCCCGGTAGCGCACCGGCTCCGCAACTTCCCGGCACCGCAGCGCTCCCGGGACCCCCAAGTCCCGCAGCGCCTCGGCCCGCAGTGCCCCTGCCCGGCCCCGCACTGCCCTCGGCCCGCAGTGCCCCTGCCCGGCCCCGCACTGCCCCCAGCCCCTCGGCCCCGAATCGCCTTCGCACCTTCCCCGGCCCCTCCCCAGCTCCGCAGCCCCCAGCCCCGCAGCACCCCAGGGCCGAGCCCGCCCCGAACCTCGCCCCGGTACCGCACGTACCCGGTCCCCTCGGGCCCGCTGCCCCCGGGACCTTCCCGGTGCGGGACCAGGGCTGGGGAGCGGCCGTGGGGCTGGGCTGGGCTGGGCTGGGGGGCAGAGGGACGGGGCTGGGATTATTGGGGGGTCTGGGCACCCCCGCAGCCCCCCGGCCGGGCCGGGTCCGCGCTGCCCCGTGCCACGTCGTGCCCTCCCGCCTGGCACCGCCTGGCACCGCCGGGCACCCCCCGGGCACCCCGACACCCCCCTGCCCTGGCGGGGACCCCCCAGTGCAGCCCCATGTGCCCCCGGCCCCCTCGGGGGGCAGCAGCACCCCCGGTGCTGGCAGGGCTGATTCCGTGTTTAAAGCATCACATGGGGCCTGCAGAACAATTCAGGAATGTAAATCCGCCGGGATCAGAGCGGCCCCGCTCCTGCCGGGCAGCAGCTCCCCCAAACTGGGGTCCTGAGGTTCCGGGGGGGCTCCTGGGGGGCTCTCCTGAGCTGGGCAGGGGAGGGGTCCCCACAGCTTCCCTCGCTGGGACCCCCGGCCGGGACCCCCACCCTGCTCGGGGCCGGAGCTCCCGGTGGGATCGGGGGCGTCCCCCCGGCGGCCCCGGGGCCCCGAACCGGCCCGGACCCAGGGCTGGGGGGTCCCGCTCCCCCCGGCGCGGCTTCCCCAGGCCGAGGGCCGGGGGCCTCCGCGTGCCCGGAATCGCTGGGATTCTTCCGCATTATCGGGACACAAAGGCCGCGCACACCCGGCCCCGTGCGGGGGATTTGGGGCAGCACCTGATCTCGGCACGGGGGGGACCGGGCGGGGGCGGCGGGACACGGCCCCGAGCGGGGCGGGGGGCACGGCCGGGCCCCGCCGCGACCCCCGGTGCCGCCCGGCTCCCGGGGAATTCCTGCCGCCGTCTGGGCTCTGCCGCTGCGCTGAGACACGGAAAACCCAGCGAGAGGGAAATCCCGGCTCAAAACAAGGCCGAGAGCCGCGGGTGGGGGACGCGGGACACCCTGGGACCCCCGGCTCCCACCCTGAGCCCACCGCCGCCACCGCGGCGTCCCCACGGCTGTGCCCGCGGGTGTCACCCCGTGGGATGGGGGGCACAGAGGTGGCATCTGTCACCCGGCACGGCACAGCACCCCCACAGCGACCCCAGCGCCATCCCGGGCTCCCCTCACAGACCCTGGTGCGGGACCCCGTGCGGGGCAGGGCCAGCCGCTGTCACCCCCGGGAACAAAGCTGTGTCACCAGGGTCAGTGTCACCAGAGCCAGGCTGGGCACGAGGAGGGGGCTCTGGGGACAGGGCAGGGGCGCAGCTGAGCCCCCGGCCCGCAGCATGGCAGGACCCGTTTCCCTGCCCTCCTCCTCCTCAGGGATCGCCATCCCTGGGGCGCTGGGAGGGACCCCCGGGCGCTGCCCCCTGCCCGGCCGTGCTGGGTGACAGATGTCCCCTCGCGGCCACCCCGGCACGGGTGACCGGCGGAGCCACCCCGGGAGCTGCTGCCACCCGCTCGTGCCGCAGCTGGACCCGCACCGGGAGCTGCCGTCCCCGGGTCACCTCTTCTGTCCCCGGGGCCCAGCAGCGCTTTCCCTCTCCCTCTTCCTCTCTCTCTTCCTCTCCGCTGGCTCCCGGCCCTGGGAACCCAGGAGAAGTTTTAATTAGCTTAATTGCCTGCTGGCTGAGGCCCCGGGGCAGGGCGGGGGCTGCAGCAATATCCGCAGCCCCGCTCCGGTCACCGCTCCCCAAAAAGCGCCTCTGGGTGCTGGGACCCCCGGGGTGTGGGGGGCACAGCCGGGACCCCCAAACCGAGCGGCCGCTGCCCCATCCCTGAGCCCCCCGGGACACCCGGAGGTGTGTCCCGCTGGGCAGCGGTGACAGCGACACCCTGGGACATCGGGCTCCGTGTCCGGGCCGCGGGAACGGCCGGGAGCTGCCGGGAGAGGGGAGGAACCGGGAACCGCGTCCTCCAGCCTGCAGACACGGCAGTGTCACCAGGGTCACCGGCATCCCCATTGTCACCAGGGTCCCCAGGGTCACCAGGATCCCCAGTACTCCCAGTGTCCCCAGCATCCCCAGGAACGCCAGCAACCCCCAGTGTCCCCGGGGTCCCCGGGGTCCCCAGCAGCAGCTCTTGCCCGAGAGGATCCCGGGCACACGGCACGGCCGGGCTCTGCACGTGCCTCGTGTCCCCGTGCCCGTGCCCCGTTCCTGTCCCCGTGCCCGTGTCCTGCTCTCCCTGTGCCCGCTGCTGCCCCTGCGGGTCCCGCACGGCCCCTGCTGCCGTGTCACCGCTGCCACCACGGCCCGCGGCACCGCCAGCCCCCACCGGTCCCTGCAGTGCCACCCCTGCGGTGCCAGTGCCACCACTGTGGTGCCAATGCCACCCCTGCGGTGCCGGTGCCACCCCTGTAGTGCCGTGCCAGCCCTGCTGTCCCAGTGCGACCCCTGCGGTGCCAGTGCCACCCCTGTGGTGCCAATGCCACCCCTGCGGTGCCAGTGCCAGCCCTGTAGTGCCGGTGCTACCCTCCCGGTCCCGACCCCGCCGGTGCAGACCCCGGCGGTGTCCCCGTGCCCGTCCCACCCTGGCACAGGACCGGTCACACCCGCACGGCCCCGGGCGCTGCCAGGGTGGATCAGCCCGGTTTTCCCGTTCCAGCCTCCGGCACCGCTCCGGTCCCACGTCCCCGCTGTCACCTTTGCCAGGTACCCGTCCCACGGGCTGTCCCCGCGCTGTCACCCTGCTGATGGCCCCGTGTCACTGTCCCAGGGGGTCACAGCGGGTGTCCCCTGCTCTGTGCCCGCACAGTCCCCCGTGCCCCTGCAGCCCGGGGTCCGGGATTTGGCTCCGTGCCGGGGACACGGGGATGCGGGGACATGGGGATGCGGGGACATGGGGATGTGGGGACATGGGGATGCGGGGACATGGGGATGCGGGGACACGGGCATGTGGGGACACGGGGCATGTGGGGACACGGGGATGTGGGGACATGGGGCATGTGGGGACACGGGGATGTGGGGGACACGGGGATGTGGGGACACGGGGATGTGGGGGACACGGGGGTGCGGGGACACGGGGATGCGGGGGACACGGGGATGTGGGGACACGGGGATGTGGGGACACGGGGTGAGGGGACACGGGCACGGCCCCCCCGCTGCCAGGCCGCACCCGGCCGATGGCCGTGCCCTGCCGCAATGGGCACATGGCACAGGGACACCTGCGGCTCGATGCCACCACCTGTCACCGCTAGTCCATCCCGCGGGTGTCCCCAGGAGCCGCCCTGGGACAGCTCTGCCCGGAGCGGGCCCAGCGCGGGGCACTGGGGGGCTCTGCGGGGACCCCGCGGCCGTGCCAGGCTGGTGGCGGCGGGGCCGGGGCCGGGGCCGGTGCCCGTGCCCGGCACGGAGCCAGCCGTGTCCCGACACGCCGCACATGTCCCGACACGCGGCGGGGCCGGGCGGGAGGCGCAAGGGCCGGGCAGGGTTGCATCACCCCCGGCCGGGTGCGGAGTGCGGGTGCGGGGGGACCCTGCTCGGGGGGTGCCGGGACCGGCCGCGCATCCCGGGATCCCCCCAGGGCCGGGGATGGGGGTGCCTTGGGCCGTCCCTGCCCGGGGACACCGCGGGGACACCGGGGCTGACCCTGCGGGAGCTGCCGCTGCTGCCGGGGCTCTGCCCGGACCCTCGGCGCCCCTCGGGCCGCCCCCATCCCGCACCCCACGTCCCGCTCCCGTGGAGAACCCCGGCCGGGGGCACCGGTGCGGGTCCTGACCGGGCGCCGGGTGTGTCCTGGGCCTGGCACGGGCCGGCTCCGGGACGGGACAGGACGGGACTTAACGGGACGGGCACAGCGGCAGAGCGGGCGCTGCTCGGGCCGATCCCAGTTCCCGGACGAACGGCACCGGACACCGCTGTCCACGCGGCCCTGCGGTCACCGCCACCCTCGGGCAGGGTCCCGCTGTCCCCGGGCAGGGGTGACACGGGGCCCCGAGCCCCGGGGACACCACGGGATGGGGACACCGAGCCACAGGGTCGTGTCCTGGAGGTCACATCTGTGTGTGGGGTCACATCTGTGTGTGGGATAACACCTGTGTGGGGTCACATCTGCGTGGGGTCACACCTGTATGGAAACACATCCGTGTGTGGGGTCACACCTGAGTGTGTGGGGTCACACCTGCGGGGTCCTTTCTCGGGGGACTGTGTGCAATGGGGGTCGTGTACAACCTGTGGGCACCCTGGGGTCCGTGCACACCTGCGGGGCGTCTGTGCTCACGGGACGTGTCTCCCTGCATCCGCAGGGTCCCGGCTCGTGTGTCCGTGCACACCTGAGAGGTCCGTGGTCCGTGAGCACTCGGGGCCGGCCCCGCACACCGCTGGATGTCCCCGCACCCCGGGATGTCCCCGCACTCTGGGATGTCCCCGCACTCTGGGATGTCCCCGCAGACCTCTGGATGTCCCCGCATCCCTGGATTGTCCCTGTACACCCCGGGATATCCCTGCGTCCCCCCGACTCCCGGACCCCCCAGCCCCGCCTCGGGGAAGCCCCTCGCCCGGCCCCGCCCCCTCCTGTGTCCCTGTACCTGTTCCCGGGGGAGGGGGGGGGAGGGGCCTCTGCCCGGGGCCCCCCCGAGCCCCCCCGGGGGGGCGGCGCCACCGATCCCAGCCCCGCCCCCGCCCCCGCCCCCGGGTCTGACCCCACCTTTGAGCCCGGCCCCGCCCCCTCCTCATAAGGCCCCGCCCCATCCACACTCGGTTCCGCCCCTCCCGCCGCGACCAATGGGAGGCGCGGCCCCTCCCGCCCGCAGCCAATGGGAGGCGCGGCCCCGCCCCTCTCGGCGGCCGGCGCTGGCGCAGGCGCGGTGCGCGCGGGGC
>JAWWLW010000057.1:335588-351343 GCA_035041385.1 Myiothlypis coronata | reverse complement strand
CAAGGCCAGGCTGGGCACTGGGGCTGGAGCAGCCTGGCACAGTGGGAGGTGTCCCTGCCATGGCAGGGGTGGCACTGCAGGGGCTCTGGGGTCCCTGCCCACCCAACCCATCCCAGGACTCCATGATTCTAAGAAGCAGCACTGCAGGGAGGGAGGAAGATTCCCTCTGTGCCTCAGAGGGAACATTCCCTGGCAGGAAGCCCTGAGGGCCAGCAGTGCCCGGCTCTCTCAGGCCCCTCTGCACTGCCCCAACTCCCCAGAGCTCTGCTCTCTCAGCACCTGAGCCCAGCCCAGCCCAGCCCAGCCCAGCCCAGCCCACTCACGCTGTCGTCGTCAGCGTCGATGCTGAAGTTGATCTCGGCGATGCGGTCAAAGGGAGCACTGGGGGGGAGGGAGGGAAGGAAGAGCCTCAGGGGGGGCTCCCAGGGGCCCGTGCCCCCCACAGGGACAGCAGCAGGGCCAGAGCCACTCCTGGGCTGATCCCTGCACAGCCACTCCTGCCCAGGCTGTCCCCTCTCCAGGGAAGGGCTATTCCAGCCTGGAACACTCCCTGCCCATGGCAGGGGGGCACTGGAGGGGATTCCTGGGGGCAGCTGGGGGGGTCAGGCTGTGCTCCAGGGACAGGGACAGGAGCAGAGGGAACGGCCTCAGGCTGGGCCAGGGCAGCTCAGGGGAGAATCAGCAGGAATTTCCCCATGGAAAGGGGGTCAGGCCTTGGCAGGGGGAATTTGGAGTGCCCATCCCTGGAGGTGTCCCAGGCATTCCTGGAGGTGGCACTCAGGACTCTGGGCTGGGGACAGGGTGGGCATTGGGCACAGCTGGGACTGGATGGGCTGGGAGGGCTTTCCCAGCCTCAGGTACCCCGGGGTTCTGTGAATCTCAGTCTCAAAGCCCCAGGTGTGCTGCTCTGTGACCATCCCAGGATGTGAATAGCCCCGATGACCCAACTGCCAGCCCAAGGCAGGGGAGCCCCATCTGGGAACAGCAGAGGGTGCTGCAGGCCCAGAAATTCCCAATTCCCAGAGTTTGGATTCAGGAAATGTTCACTCCCCACTCATGGATCTGCAGCTTTTCCAGTGTCATTTTCTTTGAAAGACTCTCCTGCTCAATACTCCTGCAATCCCAGGGACACTGACACATGACTGATAGTCCTTAAATATTCCAATTCACTTCCAGCCCAGTGTCCACCACTTGGAAACAGCTGGCAGGGAGCACCACCCCCAGAATATTCCCCTTTTTGCAGGACATTCTTCTTTTCCAATCACAAACAGAGCTACTACATGCCAGGCAGACTTTTTCCAGTTTCATGTTCATTTTACACCTGGCACGAGGCCCCTGGGGCAGCTCCACAGGGATTTAACTCCTCCCTGCCCCTTACTCACATGGGGCTGTATTTGCCAGCAGTGGAAAGTCTTTTATTTATTTTATTTTATTTTATTCTATTTTATTAAAAATATATATTCATGTGTAGAACAGAATAATTTCTGTTCAACTCTGATTGTATTCTAGAACTTTTTGGCCTTATCAGGTTTCTGACATCTCTGAGGCTCAGGAAAAACCCTGGATGGGAAGGGCAGAGGTGCTGCCTTGGACCCACAGAACTCCTGGGATGGAGACAAACCCAGGAGCACTGGGATCCCCTGGAGCACTGCTCTGTCCATAATTGGTCCCAGTTTCAGGACTGTTATGGCCACTGGGATTATCCCAGTGCCAGGTACATTTCTAAGGAGAGAGGATGAGCTGCAGCTTTAATGGGATTAAAGGAATTCTGTAAAAGCAGCAATTCTGAGCTCTGGATTCAGCAAGTTGTGTAACACTGAATCCCCTTCCCTGTCTCCCTGAAACACCACTGCTCCTGATCATCCCTGCTCCCTTCCTCAGGAGAGGGAAAGTGGCTGCATTTCCATGGATTCCATCAGAGCACTGTCCCTTCACTCCTCCTTCCAAAAATGATTTAATTCCTTGGAAAAGATCTATTAACCTGCCCAGAGTTTGCTCTCATGCTTTGTCTTTAAACTCATTCCAGACCAGGGCTGGACAACAGTTGCCTGCTTTATTTCAAATATCCCTCTTTGAAATGAAGGAACACTTTTCCTTGCTTCTCCACCTGGCTCTGGAGATCGGGCTGGGCTCCTGGAAAACAAGGAGCTGTTTACAACCTGAGGAGGGATAACAAGGCTCATTTGTAAACCTGAAGCAGAGGGAGGATGGGATGCAAAGAGGCTGAAATGCCAATCACCCCCAGACTCACTCGGTGCTGCCACCAAACACCCCCAGACTCACTTGATGTTGTCATCCTGGTCTGCAAACTCCTCGTCGTTGAAGCCGAACTGATCCACGAAATTGGCCGTCATCTGCTGGATCTGGTACTCGGAGAAGGCCTGGGAAGGGATCCCAAAAAATCCATCAGTAGGGTGTTCAGAGACACTCCAGAAACAGCCAGTGGAGCTCCTCCAGGAAAGCACTAAAATCCCAGGGAGGAGTGTGAAATCCCCACTCTGACCCCCTCCCAGCGCCGGCTCACACAGAGCTCTGGGATTCCCACCCTGGCGCCTCCTGCCCTGCTCCCAGCTGGATCCCAGGCCCTGGAACTGCTCTGGGAAAGCCCAAAGGAGCTGAACACAGACTGGGAGCAGAGTTCAGGAAGCTGCTCCACACCAGGATGGACCAAAGGCAACCGGAGCAGTGAACAGTGGATAGTGAAGATGCTCCCAACTCACCTGCTGGAGAGTGAGCTCGTTGGGAAAAGCACTTTCAATGTCCTCATCCTCGCTGGAGGAGTGCAGGTGGTGGGTGCTCACCTGGGAAAGCACAAACCAGTCAGGGAACCAGGGAAAGCTGGAAAAGCTCCAATGTTTCAGTTCCACCAAAGCCCAAAGTCCTGCCCAGGCAGGAGCTGCCCCAAGGAATCCCAGGGACCAGCTCAGCACCACAGATCAGCTCTGCTGAAGGACTGTTATGAAACATGTTCATGGAAATGCTTTCTACTCTGCCTTGAAGCATTCTTTGGCAAAAGAAGGCAAATGAGAAAAACCAGGAATATCCCTTTCTTCTGTCAGGGGAAGCCCAGCAGGCACTGGAGTGACCAACTCACCAAATCCACCGTGTTTCTCCGGTTTGTCTCCGTCAGCGTCTCCTCCACAAAACTCTCCCACCTGCCCCTGCAGTCCTCAGGCAACTCTGGAACAAAAGGGACACAGAAACCATGGGAGTTCTGAGCCAGCTGAACTCCCTGGGGGCTCACCTGGGCTAAGGACTCACAGCTTCTCTCACCGTGCTGGAACAGCCCCGAGCAGGGCTCCAGCTGTGCCTGGGACCTCCCATTTCTCCTGGGAACTGGGGCTGCCCTCCTCTCCCATCCCTCCCAGCCCAGCACAACTGGGAGCACAAAAAGAACTCGAGGGTTGGGACAGGGAGATGGAGAAATAACAAAAGGAGAAAAGAGCAGAAGACTGTGCCCCAGATTGTCACTGCCCAGCTGTGCCCCCTCCCAGCCTGGCAGGGGCTGAGCAGTGGGGATGGGAAATGTGGAAAATGGAAAATCTTCCTTCCTCCCACCCAAAGCCATGGGACAAAACCAGTTCTCCAAGTGGGTCTAGTGAGGGCAGGATGGACACAGCCTGGCAATGGGAATATCCCTGATGAGCACATCTGGGGCCTCTGGGGACACAACCTCGTGTCTGTTTCCTCAGGGAGTCATGGAATCATGGAATGGGGTGGGTGGGAAGGGACCTCAAGGCCCATCCAGTGCCACCCCTGCCATGACAGGGACACCTCCCACTGTCCCATCTCAACATCACTGTGTGAAAACCAGGAGCAGCCAAATGGGGCCTCACCACACTTTAAATGATGGGATATTGTGGGATTTCCCTGGGAACACTTTCCAATGGGAAAGGATCTTGAGGAAATACCTGCAGTGAGCCCTCCCAGGAGCTCCCAAGGGCTATTTTTCCCTGGAGAGCAGTGAAAAGTGAAGAAGGAGAAGGAGAAGGAGAAGGAGAAGGAGAAGGAGAAGGAGAAGGAGAAGGAGAAGGAGAAGGAGAAGGAGAAGGAGGCTGCAGAGGAGGAGCAGGCTGTACCTTTGATGAAGTCACTGATCTGGGCCTGCATGGGCCCCTTCTCCATGTTGTGCACCACGGCGTTGGCGATGCGGGTCAGGTGCCCCATGTTCCCTCTCCTCCTGCCGCCCTCTGCCCTGGAACAGAGAGCAGCCGCTACCCACGGAGCTGGGACGCCCATGGAGCTGGGACACCCACGGAGCTGGGACACCCACAGAACCAAGATATCCATGGAGCTGGGACACCCACGGAGCTGGGATACCCATGGGGCTGGGACACCCATGGAGCTGGGACACCCACAGATCAGGACACCCTTGGAGCTGGGACACCCATGGAGCTGGGACACCCATGGAGATGGGACACCCACGGAGCTGGGACACCCACGGAGCTGGGACACCCATGGAACTGGGATACCCATGGGGCTGGGACACCCATGGGGCTGGGACACCCACAGAGCTCGGACACCCATGGAGATGGGACACCCACGGAGCTGGGACACCCATGGAGATGGGACACCCATGGAGCTGGGAGACCCACGGAGCTGGGATGGGATGCCCATGGAGCCAGGGTAACCACGGAGCCAGGACAGAGCCCTGGGAATGGCCCCAGCATCCCTGCCCCAATGCCCACAGAATTCCAGTCCCAGTGGTCACAGCATTCCTGCCCCAATGGTCATAGAATTACAGCCCCAATGGTCACAGCATTCCTGCCCCACTGGCCACAGCATTCCTGCCCCACTGGCCACAGCATTTCAACCCCAAATTTCAACCCCAATGGCCACAGAATTTCAGCCCCAATGCCCACAGAATTCCTGCCCCAATGCCCACAGCATTCCTGCCCCAATGCCCACAGCCTTTCAGCCCCACACAGGGACCAGCCCTGCTCTGGCAGGATGGGCTGAGCTCACCCCCAGACAGGGACCTCCCCTCATTGTGCCCTGTTCCCTCCTGATCCCTCCTCCTGCTCAGGTAACATGGGAGGGGCTCCAAGCAAGGAGCTAAACATGGAAAAGATGCAGGAATAAATCTGATGGTAATTCCCAGGGAAGAAAACTCCTAAAGTTAAGGATCTGCAGCACAGCTCCTGGCAGAGCTCCAGGGTGGGACTGGGACTGCAGCAGTGACTCCCCCAGAACAGAAGACAATCCCATCCAAGCATGGGATAAAAGCAGTTCCCAACACAGAGCCTGAGCAGCCCTGAGTTCCTCTGCTTAAATCCTTATTTTTTTCCTTCCATTCAGATTCTTTCCAGTGTGGTGGTGATTGGAACTCTGGCAGGCAATAGGGATGAGCTCTGGCTTCTTTCTGGTTTAATCAGGAAAACTCCCAAGCAGCACCCAGGGATATTTTTGGTCCTACAGATCTGGGCAAGGAAATGCCCAGCAAAATTCCTTATGTGGACAAGGGACTGTAAAAAGAACCAAAAACCCAAAACCCCAAACCACACCAACAAAAAAAATCTGTAATCCAGATCTCAATCCACCAATTATGGCCTAAACAATTCCAGTGAGACTCCAAAGGCCTTGGAAGCCACCAGGAGCTCAAAATAGAGAGGGAGGACCAAACACTGAGAAACTGAAGCCACTGCAATATTTCCACTGTCATGTTTTAGTTCTTTTAGAATATTTAGTTCTTATCAGCCCAATCAGCACAAAATCCAAGGGGTTTATAAAGCTAAAATAGGAAATTCAGGCCACAAATTCTTGGCCACCCCAACTTCCAACAGTTTTCTACTCCGAGAAGAATAAAATTGTACATTTAAAACAAACAAACAAGTTTAAAAAGTGAATATTCCATGGGATTCCCTGAGAAAGCAGGAAAGCAGAAGACTGAGTGTTTGGGATGGGGTGTTAGAAACATCATAAAACCAACCATGCCTTCAAATCCTGTCTGTTTGGGAATTTGGCTTGTCAGCATGCAAACCACCCCAGCTCCAAACCCCAACCAAAACCCAAGTCTGTTTGGACACCATTAAAATGGAAATTCTCCAAGAATACTCCCAAGTCAATGTGCAGCCCCAGGCCAGCAATTCCTTACTGGATTTTGTCATTGGCTTCCCAGGCGTCCAATATCCTCTGCACCAGGCAGCACTTCTGGAACAGCTGTGGGGAAAAGGGAGGATATTCAGGATTTTCCAGGGAACTGTGGATCCTCCTGCTCCTTCCCTGGCTGCCCCTCAGGAGCTCCAAGCTCAGCCCTTCCCCTGCCCAGCTCCTCCCTGGTTATTCCCCAGAGGATCCCAGCAGAGCACCTGGAGCATCCCCAGCTGCTCCTGAGCCTCCCTGCAGCAGGAATTAAAGCTCTGCTGCCATTTTCCAGCCACCACACTGAGGCCTGGCCATTCACAGCTGGAATGGTCTTGGTCAGTTTTTTGCCCAAAATTTGTAGTAATTTTTATTTTAAAAAATGGAATTTTAATAATAAATGGAGTTAATTTTGATAAATACCAGGGGATTTACAGGGTCATTAAATGAGGGGAGTTTTAATGGGATGCTGCAAATAAAGGCACAAAAGCAACCACAGGTCCATGAGAACCACTACAAATGATAATAAATAATAATAAAACCCACTAAAAACAGATAATAATAAAGCCCACGAAAATTTGATAGTAAGCAATAAAAACAATTTTAAAGGCAATAAATTATTACAAAACCCACTAAAAATTACATATAAAAATAAATAATAATTTAAAAAATCTACACTGAGACAAGTGCCTGCTCTGGAACAGTCCACCCCAGAGACCCCAGCCCATCCCAGAGATCCTGGTGAACCCAGCCCCACCACAAGGACCCTGGTGATCCAAATCTGATCCCAGGGATCCCTGGTGACCCCAGCCCATCCCAGGGATCCCTGGTGACCCCAGCCCCACCACAAGGACCCTGGTGATCCAAATCTGATCCCAGGGATCCCTGGTGACCCCAGCCCCACCTCAGGGATCCCTGGTGACCCCAACCCACCCCAGAGATCCCTGGTGACCCCAGCCCATCCCAGGGATCCCTGGTGACCCCAGCCCATCCCAGAGATCCCCAGCGGCCCCAGCCCACCCCAGAGATCCCCGGCGGCCCCAGCCCCGCGCAGCTCTCACGTGGGTCACCATGAGGCTCTCGGTGGCTCCGGCAGGGGGCTGTGTGTGCTGGGTGTGCTGTGTGGGCTGTGTGGGCTGGGTGTGCTGTGTGTTCTGGGTGGGCTGGGTTTGCTGGGTGTGCTCTGGGTGCTCCGGGTGCTCCGCGGGCTCCGGGGCCGCGCTCCCGCTCGGAGCCTCCTCCTTGCTGCCCGGCTCGCCCGGGCTGGGCTTCCCCTCGTGCACCGAGTGGGACAGGATGGCTGCTATGGACAGCTCCACTTGGAAATGCAAAAAGTTATTCCACGTGTATTTAAAAAATAAATCCTGGAGGAGAAACGAGAGATGGAAGAGTTTGCTCGGGATAAATTTTCCGGGTTTTAATGATATCAGAGATCTTTAGGAATCTTCCCAATTCAACCCACCCCAGGATTCTGGGACTCTGGGATATTAAATTGTTGCCCAAGCTGTTGTTTGATCAAGCAATTCCACTCAGTTTTCCTGCTACATGTCAGCACCCAGTGCAGGCTGGGCTCTGCATTCCCAGGGCACTCAGTCTGCTGGGAAATCAGTGAATATTCCCAGTAAATGGAGCACTTAGGAATCCTCTCACACAGCACTCACAGCACACACACACTGAATTAAACAATTTAACCCTGCTGGGGCTCAGTGAAGCCCAGGAAAAACAGGAACTAAACCACTGCTAAGGGTGGAATTAATTCTCTTAAGGCTGCCCAGGTTCTGAAAGGTTTTTTCCAGCCTCAGGGATCCTGGGAGAAAATTAATCTCTCATCATTCCAGGAGCTCACACACACAGCACAGACTGTTTCACACCTTCTCCACTGAACTGAATGGAACTGGAAGCGTGAGGCTCAGTCCAAAACCCCAAACAGCCAGAATTGGATCACAAAAGCTCCTCCAGGGATCTGCTCCTCGTGGAGCAGGAAAGGGAAGTGTCAGGACTTTGGCCCCTGCACCAGCCCCGCACAGAAGGGAGCCCAGGTCCCACCCCCAGTGCCCCCCAGACTCACAAGTAACAAGTCCATGGTGCCGAGCCGGCAGAGCTCGTGGTTGATGCTGGGCGTGTTGGCGTGCAGCAGCGCCGCGATCAGCCGCGAGCCGTGCAGCCGCGCGTTCCCCAGCGGCTCCTCCAGCACCCCCAGCGTGGTCAGGATGGCCGGTTTCTGCGGGCAGGGAGGGCACTCAGGGCAGGACAGGGCTCCCACAGCACACCTGCACCAGGGTGCTACAGGGCCATACACCCAACCACGGCAATCCCACCTCACCAGGGGCAAGAGCTTCCCATGGAGGGGACAGAGCTGTAAACCCAACCACGGCAATCCCACCTCACCCGGGGCAAGAGCTTCCCATGGAGGGGACAGAGCTGTAAACCCAACCACAGCAATCCCACTTCACCAGGGGCAAGAGCTTCCCATGGAGGGGACACAGCCCTGCAACCCTGCACTGCCCAGGGAGGGCCCGAGTCCCCAGTTCTGCAGACATCCCAATCCCAGCTGGACGTGTCCCTGTGTCACCTGCTCCAGGTGACCCTGCCCTGCATGGAGTAGCGCTGGATGATCCCTAACAACCCCAGCTGCTCTGGAATTCCCAGATTGAACAGAACCCACCCATTTCAGGAATGTTCTCAGCAGGGAAACCTAAACCACCTTCCCAAGAGGATGGTTCTGTGGCCACTGGGAGATTTAACTTCCAAATCAGAAGATTAAAATCCAACTATGCACTGCAAGTTTCTGCCTCTCCATCCCTTCCCATCTCCCCTCAATCCCCCAGTCCCAAAGATTTCCCTGAACACAGCTCTCAGACTCCTGCTGCTGTCCCTGCATGCCTGATTTAGAGGATTTGGTGTGGATCTCCCCTCCCAGGCCCCGTGCCCGGGCTGGAGCTGTCTGAGTCCCAGGAGTGCCGGCGGTACCTTGGGCGGGCACAGCAGCAGCTGGTGGAAGTCCTTGAGCCGGGGCTCGATGCCGTGCAAGATGCTGCTGTTGACAGTGTAAGACCTCTCGAATCCCTGAGTGTACGAGTCCATCAGGCCTTCCACCCTGAGGGAACACCAGGATTCACTCGGAGTCACTCACCATTCCCTCCTCCCATTGTGAACAAACAAGTGATACCAGGGTGCTCAAGGTCCCTCCCAGCCCAGTCTGTCCTGGGATTCTGGGACTGTATGATATTAAACCAGAGCCCAACCCGGTGTTTAATCAGCAATTCCACTAAAACCATTTTCCTTCTACACTTCCTGCATTCCATCTTCCTTCTCCTGGGGCCCAGAACTGCCCCCAGTATCCAGAGGTGGAGATTTTGTTAAAGAGCCTCCAGTCACACTGGCCATGTCAGTGATTTTCTCTTAAAAAATGAGGATGAAAAATAATAATATTCAGCTCCTGAACACATTCCCATACCTGCACAGTACTGATCTTATTATATTAGTCATTTCTCTCATTTATTATCCTGTATTAGTTAATATTGGTATAATTTCCCAGGTGCTGCTCACACAACCAAACCTGTGCCGAGCTCAGGAGGAGCTGACCAGAAATAACCTCCCAGCAGAGCTGGCAAACCAAACATTCCCAAAGTGCTTCCTGGAGTTCCAAACTCCCAAACACTCCCAAAGAAAATGGCTCAGCAAGAGCTACCTAACAAATGTTTGTTCCTCCCACTGTCCCAGGCTGCTCCAGCCCCAGTGTCCAGCCTGGCCTTGGACACTGCCAGGGATCCAGGGGCAGCAAGGCCTGCCCACCCTCCCAGCCAGGAATTCCCTCCCAATATCCCATCTACGACTCCCGTATTCCAGCATGAAGCCATTCCCTGTGTCTGGGCAGTGCCTTTCCCTCTGTGCCCCCAGCCCAGCCTGGAGCCCCCAGTGATCCCAGTAATCCTGGTGATCCCAATGATCCCAGTAATCCCAGTGGTCCCAGTGATCCCAGTAATCCTGGTGATCCCAGTGATCCTGGTAATTCCAGTAATCCCAGTGATCTCAGTGATCCTGGTGATCCCAACAATCCTGGTGATCCCAGTAATCCCAGTGACTCCAGTTATCCAGGTAATCCCAGTGACCCGGTGATCCCAGCAATCCTGCTAATCCCAGCAATCCCAGTGATCTCAGTGATCCCAGTGATCTCGGTAATCCCAGTAATCCCAGTGATCCTGGCAATCCCGGTAATCCCAGCACTCCCAGCGATCCCAGTGCCCCAGTGATCCTGGTAATCCCGGCAGTCCCAGTGATCCCAGCAATGTCAGCGATCCCAGTGATCCTGGTAATCCCAATGATCCTGGCAATCCAGTGATCCCAGTGACCCTGGAGATCCCAGTGATCCTGGTAATCCCGGCAATCCCAGTGATCCCGGTGATCCCAGTGATCCTGGCAATCCCAGTGACCCTGGCAATCCCAGCGATCCTGATAATCCCGGTAATCCCGGCAGTCCCAGTGATCTTGGTAATCCCAATGATCCTGGCAATCCCAGTGACCCCGGTGATCCTGGCAATCCCAGTGACCCTGGAGATCCCAGCAATCGCAGTGACCCTGGCAATCCCAGCAATCCCAGTGACCCCGGTGATCCTGGTGATCCCAGTGACCCTGGCAATCCCAGTGACCCTGGCAATCCCAGCAATCCCAGTGACCCCGGTGATCCTGGTGATCCCAGTGATCCTGGCAATCCCAGTGATCCTGGCAATCCCAGTGACCCTGGAGATCCCAGCGACCCTGGAGATCCCAGCAGTCGCAGTGACCCTGGCAGTCCCGGCAGTCCCGGCAGTCCCGGCAGTCCCGGCAGTCGCGGCTCACCCGGAGCGCCGCGTTTCCAGCAGCGTCAGGAGCACCTGGGTTCCGTTGACGATGCAGGCCTCGCTCTGCTCCCCGTCGAACATGTTCCTGAGGAGCTGCTCCACGCACTCCTGCCTGGGGACACAGGGCTCACTCACACGGGGCTGCGCCCGCCGGGCACCGCTGGGCACCCGCCGAGGGCAAGGGAACATCCCGCTGCTCCCACAGCTCCGTGCCACACCAAGGAATGACGGGTGGCACCAACAGGAGGCTGAGGCCGGCCCTGCTCCCCAGCTCACACAGTCACCGGGCTGGGAGAGCCCTCCAAGGCCATGGAGCCCACCCAGTGCCACATCCAGGCTGGTTCAACACCCCCAGGGCTGGTGACTGCACCACCTCCCTGGGCAGCCTTTCCAGAACTTTCTCCCCCTTGCTGGAAAAGCTTTTTCCTGCTCTCCAACCTGAATTTCCCTCGGCCCAGCTCTGGGTTCTGTCAGTTGTTGCTCCAGTTCCTGCAGCTCCTGTTCCCCACCACATCCCAGCTCTGTCCCTCAGGGATGGCTCCCCAAAATCCAGACCTCAGGAAGTCCCTTCCCTTTCCCTGCTTTCTCCAGTCCCACATCCTGCCAAACCCAGCATCCCTGGAGTTCACAGCCCAATCCTGACTATTTTCTAACGTTCTAAAAAGTCTCCTTTCCATGGGTATAAATAAAATATGAGACAAAAATGTAAAAACAGTTGAATAATTCATGAGGGAGGATTATTTGAATAAGGAGCATCTAAATACCCTCTGTCAGCAGAGCAGGGGAGGCAGAGGCAGGAAAAGCAGGCAATTTTCTGTAATGAACCAAATTCCTTTTATTGCACCCAGCCAGCAGCTCCTGAACCTGGATTTGGGGCTCATTCCCTAATCCCACCTCCTTCAGAGTGATCATTCATTCCTGACTCAGGGATGACAGAAGTTATCCAAAACCCAAAGGTCACTGTAATGCTGGGAAAATTGGCCAGGAAGGGTAATGAGCTTTGTGACCTTCAGCAGAAAGGGAAGAAGAGTAAGAGAACCCCTTTGCCCAGAATGCTCCTTTATTTTGAGCAGGAATTCTGGAGATGGCTCCTGGAAGTGCAGGGTCCACAGCCCTCTCCAAAACTACAAAGAAAGCCTAAAATTACCAAAAAAGTCTCTAAGTACCATGTGATCCATGGCCATCACCCCTGCCACTGCAGGGAATCACAGCCCTCATTAGAGGTCCTGGGATCCCTCTGAGATCCCTTCAGACCCCTGAAGGTGCCGTGAGGTCCCCCCACAACCCTCCCATCTCCAGGCTGGAATTCCTTGGGTTGTTGCCTCAGCCTGGATCAGGTTGGGAGCTTTGGGCCCCCTGACCCCCTCTGCTGTCTCTGGACAGAGCCCCAAGCCCCAGAACACTGACGAGGCCATTCAGAGCTGCCCCAGCTCCAGAGGAACATCCCTGCTCTGCCTGCTGCCTGCACAGCGATCCAGGAGCCACTCCCGGTGCCCCCAGTGCCCCCAGTGCCCCCAGTGCCCCCAGCACTCACGATTCCAGTGCTGTGAGAAGTGGATCTGGCTCCGGGACATCCTGCAGCTGAGTGCTCTGGTCTCTGCTCAGCCTGATGATGTCACACAGGGTCTGGGAAGCGTTGGATTGCCTCTGGAAACAGGACAGGAGCAGCGTCAGTGCCAGGGCCAAGCCTGGGAATGCTCTGGCTGGGACCAACCCCACTCCTGCTCCCCCTGGAGTCACTCTGGGCTGCACACTCCTGGAGCTGCAGCATCAACAGGCTTTGCACTCAAAGGAGATTGGCCCAAACGTGACCATCAAGAGCAGTTCAGGAGCTCAGGGGTGAGGATTCCTTTTTCTCTCCTCAATGCTCTAATCTGCACATCTGCAACACAAACATCCCATCCTTCCTCCCACTGCTCAGCTTTCCTGCTCGAGAAAACCCTTCACCATTTAATTCCTGGGATTTAAAAGGTTTTCCAGGGGTGTTTGAGGAATTCATCTTTCACTTCTGGCCATCAGAAGCCTCTCTGGAGCTGCTGTACCTCAGCATCTGCTCCAACACAAATCCAATCCATGGGGATGTTCCCAGTTTTCCCCTCACAGAGGGAAATTTGCCTAGGATGAGCTGAGGGAACTGGGCTCAGAGAATTGCATTTTCTGGACTTTACAACTGGATTCCTACTTGGGGCTAGAAAGACATGAAAATGGCATAAAGTGGCTGATTTTAAAGGACCTTCCAGGAACAGCTGGTTCCTCCCTAACAAAGGGAAATCCCCACTGTCTGAGGACTGAGATGAACTGAGGCAGCAGAACCAAGACATTTGGAGTAAAATAAGTCAAAAGCAAATGAAACCACTCCAACTCCCCTCATGTGGTGCTGAGCAGAAGATGGGACATCCCAAGGCCATGCCCGTGGCTCCTCCACAGGTCACCAGGACAAGGCAAACGGAAATCCCCCGGACCCCTGCAGGACCCAGCCCCCAGTCCCAGCCCTGGTGCCACTCACATCCTCATCCTGGCTCGAGTGGATCAGCTCCACCAGTCTCTCGATAATCCTGGCTTCATGCAGCCACTGCAGGGAAAAGAGCAGCACAGAAAATCCTCCATGGGTGTCTGAGAACTCAGAGCAAGAGGGGCTCTGGGAAGCTCTGCAGGAAGGGGAAGCCCTTCCTTCCCTCTCCAACCCCATCCCTGAGGCAGGGACAGGGATGGATTCAGATCTGCATCAGCAGGGATGGGGATGGATGTGGGTTTGCATCCTGCCATGGAGCTATCACTCAGGCCACCCTGGAGAACATGGAGTGCTCCAGGGACAAACAGCCTCATCTGAGCAGCGGTGCCAGAACCCCACCAGAGCCCCACCACGTTCTCCCAGCAGCTCCTGTGCTTCCTGCTGCTCACACCCAGCAATGCCACCTCCTGCCAGATGTTGGAACAGCTGTCACTGCACCTTCACCCTGCTCCACAACTTCCTGCTCTCCATGCAAACCATTCCCTATCCCCCTTTCCAGCCCAGGCAAACCAGGAACATCCTCTCCAAGGGCTCCCAGCCCCACCTGCAGGCTCAGCCCCTCATCTCCACCCATTTCCATTCACACCCCACTCCTGCTCCAGGAAAACTGCTGCACGTGTGACATCCCCCAGACTCATCCCAACAACGCCCAAACTCAGCTGCCTGGGAAATGAGTGAAGTTCCATTACAATGAAAAACATTTCCAGGGATAAGTGTGGAGCCCCTCTGCTCCTGAGCCTGGCTGGGAGAACTGGGAGAGGAGAAGGCTCCAGGGAGAGCTCAGAGCCCCTGGCAGGGCCTGCAGGAGCTCCAGGAGAGCTGCAGAGGGACTGGGGCCAAGGCCTGCAGGGACAGCACCCAGGGAATGGCTCCCAGTGCCAGAGGGCAGCCATGGATGGGATCTTGGCAATGAGGAATTCCTGGCTGGGCTGCAATTGCCAGAGCAGCTGGGGCTGCCCCTGATCCCTGGCAGTGCCCAGGTGACACTGGGACAGTGTCCTGTGCCCCTGCCAGGGCCAGGCTGATCTTTAGGGCCCTTTCCATCCCAATCCCCCGAGTGCAGGGATGAATTCCCTGGATAACCCCTGCTCCGTGCCCGTGCCAGGCTGTACCAGCTCTCCAAGGCAGGGAAGCTCTGCGTGCCAGCCATGAACGTCAACGACTCGGTCACCAAGCAGAAGTTTGACAACCTCTACTGCTGCAGGGAATCCATCCTGGACGGGTGAGAGGGGTCCCAGGGGAACGGGGAGGGATCCCCACAAGGAATGGGAGGGATTCCTACAGGAAACAGGAAGGAATTCCCACAGGGAGTGGGGAGGGATTCCCACAGGGAACAGGGAGGAATCCCCACAAGGAACGGAGAGAAATTCCCATGGGGAACAGGGAGGAATTCCTACAGGGAGTAGGGAGGAATTCCCACAGGTAATGGGGAGGGATTCCCACAGGGAATGGGGAGGGATTCCTACCGGAAACAGGAGGGAATTCACACAGGGAATGGGGAGAAATTCCCATGGGGAACAGGGAGGAATCCCCATGGGGAACAGGGAGACATTTCCATGAGGAAGGGGGAGGAATTCCCACAGGTAATGGGGAGGGATTCCCACAGGGAATGGGGAGGAATTACCACAAGGAATGGGAAGGAATCCCTGCAAGAAACACAGAGGAATTCCCACAGGGAACAGAGAGGAATTCCTACAAGGAACAGGGAGGAATTCCCATGGGGGAATGGGAGAACAGGGAGGAATTCCCACAGGGAATGGGGAGGAATTCCCACAGGGAATGGGGAGGAATTCCCACAGGGAATGGGGAGGGATTCCCACAGGGAATGGGGAGGGATTCCCACAGGGAATGGGGAGGGATTCCCACAGGGCTCTGCTCTGCTGCCTTTGGATCATCTCAGCTCAATTCATGTGTCAGAGGAGAATAAAATCCTTCCCTACCTCTGGTGCACCAGAATTCCTGTCCTGTCCCTCTCCCCTTTGGATAAAATCTGCCTGTGTCCCATGTGGGTCCCTCTATCCCTTTTTTCTCTCCAGCTCTTTATTCCCTTTCTTTTCATGGAATTGGGTGTCTGTGTCCCTCCAGCCCCAAATTCCATCACGGCCAAGTGAGGCTGGGACAGGTTGTGTCCTCATTGTGACATCGTTTGTGGCACAATCCATGAGCAATCCATGGGTTTGGGATGTGCAAGGAACAGGGAATGGGAATAATGAGGGGGTGAAATATGGGAACAGAATTCCCAGAGCAGCTGGGGCAGGAGCAGGAGCAGCCTGGGACAATGGGAGGTGTCAATGGGATGGGATGGGATGGGATGGGATGGG
>JAWWLW010000057.1:315027-326432 GCA_035041385.1 Myiothlypis coronata | reverse complement strand
AGACACAGACACAGACACAGACACAGACACAGACACAGACACAGACACAGACACAGACACAGACACAGACACAGACATAGACCCTGCTCTGCTCAGGCACAGACACAGACACAGACACACACACAGACAGACACAGGCACAGACACAGACCCTGCTCTGCTCAGGCACAGACACAGACACAGACACAGACACAGACACAGACACAGACACAGGCACAGACCCTGCTCTGCTTGGGCACAGACACAGACACAGGCACAGACACAGGCACAGACACAGACACAGACCCTGCTCTGCTTGGGCACAGACACACACACAGACACAGACACAGACACAGACACAGACACAGACACAGACCCTGCTCTACTCCACAGCCTCTGCCCAAGGGGCTCCTCAGGCTTCTGGGACACCCAGAAAATCCTGGCTTTAGGGGCAGATCTAAAACCCCATGGAGGAAAACCCCCAGGGACTGGATGCCCAGAATCCAAACATGCTGAAGGTGCTCCAGGGACCATGGATGTGCCACCTGAGGGACAATGTCCCCACTGAGGCACCAACAACCAAAGCTCAAATCATGGGAGAGGAGAACTGCAGGAGCAAACCCTCCCAGTCCCTTGTTTGGAATAAACCCACCCAGATTTGCAGCTGGAGAAGGGATTTCTGTGCACATCCCATTTTTTGGCTTCCAAGGCAGAGGATGAGCTGCCCCAGGAATGTTTTCTTCCCAGTTTCCATCCAGAACAATTCTTTCTCCCTCTCTCCCAGAGCAAACCTCCACAAAAGGGACAAAAGCTGGAGAGGGCTGAGCTGAATCCTGTCACTGGCTCTGGGGGAGTTTATGGAATAAAATAATCCCAGCTGGATAATTGGACATGTGATGGAGATTGGAGACTGAGCTTCTATTTCTGGAGCACTTCTCTTGAAAAAACCATTAAAATGAGGAATAATGAGATCCAAACATTCCCTTTCCTCCAGGCTCACAAGCTCCTCAGAAGTACCAAAATACACCTTGGAGAGACACAGGGATGGAGCTGTGTTCCCAGGAATGTTGCTGGAAAAAAACACTTCCCACACAAAAAACTGGAGCTCGACATTTCCATGATTCAGAGAGAAATTTCTGAAGCCCAGTCCCTGGAGTTTCCAGGGCAGGAGGATTCCAGAGTTACCTGAGCACCCATGGGGGCTCAGGAATTTCTCTGCCTTCCCTGGGCTCCTGGAAAATCCCAGCTGGACACACACCCCATGTCACCCAGGGGTGACACAACCCTAACAAGGAGTTTGTGTGGGATGTCCTGCTGTCCCCTGGTCCCCCAGGGGTGGGACCCCAAACCTCCCCAGGCAGTGGGATCCAAACTGGGGAGCTGAGAGCAATTCCTGAGCTGATCTCCCTAGGGATGCCCCTGGGAGCTGGGATGGGGCTCACAGAGGGTGCAACATCTGCAGGATTCACTGGGCTGCAACATCTGGCTCCCCATGGAATCCACAGAGGCCTTGGGCAGCTCCAAGGATAAAAATCCAACGTGGATTCCAGGGACAAGGGGAAGGAAAATCCTCAGTCCCTGAGCAGCTCCAAGGAGAATTAGAGATCCCTGTGTGGATTCCAGTTATTCCAGGGGCACAAGGGGATGGAAAAACTGCTCCTACAGCAACAGGAATGGGTTTGGTGCAGGTTTTGGAGAGAGTCACAACCCACAGAGTGAGTGACTCCAAAATGTTCCTGATTTCTCTGGAATCCTTAAGGAGCATGGTAAGAAATGGATATTCCCACTGCAGCAGAGTGGTCTGGGAGAGCTGAGGACACTGGGAGGGCTCTGGTGGGGATTCTCTCTGGGAGCCCAGGCCTGGAGCAGCTCCAGTCCCAGCTGTGGCACTGCCCCTGTCCTCCACAGCCTCCCCTGGGATCTCTGGCCATGGACAGAGCTGTGGAGAGCCACAGACACCTGTCAGGAGGCCCTGGGGGCTCTGTGCCACCATGGAATCAGCAGGCAGGCAAAGGCAGGCAGGTTTGGGGAGCTTTATCCCCATGGAATGTGCTAGAGACATTGTCTGGAGAGGAAAACATTCCCAATGTGCCAAACCAGGAACAAACACTTCCTCCTGCCAGGAAAGCAGGGAAGAGAGGAGAACATCTCAAAGAGGATGGACAGAGAACAGGAACAGCTGGAGCTGGGGCAGGGAGGGTTAGGTGGGCTATCAGGAAAGGCTCTTCCCCCAGAGGGTGCTGGGCACTGGAACAGCTGCCCAGGGACTGGCACAGCTCCAGAGCCCCAGGAATGTCTGGACAACACTGGGACTGCTGGGCTGTCCTGGGCACGAGCCTGTGAGTGCAGTCCAGACATCCCCTGATCCTGCTGGGAACCCAGGCAGCCCAGGCAAGGCCCTGCTGTGCCCCACCATGGCTCAGGGCAGGAAAAGCACCTGGAGCACAGCTTGGATCAGACCCAATGGACAGGCTGCTTTCAGCACAGCTGGCACTGCTGTGCCCTCCCTCACCCTCTGCTTCCCACCAGCCACAGCCAGGCCATTCCGAGGCACAGAGAGTGCATTTAGCAGAATTCATGCATTTATCAGAATGACAGCATTTATCAGAATTAATGCATTAATATTAAAGCATTTATCAGAATTAATGCATTTCTTGGAACTAATGCGTTTATCAAACTGAAATGTATCAAAATTAACTGTATTTATCAAAATGAATGCATTTATCCAAATTAACTGCATTTATCAGAATTCATGCATTTATCAAAATCAGCTGTATTTATCAGAATTAATGCAATTATCAGAATTAATTTCTCAGAAGAAGCTGCTTCCAACCTAACAGACACTGGGATAACTCCTGCCCTAATTGCAGGGATTTCTGCAATTCCAGTGGTTTCCCAGCACCCCAGGAGCTGCTGCTGGCTGAGCACACCCAGGGATGACCCCAAACTGTCACCAAGCATCACTGAAGGAAACTCCTGATCCTGAGTCAGGTGCACAAGCCCAGGGACTCAGGTAAAAACCACGAGGAAATCCATGGAAGAGTGTGAGGAAAAACCTCAGAATCTTGGAACTGAGTAAAATGCCTGTGGGTGCAGCAGATGCTGACTGGGCTGGGCAGCAGCTCATCCCCTGTGACTGGAGCAGGCTGGATGAGGACCCAGCTCCTACAAACTGCACAATCCCTGCTGTGCTCCAGCCCTTCCTGGTGCTTGTACCAGTGAATGCCTTTGGCACCGAGGGGAACAGGAGAGCCTGAGTGGGTCAAACCTTCCCCCACGGCTGCAGGAGGATCCCAGGGAGCTTTACCCTGCTGTGCTGAGCAATCCCACCCAGACCCTGCCCTGGGTCAGACCCCAGACCACGGACAGAGATGATCCTGTGACACTGGAGTGCCCAAAGGATGGGGACAGAGATGATCCTGTGACACTGGAGTGCCCAAAGCACAGGGACAGAGATGCTCCTGTGACACTGGAGTGCCCAAAGGACAGGGACAGAGATGATCCTGTGACACTGGGACTGGCCCAAAGGATGGGGACAGAGATGATCCTGTGACACTGGAGTGCCCAAAGCACAGGGACAGAGATGATCCTGTGACACTGGAGTGCCCAAAGGATGGGGACAGAGATGCTCCTGTGACACTGGGACTGGCCCAAAGGACAGGGACAGAGATGATCCTGTGACACTGGAGTGCCCAAAGGACAGGGACAGTGATTCTCCTGTGACTGGAGTGCCAAAGGAGCCCCAACCCTTCCTTGGAATAACCCTGTGCTAAACATATCCCTCAACGTGCCCATGCCACGCCAGGGCAGGACCTGCTCCCAGGGGACACCGGAACACAGAGCCCATGGGAGAGGGGACACTGGAACCACGTGGAGCCATCCCAGGGGCCATCCCAGCCCAGGGGCCATCCCAGCCCATGCAGATCCCTTCCCACCTGGAGGGAGCTGCCCTGTCCTTGCCGGGCTCCTGTGCCGTGGCCGGGGGCTCCGTGCCAGCCTTGGCCTTGTCGTCGTCGTCGTCGTCGCTGTCGGAGCTGCCCGAGGAGCTGCTGTCCAAGGCCACCAGCGGCGCCTTCCGTGTCCCACACGCGTTCCACACGCAGGGAGAGGCAGCAGCGCTGGCTGGGGGAGGAACAGCCCACACTGGAACCTCGGGAAAGCTCCCTGGACCAGCCCGAGGGGTCAGACAGGGCCTGCAGCCACTGCAGATGGTCTGGGAATTGTGGGGTGGGGTGGGTGGGAAGGATCTCAAAGCCCACCCAGTGCCACCATGGGCAGGGACACCTTCCACTGTCCCAGAGTGCTCCCAGCCCCGTCCAGCCTGGCCTGGGACACCACCAGGGATAAATGAAATGTCCCTGTGATAACAGCTCCAACCCACTGCAGCTCCATCCCTTCCCTGCTGACACTGTCCCAGCAAACCCCGGGGACCTCTGCCTTTGTTTCATTCACTGGTCCTGCGGGGAATGCTCATTGCAGGGGCCCTGCAGGGAGGTTTCTGCTGCCCCAGGGGCTCCATGCAGAGCTCCCAGGGGCTGAGAGCTCCCGTGTGGCCCCGTGTCACTCACAGTTCTTGTCCTGGCCCTGCGCCGGGGTCCCGTCGGTGCCGCCGCTCTCGGTGTCCACGGGGGAGCTGCAGCGAGGGCCGGACTCGGAGCTGGGGAGGGAAGAGCCCTGAGCACGGAGCCAGGATCACCCCAGAGCCTCCCAACAGCCCAGGAGCAGCCACCAGCCCTGCTCTTCTTTCCCATCACTGCTGGGCACTTCTCTAAACCTCATTTCCTGGCTCTCTACCCCAGTGAGGACACAGGAAGCGGGGCTGTGTCCCACCCCAGGCAGCAGCACTGGGAAGCAGCGGGGAGCACAAAGGAGCCCTGACCCAGGATCACCAGACAGCATTAAACAGGAAAAGGGAAGCGATGGGAAGGGGAAGAACTGAGGATTACAGGCAGGCACTCCATCAAAACGTACCCCAAATATTCCCCGGTTCCCAAGCCCCAGGGCAGCTGGAATTCCGTGGCTCTTACCAGCAGAAGGGTTGGAAGTCTGTGAACTTGGCCCAGCCCTTCTCCTCCGGGGCGCTGCTCTGCGGGGCGGCCGAGTCCCACACGCTGGAGCCCACGTCCATGGCCACGGGCGGCGCGGGGCCCGCGGGCTCGAACACGGCCGTCCAGCCAGCCCCTGGGGACAGCACAGCCTGGGTGCCAGCCCCTGGGGACAGCACAGCCTGGGTGCCAGCCCCTGGGGACAGCACAGCCTGGGTGCCAGCCCCTAGGACAGCACAGCCTGGGTGCCAGCCCCTGGGGACAGCACAGCCTGGGTGCCAGCCCCTGGGGACAGCACAGCCCGGGTGCCAGCCCCTGGGGACAGCACAGCCTGGGTGCCAGCCCCTAGGACAGCACAGCCTGGGTGCCAGCCCAGCCTCAGCTGGCCAGAAGCACCCCAGGGACACAGCAGGGACACAGCAACCCAGCCCAGGGACACCCCAGGGATCTCAGGGACATCCCAGAGACATGCCAGGGATCCCAGGGATGTCCCAGGGACACAACAACCCAGCTGAGGAACACCCCTGGGATTCCAGGGGGATCCCAGGGACATCCCAACTGCACCCTAGGGATCCCAGGGACACAGCAACCCAGCCCAGGAATACCCCTGGGATCCCAGGGATGTCCCAATGCATCCCAGAACACCTCTGGGATCGCAGGGACACAGGGACCCAGCCCAGGCCCCCTCCCACACCCGCCTGTGTCCCACAGAAATGCCTCTGCAGATGTTTATCCCCAGGACAGGCATCCATCAGACAAGTGGCACCGTGGGTGGCTTCATCCCCCAAGCCAGTGATTCCCAGCTCCAAGTCCCTCAGTTCCCTGCCAAAAGCTCCCATCTCCATCTCCAATGGTTGGGTTTCAGGTAAAGAACTGATTAATGGATTCCAGTATTTTAAGATCCTGAAAATCAACCACTGCTTTTTTCACAGTCCTGGACAATTCCTCCTCCAGAATCTCTTCCACTTCTAATCCCACTTCCAACTTCCAGTCCTACAAATCCCACCTTTGGAACAGCATTTTTCCTGAGCTTTCCCCAGGGAAGAGGGAGGATTGCAGAGCTCTGCAGGAACAGAACCAGGCAGGAGAGCCCCCTTGAGGCTGTATCCCAAAAACTGATCCCAAATTCCAACTGAATCTGCAGAGAGTGACTGGGCTGCCTCACAGAGCCCACTGGGACTGGGAGGTTCATACTGGTTCTTCCCAATGGACTGGAATTATCTGACACTTCCAAGGGGGTGCAGAGAGCAGGAACCTGGGATAATCCTGCCTGGTGCTCAGAGGGACAACACAAAGGCAGCACCCAGAGAAAAAAATGGTATAGAGTTCAAAAAACATGGAAAAATGGATGGTTGGCAAAGTGTTTTGTCCCTTGGAATTGTTCTGCTGACAGCACCGTGTGTGTCCTGCATTCCCATGGTGTCATTTACACAGAGAGCTGTGAAAATCCCTCAAGGGAGCAGACAAAATGGAAAACAACAATGTACAGGACACAGGGAATGGCTTCCAGCCCCAGGTTTAGATGGGATCTTAGGAAGGAATTCCTGTCTGGGAGGGTGAGCAGGGGCTGGGCTGGAATTGCCAGAGCAGCTGGGGCTGCCCCTGCATCCCTGGCAGTGCCCAAGGCCAGGCTGGGCACTGGGGCTGGAGCAGATGGGACAGTGGGAGGGGTCCCTCCCATGGCAGGGGTGGCACTGGGGGACTCTGAGGTCCCTTCCCACCCAAACCATTCCTGGGATTCCAGGAAAAGCCAGTCCCTCTGCACTCCTGCTCCAGTCACTGTAGGGAGGGGTTTGCCACAGGCAAAGCACAGCTGGAAAAGCAGGAGAACAGGCAGGGATGGGAGTGTGGAGACACCTGGCAAAGGTGGGCACACAACTCCTGTCCTGGCATGGCAGGAGTTCAGGTCCCATCCCTGCTCTGCTGCTGTGACTGGGATTTGCCCTGAAGGAGCTGGGATTCAGGGAGCCATGGAATGCCTTGGGTGTGAGAGACCTTACAGCTCCTCTCATTCCAAGCCCTGCCATGGGCAGGGACCCTTTCCCTGGGATTCTCCCTGTGGGGCTGCCCGACACGAGGGCAGCGCTGGGGCAGGGCTGCAGCTGCACAGCCTGCAGAGGCACAGGGTGAGCCCTGACAGTCCTGCCTGCCCTGGCCAGGAGGAGCTGGCAGTGTGTGAGTGCTGCTGTGCCCCTGTGCCCCCGGGGTGTGCCCCACCCGGGTACCTTGGCACGAGTCCGGGTCCTTCTGCTCGGGGGCGCTGCCCTTGTGCGGGGCGGGGGGTGGCGGCCGCTCCTCCTCCTCCTCCGAGTCCACGCTGCCGTCGTGGTCCCCGTTCTCCAGGTCACTCCTGGAGCTCTCTGACGTCTGTGAGGCTCCAAAGCTGAACGGGAACTGGGAATGAGCCACGCCTGGACCCCCCAGCTCCCCCTCCCTGTCCCTGAGGAACAGCCCAGAGCCTTTGCCAGGGCTGCTTCCCCCAAAACATTCCCCCAGCTGCTCAGGGCACTCGTGGGTGCTCACAGGGATTCCCCAGATTCCTGAGGGCTTTGCTGCTGCCAGCATTCCCTGGAATGCTGGAAAATCAGAGCCAGGGCTGGAATCAGGTGGAAAATCAGAGCCAGGGCTGGGGACACCACACAAACCAGTGCTCAGAGAGGGGACAGACACTGGTGTGGAGCCCACCCTGTGCCCAGGCAGGGCCTGAGGCTGTTCATGCTTGGCAAGGACACGGCAAAGTCCTGGATGTTTTCTCTGTTTCCTTTGATCACATTGCAGATTGGGAATTATGGAAATAACTTTATTTTAATGAGTGGCTCTGTCAAAGGGATGAAAAATTATTTCAAAGCCTGAGATGCCCCTGGGAGGCCTCTTGCTCTCACTTTTCTGATTTGAATGTTCTGAGAAAGAATGTTCTGCCCACTCCCCTCAGTCTCACCTCCTCCTCCTCCTCCTCCTCTCCAAGGATGAGAGAAGGAGCAAATTCCAAGTGTTTCACACTAAGGGTGGGGGGTTTTAATGTGTTTGATGGAAGACTCATTAATTAGGTGTTCCCATTGTTAATGAATTCCCTTGAAGTGGATCTGTCTCCAGTTCAGGAGAACCCCCAGCACAAGTGGCAGGGAAAGTGCTCAAGGTTGTGTCAGACAAAACCTCACAGCCCCAAAATGACACAAAACCCAAGGAATTCCTCCTGGCCTGGACTGAAACGTGCAGATTCCCAGCAGCAGGGGGAAAACCAGAGTTCTGCTTTCACCTTACCGTGTCCTGGACTTGACCTGGGTGGCGTAGGAGATGTCCTTCTCCTCCCAGATATCCTCCTCCTCCTCGTTGTCGTCGAACTGCTGGATGCGCTCGTTGCAGCAGGCCTCGAACAGGGAGGCGTTGGGCTGCAGGACAGAGGAAATCACACTGCACACGGTGCCTGGAGACACTGCCTGAAGCCCAACTCCCAGGGCTGCCCAAATCCAGCTTTGCTCAGGAGCTGGGATCACTTGGGATCACCACAGCCCAGCTGCTGCTCTGCTTTG
Source organism: Myiothlypis coronata (assembly GCA_035041385.1). Taxonomy (NCBI): domain Eukaryota; kingdom Metazoa; phylum Chordata; class Aves; order Passeriformes; family Parulidae; genus Myiothlypis; species Myiothlypis coronata. The sequence goes on along the minus strand of JAWWLW010000057.1, from coordinate 317,879 downwards.
CTTTGGGACAATAGACCAGGAAAGGCCAGGAACAGTGTGGCAATGTTCAGATCCATGAGAAATCCATCTCTGCCTATGCTTCCCTAATCTGTGTCTGGAAAGATGATCTAAAGCTGTGAGAGCTGGGGGTGCTCACTGGGACAGGGGAGGAATACAGAGATATCTCAGAGCCCTTGGTAGGGCCTGCAGGGGCTCCAGGAGAGCTGCAGAGGGACTGGGGACAAGGCCTGCAGGGACAGCAGCCAGGGAATGGCTCCCAGTGCCAGAGGGCAGCCATGGATGGGATCTTGGCAATGAGGAATTCCTGGCTGGGCTGCAATTGCCAGAGCAGCTGGGGCTGCCCCTGCATCCCTGGCAGTGCCCAAGGCCAGGCTGGGCACTGGGGCTGGAGCAGCCTGGCACAGTGGGAGGTGTCCCTGCCATGGCAGGGGTGGCACTGGGGGGGCTCTGGGGTCCCTCCCACCCAACCCATGCCAGGATTCCAAAGTCACACATTCCCAGCAGCCAGGGCAGGGGTGTCCGTGCAGGATCCCAGGGAAGGGAAGTTCCCTGGCTGGGTTGGAGCAGGGCTGAGCCCCCTGTGGGGCAGAGGGGTGGGACAGGGATGGGAAAGGCTGGCCAGGGCTGTTGCCAGCTCCCTGCAATGTCCAGTGCTGGTCCTGCAGCAGGGTCTGGGGGAGCTGGGCTCCTCAGGGGCTGCTCTCTGAGGAAAGCAGGGAACTGTGGATGTGTCTGATCCTGAAGCATCACCTCAAATTCCTTCTTATTTCGTGTGTGGTTGTGGGAGTCACTCCTTGCTCTGCCCTTTTAGGGAGATTGCTCTGGTTTTCAGAGAATTCAGCCTTCCCAGTTTTAAATGTTGGAGCTTCCCAAGGGAATGGGAAGCAGGAGGAACCAACTCCACCTTGTTGCTGCTCCCTTGCCTTGAACACTCAATTGTTTCTTTCCCTGAAGCCTCAAAGTGAATAAAAAAATCTCCTCCAGACCCGAGTTTCACCTGTTTGATCCTTTTTCCTGCAAAACCCGGCCTGAAATACCCCAAGAAAGGGAGGAATACTGGGATAATAATTAACATGGCAAATTCAACACTTTGTAGTTTGTTTTGATGTGTAAAGGTGCAGGGTTCTCACCTGTCTGCCTTTGTGGATCAGGGATGCAGGAATGTGGTTTGTTCATCCCTGGAAAGGAATTTTCCTTCTTTTCCTCCCTTTGCCTGCATAAGTTTCAGTGGGAAAATGTTCCTTATGTGGCACAAATGATTTAAGAAAACTGGGAACACGTGAGTGGGGATGACACAGCCCCACTGTCCCCCTTCCTTTGGAAAAACATCGTGGATTTGTGTCCCAGAGGGAAGGGGAAGGGGCAGGGATGGGACATGGGAAGCCAGGAAGAGGAGAAGCTGTGGGGGCTTGGGGGGTCTGGGGGTACCAATTTAGGGGCTCTGGCCATACAAACCCAGGGGTCTCTGAAATTCAGCTCTGGGAGATTCAGAAATCCAGAAGTCTCTGAGGGAGAGCCCAAAGGTCCTGGAATTCAGCCATTCCCACTCTGCTTCCCTGGCCAGTGGAGAAGCTGTTGGAAAGCAGAGCCCCAGTCAAGGCAGGAATTAAATGGAATTCCTGTTTCTGGCCCCTCCACCTTCAAATAACCAAATAAACACTTCAGGATGTGATTGAAGCCCTTTTGGGCTGCTCTGGAGACATCCAGGGGCTTCTACACATCCTAATTTCCTTTTCATTTGCCTTTTTTTGGCTTTTGAAAAGTTACAGTGCCTCAGATTCCTTTTGGCTTGGATTTGAGATTTTGAGCTTTTGGATATTTGGTGATTTCCCTGCACCCCAAACAGAGAAACATCAGAGTTGAAGTAAAGGGGAAGCAGAGATGAGGGATTAAGGTTGGAAAAGGCCTCTGAGATCATCAATTCCAGCCCTGGAGGTTAAACCCTGATTTTCCAACCATTCTCTTGCAGAAAGCCCCCTCAAATCCAGCAGGAGAAGCTGAAGCCTTGTCCCAAGTCCTGCTGTGAATTAGGCAGCAAATGTTGAGGACAGCACAATTCCTGGGATTCACAGGCTCCTGGTGGACCAGGATCAGCTGCCCAGGGCTCCCTGGCCATGATTCCCTGGGAATTAACAGGATGAATGTTGGGCTGGGGTTCCTTGGTCCCAGCCACAGGGATGTGTTGGGGCTCCTGGCACAGAGCAAGGGCAGCAGGGAGGTGATGGATGCCCTGGGACAATCCCAGCCCTCCCTGTCCACGCTGAGGGCCCTGGAGCTGCTCAGGGATCATTTTCCTCGGGGTTTTGGTGGCTTTTCTGCCAGCCCAGCTCTCAGCAGGGCTCAGCAGCAGCGCTGTTCATTGGGAGTTTGGCCGCCCTCGCCGAGGGATCCGCGGGCATTGTCAGAGCTGGGTGAGCTCCCAGCCCCTGGCTCGGGGCCACCCGGGCTATTTATGGCCTGGAGAGGAGAGTGAGGCACTGAGGGAGCTCCTGCTGGAGCAGCAGCTGATCCTGGGGCACAGCTCCCCAGGCTGGCACGGGACATCCAGCTCAGCCCGGCCTGTGCCCGCTCCTCCTGCTGTGCTGCAGTTCCTGCACTGCTGCAGGGGCTCTGTGGGTGCTTCTCCTCGGGACCCACCCTGTGCCACCCACCTGCAGAGTGCCCCAGCCCTGGCACACAGCAGCAGCACCTGGAGCTGCTGCAGAGAGCCCAGAGGAGGCCCCGGAGCTGCTGCAGGGCTGGAGCCCCTCAGCTCCCAGGGAGCCAGGCTGGGAGAGCTGGGGGTGCTCACCTGGAGAGGAGAAGGATCCAGGGAGAGCTCAGAGCCCCTGGCAGGGCCTGAAGGGGCTCCA
>JAWWLW010000057.1:250768-262717 GCA_035041385.1 Myiothlypis coronata | reverse complement strand
CAGCTGGGGCTGCCCCTGATCCCTGGCAGTGCCCAAGGCCAGGCTGGGCACTGGGGCTGGAGCAGATGGGACAGTGGAAGGTGTCCCTGCCATGGCAGGGTGTGCCCAGGTGGCCGCTGTCCCCACGCTCAGCTGTGTCTCTGTCCCCAGGTGATGCAGGTGCTCAACGCCGACGCCATCGTGGTGAAGCTCAACTCCGGGGACCACAAAACCATTCACCTGTCCAGCATCCGGCCACCGCGGCTCGAGGGGGACAGCGCCCAGGTGACACCGCGGGGACAGGGAGGGGACAGCGCCTGGGGACACTGCGGGGCCAGGGGACAGCGCCTGGGGACACTGCGGGGACAGGGAGGGGACAGCGCCTGGGGACACTGCGGGGACAGGGGACAGCGCCTGGGGACACGGAGGGGATGGGAGCAGGATGGGAAGGGGCCGGGCAGGGAGTAGGGTCGGCCCTGAGTGCAGCCCCTTCCCGTGGGGCTCCTGCTCCTCGGGGATGCCCGTGCCCCCTTTCCCTCCTGCGGGAGCCCATGCCCTGGGAAGGGCTGCACCGTGCACTGGTGGCAGCAGGGAGATGGCTCCGTCCCTCTTCTCCTGCCTCCGTTTTCCCTCTGCTCCGTGGGGTGCTCCTGGCTGGGGTTCTGGGGTGTTCCTTAGGGATTGCTGTGCCTGCAGCCTCGTGCCCTCGTGTCCCCATCCGTGGGGCAGGCACGGGAGGCTGCACAGCTGCTCCTGAGGGGGTGAATCCTCGGTTTTCCTTCCCGTGGGGCTGGCTGGACTCTGTGACTCCCCAGAGGAGCAGCTGCCGTGTCCTGGGCTCCGAGGGACACCAGGGCTGGCTCGTGACCAGCAGCTCGGGATCGATGGGTTCCTGGCAGGCTCTGGAATGTTGGGAAGGGCTGGAAGAGTCACATTGTTCCCGCACAGCTTGGTCCCTGCCCTCTGTGTTTGAGGCTCTCTCAGGCCGGCGCCGCTGGAGCCGGATCCGAGCGCGCGGCAGGGACATGAAAGCGCCGGGATGAGCCGGGGCTGGGCACGGGGAGAGTGCTTGACCCTGCTCAGAGCTGGGCTGGGAAACGGGACATGGCCCTGGTGTGTGCAGGACACCCTGCCCTTGGCCCTGCCCGCAGCTCCAGGGCTGTGCCAGGAGTGGGGATGAGGGATCAGTTCCTGTGTCACACACAGAGTGTCCCTGACTGTGCTTGGGGCTGTGCAGGATGAGGGATCAGTCCCTGTGTTACACACAGAGTGTCCCTGACTGTGCTTGGGGCTGTGCAGGATGTGCAGGATGAGGGATCAGTCCCTGTGTCACACACAGAGTGTCCCTGACTGTGCTTGGGGCTGTGCAGGATGAGGGATCAGTCCCTGTGTCACACACAGAGTCTCCCTCATGCCCTCACAGCTCCAGGGCTGCTGCAGGAGTTGGGATGAGGGATTGATTCCTGTGTCACACAGAGGCTCCTTGACCCTGCTCACAGCTTTGGAGCTGTTCCAGAAACTGCAGTGAGGGATTGGTCCCTGTTCACAGAGTCTCCATCCCACTCGGAGCTCTGGGGCTGCTCTGGGAGCCGGGATGTGGCTCTGATCCCTGTGTCCCTTTCTGGGACAGCGCTGTGGGCGCAGGAGCTGGGCACTCCCTGCTGTCTCTCGGTGATGCCAGTCCAGCAGGGGCTCCTCAGGGCAGGGATTTATCCCCATGCTGCTGCTGTTCCCTCTGTTACTCCGTTCCCTCCATGGCCGATGCACTCGGAGCTGTGGGATCACAGAGCTCCCGAGACCCTCAGAGCGCCTGCCTTGTTCCTGGCGCATCCCTCCTCCTCCTCCTCCTCCTCCTCCTGCTCCAGCGCCTCTGGAGATGCTGAAGGCTCCTGGGAAGGCTCCTGCCCCTGCACACGAGGGGGGCCGAGCCAGGATTGCTCCAAACCCACCTTTTCCAGGCTGTTTTCCACCCTGGAGCATGGGGGGCCGGCCTGGCCGTGCCGGTGGGCAGCGGCTCCCGAGGTGACCCCGCGTTGCTGCGGGAACGGGAATTTGGCCATTCCTGCCTCCCTGCACGCGCCTGGCTCTGGCCCCACGGAGCTATGGATGCCTTCCCAGATCGCCTCTTCCCGCTGCTCCTCTGGCACGGGCTGGCGGGGCCGGGAGCAGCGGGATCCCCTCGGAGCAGCCACAGTCTCCAAGGAGGGGCAGAGAGGCAGCGCCCGCCCGCCGGATGGATCCGCCGGGAATCCGCCGGGACCGGCCCCAGAACTGCGCGGGGCTCGGCTCCTCCCGAGTCCTGGGGGACCCTGTGGGGTCTGTGCCCCCAGTCTGGGGTGTCCCTGTGCATCCCTGCCACCCCGAGGTCACATCCCAGCACCCCAGTGTCACATCCTGGCACCCCTGAGGTCACCTCCTAGTCCCTCAGTGTCACATCTCGGCACTCCAGGGTCACCTCCCAGCCCCTGAGGTCACATCCCAGCACCCCTGTGTCTCCTCCCTGCACCCCAATGTCACATCCTGGCACCCCAGGCTCACCTCCCAGCACCCCAATGTCGCATCCTGGCACCCCAGGGTCACCTCCCAGCACCCCAATGTCACATCCCAGCACCCCTGTGTCTCCTCCCAGCACCCTAATATCACATCCTGGCACCCCAGGGTCACCTCCCGGCACCCTGAGGTCACATCCCAGCACCCCAATGTCACCTCCCAGCACCCCAATGTCGCATCCCGGCACCCCAGGGTCACCTCCCACCCCCTCAGTGTCACAGTCCAGCACCCTGAGTTCCCCAGATTGCAGCCCTGTGGCAGCTCAGTGTCTGTTTCCATGGACTGGGATCAGCATTTGGAATCAGCTGTGCCTTTAGGGCACATCCAGGGTTGTGGGGGCAGGGTCCTGCTGCCAGACCCCCAGGAAGGGTGGAATTCTCAGTCCTCAGAGGAAGATCTGCTTCCCCCTGCCTCCTCTGCTTCCTCCTCCTCCTCGGGCTGGTCCTGGCTCCTGTCTGTGCCAGCCCTGCCTGGGGCATCCAGACTGGGAGGTTTTGTGTCCTGTACTGGTCCCAGTTTTGCCCCACTGGGGTCCCTCTGGTCTGGGATGCTCCCGTTAAATTATTATCCAATTATTTCTCCCTGGGTTCATCCTTCTGTGGCTCTGTCATGTTTCCATCCCTGGCGCTGTCATTAATTACCTGGCAATTAATGATGGGTTTGCTCCTCCCTTCCACACCAGCAGTTAAAATTATGGAAAAAACATCCAAGAATTCCACAAGGGACCAAACCCACCCTCAATGGAGCTCAGGGTGGGGACCCCCATCCCGGCTGCCATTCCAGAGGTGGATCTGGAGCTCAGGGAGTGTGGACAGATCTGTTTATGGATCAGATATCAGCATGGACATCTTTCCATGGGCACATCCATGGAATGTGACAGGATTTACAGAAAATCCTGGGAATATTTACAACATCTGAGCATTTATTGAAAATCCACCAGTGGAAGGGTTTGGGCTGTGCTCCAGGGACAGGGACAGTGGAGAGGGAACGGCCTCAGGCTGGGCCAGGGGAGCCTCAGGGTGGAATCAGCAGGAATTTCTCCATGGAAAGGGGGGTCAGGCCTTGGAAGGGGAAATTTGGAGTGCCCATCCCTGGAGGTGTCCAAGGAATTCCTGGATGTGGCACTCAGGGCCCTGGGCTGGGGACAAGGTGGGCGTTGGGCACAGCTGGGACTCAGTGACCTTGGAGGGCTTTCCCAGCCTCAGCGATCCTGGCATCCATATAAATTCTAGGGACATACATAGCTTTATTTCATATAAAATATAAAATGTATAAAATACAATTCAGGGCTGACTCCAGGCTCCCCTGGAAGGCTTTTCCCCTTTGAGTGCCCCTCTGAGGGCTCTTCCCAGCCTCTCCTCGCTGCCGGAGCAGGAGCCCCGGGATATCGCAGCTCCGCCGGGAATCCCGTCCCGACCTGCCGAGCGCTAATTGCTGCTCCCACGGCTCCGGGTGGAGGAGATGGGAAGTGACAGACGGAAAACGGGAGTGTGATGGGATCCTGCAGCCTTTCATCTCCAGCCTTTCATCTCCCAGTGCTGGATGAATCCCGGCAGCGACGGCCGGGAGCGTCCCTGGCGCTCGGCTCTGTCCGGGAACGGCGCGGGGCGGGATGGAGATGGAGCTGCTGCTGCTCCAGGTGCTGCACTGCCAGCCTGGGGCGGGGGAACAGCTGGGAAACCTCACCTGGATGGGTGGGGTCTTCATCCAGATAGCTGGAAACTCACTGGAATGGCTGGAAAGACTCATTGGAATGGCTGGAAACCCTTACTGGGATGGCTGAAAACTCACTGGGATAACTGGAATCTCTCCCTGGCAAGACTGGAACCTCTCTTCTCCGGAATGGCTGGAATCTCCCTGGGAAGACTGGAACCTCCCTGGGAAGGCTGGAATCTCTCTTTGGGATGGCTGGAATCTCTCTCTGGGATGTCTGGAACCTCCCTGGGAAGGCTGGAATCTCCCTGGGAAGGCTGGAAGCTCTCCCTGGGAAGGTTGGAATCTCTCCCTGGGATGTCTGGAATCTCCCTGGGAAGGCTGGAAGCTCTCCCTGGGATGGCTGTAACCTCTCTCTGGGATGCAGTCCCCATCTGAGGCTGTGAACGTGGATGCTCCAGTCCCTGGGATGCTCCAGGTGCCTGTGGATGCAGGGAACGTTCCCGAGGTGCACCCAGTGCTCAGCCCCGAACCCTGTGGTGGGATTTGGGATCCATCCATTTTGGAGATGGATCCATCCTGTTCCCTGGGGTAGTTTGCTGGCCTTGGATCCATCCAGAGGCGGAGCTGAGCCGTTCTGGCAGTTCCATGGGATGGAAGGTGGAAGGAAGAGCCAATTTCCAGAAAGAGCGAGGGGGCTCAGACCTGCTGGGTCCAGCTGTGGTGGTTCTGCCTCACAGCTTCCCTGGGTACCACCACTGTTCCCAGAGTTTGGGATATTTCCCTTCCCTTTTCCAGTCACCAGCTCGTTCCCTTGGACAGCCACACTCCAGGCCCCGTCAGCCGCTCCGGCGGAATTTTCTGGATTGCGGCAGTTGCAGCACAAATCTGCTCCAATCCCCAATTTATCTAAATTGATCTCTTAATTGGGAATTCTCTGGAGGAGGGGGAGCCGAGCACATGGATCCTGATTGAACGGGAGGAGCAGGGAACAGGCAGGCTGGGGGTGGGCTGGGAGCTGGGGAGCTGGAACTGGGGCAGTGCCCCCGGCTGGAGCAGGGACCTGCAGGCTGCTCTGGGGTTTGGGAGCCTTTGGGAGCCCTGGAAGTGGATTGGGAGCAGAGATATCCCAGCTCCTTTCCTGGCTGCTCCAGGACTCCCCGGTCCCACCTGCGCAGCCGAGATCAGGCTGGCACTGCAGGTGTGGGATTTCTCCAGGGATCGTGGGGATGGCCCTGGGACACCTCCAGACGTCTTTTCCAGGGATGCAAAGCTGGGGCTCTCTGGTTTTCCGTGTTTCCCCTGGATGGCATTCCCTGGACAGCTCATTCTTGTCCCTCTGCCCCACACCAGTGCTGGGCAGGGACCCCGGGCCCCTCTGGCCAGGATTTGGGATGGGGGATTCTGGTGCTCTGCCTGCTCTGGAGCAATGGGAGCCTCCCAGAGCTGCCACCACCCCAGCAGGGAAAAGCTGGCAGCACAGGAAAGCTGGAAATGGCTTCAGAAAGAGGGAGAACAGATGGATTTGGGATTGGATATTTTTTTTCCCAGCTCTCAGAGGAGCTGCATGCAGGTTTCTTGGCTTTCTGCTGTGATTCCAAAGGCAGGGAGCTGCTGGATCATCCAGGCCCTGCTCCCACGGGACCCTGACCACCAGGGATCAGCATTCCTGCTGGAATGTGGGGCATTCCAGGGTGCTCCTGGGGGTGGTACCTGGTGGGATTCCCGTGGCTGTGTCCGGCTCTCTGGACACTGTGTCCTGCAGATCCCAGTGACTCTGGGGCTCTGGGGTTCCGGTTGCTTTAGGAGGTGCCAGGTTTGACTCCTGGATTCAGGGTTTTTGTGTGCCGGGAATGTCGTGGCTGCTCCGTGTCGCTCGTTGCCTTGGGAGGGGTGGTGGATGTGGCTGCTCTCCTGCCACATTCCAGCAGATTTCAGGGAGTGTTTTACCCACACCCGTCAAAGCCCTCTGCTCCTTTCCCTGCGCCTCGCTGGTTCCTGGGATATTTCTGTGGGGTTGGAAGAGCTCTGTGCCAGCGACCTGCCTGGAGCTGTGCCAGCCCTGCTGGAGGCAGCGAGGGCAGGGAATGACCTTGGGGCCAAGGGCAGCCCGGCCCAGCCCCTGGAGCTCAGCTTTTGAGGCTGTTCCAGTTGGATTTACAGCCCTGCAGGAGGACTGGGAAAGGAACTGGGAAAGATCCCATCCCACCCATTTTTAGCAATCCCAGCTGCTCCATCCCTGGAAAAGAGCTGCTGCCCCCGGCTCCGAGCCACGCTGGGTACCCGTGGAGAGCCTGGGGCCGGTCCCGCTCGGTGGGTGCCGCTCGACAGATGGTCTGCAGGTGTCCGCCGGGAGCTCTTCCAGGGAGCAGCCAGCTGGATTTTGGGAAGAGGGCGGCTGCACGGCTTGGCAGCGCCTTGCCGGGAGCTGGGAACGTTGCTGGGCCCTGCAGAGGCTGCGCTGGCACCCTCGGGAGCGCGGGCGATGCCACAGCCCTGCCAGGCGAGGGCTGGGAGGAGGGGCTGGCACAGGGAGCGATTTCCAGGCGGGAATGGCTGGGTGGGCTCTGCCAAACCCTCTGCAGGGATGGAGGCGCCGGCACAAATCCCTCAGGCTGTGAGGCTGGGGCTGCCCCTGCATCCCTGGCAGTGCCCAGGACCAGGCTGGACACTGGGACTGCAGCAGCCTGGGACAGTGGGAGGTGTCCCTACCGTGGCAGGGGTGGCACTGGATGGTCCCTTACCCCCCTTCCCACCCACAGCATTCCGTGATCCTTCTGATAATGAGCCTGGAGGAACTGGGGATCCCCAGCTTGGCTGAGCACCCCCCGTGTCCCCGCCTTGTTGTCCCTGTCCCTGTGGGTGCCATGAGGGCAATCCCGGGAGCTGTTCCCGGGGATGAATCCCTGTCCCTGTGGGTGCCATGAGGACAGTCCCAGGAGCTGTTCCTGGGGATGAATCCCTGTCCCTGTGGGTGCCATGAGGACAGTCCTGGGAGCCATTCCCAGGATGTGGGGTTGAATCCAGGGCCGCGGCCCCGCTGGGAATGCCGGGCGGATGCACGCGGAGCAGGTCGCGGCTGCGATTTGTGGCGCAGGGTTTGTACTACACAAATTGCTCCGCACTCAACGAGCATGAAAGATTAACGAGGAACAAAGCCATGAACTCATCCGGGCCCGCTCCCGCTAAATTACAGCTACAGGGATCATGGCAGCTCATCCAGGCTTGTGTAACCGAACTGATTTGCCGGCGTGGCCGGTGCGGAGCCGCCGCGGCTCCGAGTGCTCCGCACGCGACTTTAATGGATTCTAAATATTGGCAGAGCCGGGGAGAGGAGGCGCGGGGGCACCGGAGTTCCCGGATCAATATTTAATGGGAGCTGCAGTCGCTTCCAGGGAGAGGACGAGTGCAGTCAGCATGTTCTGGGAACCTGGAATGTGCCCTCCGGGCAGCAAGTGCTGCGCCGGGAAAAACTGATTTGCTTGCATCTGCGGCTGCCGAGCCTCCTGCCGCTCCCAAAGTCATTCCTGCCTGGAAAGGCAGCCCCTCGGCGTTTAACCCTCGCCTCTGGAACCGCGGCACGGCGGCTCCCGGCAGCGCAGGGTGTTAAACTCCGGCTGGGGTAGGGCTCTGTTTTCCTCGGGGGCGTTTTCCCTGCAAATGTCCAAATTTGCGGAGCCGGCTCCCAGGGGAGCTGCCGGCGCCAGGTACAAGGCCTGCTCCGGGTCGGATTCATTTGCGAGCTGGCACAGTTGGGTTCCTGTATGGATTACAGCTGCTGGCATCCCAGGAAATTGCTCATGGCTCAGAGAGCAGCAGCTCGGCAGCGAAACGGGAGCAGACTCGAGCCCCGAGCGCTGGAGCGGCAGCAGCGGCAGCAGGAGCCGGGCTGGTGCTGGAGCAGCCGGCCAGCCCCGCAGCCGGCCGGGGAGCTGGGCAGGAGCTTGCCAGCAATTACGGAGCAGCTTTGGCATGAGGCAGCAGCTCCGGGAGGCCCCGGGGCCGCGCTGCTCCGAGCAGGCCGCGCTCAGCCCATCTGCTGCCGCCGAAGCCGGGATGTGCCGCGTGGCAGGAACGATCCCCGGAGAGCGAGCGGGCTGCGCCGGCATCCCTCCCCAGCCGCTTCCCGCTAAGTGCTGCAATTCCTCTGCTGTAATTCCCGCCTGGTGTTGTGACACCGATGCTCGGAGGGAGATCCAGGCACCTGCCAGCTCGCATTCCCGGGGATGCTGCTCCAGCCTCACGCGCTCCGGGAGCCGCTCCAGAGGCTCGGTCTGTGCCCGACCCCGGCTGTTTGTCGCTCGGCTGGATGAGCGTGAAAACGCTGCTGGGAGAGAGGAGCTTTGACCTTCTGAGCTCCTCGGGAGCTGCTGGAATTCCTCAGCGCATGGGAAATTGCGCTGAATTGGAGCAGCGCCTCGGTCCTGGCACAGAGCTGAGCTCTGCAATTAATGCTCCGGCCCTTGTGCCTCGGGAATCGATCCCTGATTTTAGCGTGGGATGAGCCTCTGCACTGGCTCCCTTCCCATCTCCCAGCTCCCGAGCCTCTGCTCCGGCTGGGGAGCAGGCACGGCTCTGGCATCACCCCAGATCCTGCCCAGTCACCCGCGGGGTGGCTGAGGGGACCCTGGGGACAGAGCTGGGCCACACGGTGCCATCACCCAGTGGGGCAGGGAGGGGACAGCAGCAGCTCCATCCGTGCATGACAGGACAGGGAAGATCCAGCCCCAAGGCCTGGCCCAGGCTCCCATCCCACCCCCCAATTCTCGGCTCGGGGTGGTCCTGGGGGTCCCAGCGGGGCCAGGGCTCCGTGTTTATCCCAGGGCAGCCATCCCTCTGTGCTCAGGAGCGGGAGCTGGAGCCTCCCCAGCACTGGGGGCTTGGAGCCGTGGGAGCAGTGGGAACACCCCCATTGCTGCACCTCTGTGGGCGCCGCTCCCAGAATCGGGAATCATGAATATTCCCCCTCCATTAGCACCGGCTGCATTCAGTGCCAGACGTTTGGAGACGTGATGGATGGATGGGATGGAGGGGGGATGGATTGGGAACGTCCCTCACTGCAGGGCACCTGCAGCCCCCCAGCCCTTTCCCCAGCTCGAGTTCCTGGGCTCTAGTGGCACCAGCCATCCTTGGTGACACTGACAGCACCTCAGAACCCCCCAAATTTCCCAGTGCAAGTAGGAAAGCTGTGGGGACCCTTGGAAAGGGCTTTCCATGGAGGAGCTGCCCTGGATCTGCAGGGCTTGGTGCTGAGGAAGGGCTGGGCCCCTGCTGGCACAGGGGTGGCGTGGCCTGGCACGGCCCCAGTGTCACCATGGGTGTGCTGGAGGTGACCTGGGCAGTGCCAGGGACTGGGGCTGGGCTGTGGATCCTGCCTGTGCCAGGCATAATGGATCCTTCCTGCCTGTGCCAGGGATCCTGCCTGTGCCAGGGATAATGGATCCATCCTGTCTGTGCTGTGGCTGACAGATCCATGCTGCCTTTTCCCCAGACCCACTGGCACGGCGCAGCCCCCTGGGGTCTCAGAGTGTGCTGTGAGCAGGGCAGGGGTGACAATGACACTGACAGTGACAGCTCGGGGTGTCCCCTGTCCCAGGCCCGCAGAGGGGAGGCAGCTCCGTCCTTCCCAGCTCTTCCCTTGCTCCCAGCCCCGCTGTCCTACTTTTCTCCAGCTGCTTTTCCTCCTTCCCTCTGTCACGTGCGGGTGGGCTTGGAGTGCTCAGTGCAGCTCTGGCTCTGGGCTGGGTTCTGAGCTGGGCTCTGGGCTGGGCTCTGGGCTGGGCTCTGCTCCCCAGTGCTGCCCTGACCCTGCCCGGGGTCCCGGGGCCGTGTGGTTGGAGGATCCCCGGCAGTGAAACCCGCCGGGAGCGGGGACAGAAGGGGCCGGCAGTGAGTCCAGACCCCTCCCACGCGACCCCAAATCCAGGGCAGGGAGGGCTGGGAGGGACAGCCCCCTGTGCATCCCTCAGGGCTGCAGCTATCCTCTGAAATGCGGGATAACAACGGGGACAGTGTGGAGGCTCTTCCCGGAGCCCTGGAATGGCCGTGCTGGCAGCAGCTGCTGCCTCTGTCCTCGTCCCTGTCCCCGTTCCGTCCCCTCGGTGACGGTTTTGGGAAGCAGAGGCATCTCCCGGTGTCACAGTGTCCCACAGCCAGACCCTGGGCCGGGATCATCCCTGTTCCAGGAACGCTGACCCCGTTTTCCCTCTCTGTGGGAGCAGAGCAGCCAAAGCACTGCTGGATTCCCAAATCCACGTGGCCCTCAGAGCCACATCCCCTTGGTGCCTGCAGAGCCACATCCCGAGGCTGCTCCAGCTGGATTCTGGGCCGAGGGCAGCCTGGAACCAGCATCTCCCACCGTGGCAGGGGTTGGGATGCATCCCCAATTCCAGGTACCCGGTTTGGGATGCTTGGAATGCAGCGCCCCAATTCCAGGTACTCAGGATGGGGTGTCCAGGGTGCATTGCCCCAGTTCCAGGGCATGGTTTGAGATGCTTGGAATGCAGCGCCCCAATTCCAGGTACTCAGGATGGGGTGTCTGGGATGCAGTGCTCTGTTCCAAGTGCCCAGTTTGGGGTGTCCATGTTGCCTCCCCCAATTCCAAGGGCCTGGTTTGGGATGCCTGGGATGCTGTGCCCCAATTCCAGGTGCCCAGTCTGGGATACAGTGCCCAGTTTGGGGTGTCTGGGATGCATCCCCCAGTTCCAGGTGCCCAGTCTGGGATGCAGTGCCCAGTTCCAGGTGCCCACTTTGGGGTCTCCAGGATGCACCCCTCGATTCCAGATGCCCAGTTTGGGATGCCTGGAATGCCGTGCCCCAATTCCAGGTGCCCAGTCTGGGATGCAGTGCCCAGTTCCAGGTGCCCAGTCTGGGATGCAGTGCCCAGTTCCAGATGCCCAGTCTGGGATGCAGTGCCCTATTCCAGGTGCCCACTTTGGGGTGTCCAGGTTGTCTCCCCCAATTCCCAGGGCCTGGTTTGGGATGTCTGGAATGCCGTGCCCCAATTCCAGGTGCTGCTGCTGAGGATCTGCATTCCAGCAGCCAAAGGGTATCCAGTCTACATCCAGCTCCTGTGATTTCCACCTTTTTGTGGGCAGTTTGTTCCTGAGGCAGACACAGGCTGAGGGTGGATGAATTCCAGTGGCTGGGACAAAACCCTGCAGCAGCAGAGCCGTGTCTCCTGTTTGTGCAGGAGATCCTGGATGCCTGGAGCAGGGATGATGCTGCTGGCACAGCTGTCCCAGGGATCTCAGCCTCCCTGGCAGGGAGCAGCTCCTCTGCAGCTCCCGGGGAAGTTGGGCTGGTTTAACACCAAATTCCAGCGCTGCAGTGGGGAAATGAGGAAGGGAAAAGCACGAGTGATCTGTGGAAGGAGTGGATATTTTGGGATGTCTCAATTTCCTCATCAGCCCTGGAGAGGGGCAGGGAGCCAAGCTCTGCTGGATGATGAATCCCCCAGGAGCGGGCAGTGCCGTGCTTGGATGTTCCCCCAGTAATTCCCTGCAAAGGGCCCTGCCCACCCTGCTGCCCCCACAGAGGGGTCTGGGGCTGGGCTGGTGCTGGCACAGAGCTGCCAGCGAGGTTAAAGCCCCTCGGGGAGCTCCTGTCAGCACCCCTGCCCAAATTAAGGGATTCTTCCCCTCAGCCAGGAACGTTGGAATCATAAAACCATGGAATGGGCTGGGTGGGAAGGGACCCCAGAGCCCCTGCAGTGCCACCCCTGCCATGGCAGGGACACCTCCCACTGTGCCAGGCTGCTCCAGCCCC
>JAWWLW010000057.1:160711-182690 GCA_035041385.1 Myiothlypis coronata | reverse complement strand
GCCAGAGCTCCCCTCCCTGGGATTGTCTGTGCAGGGCCAGGAGCTGATCTGTGATCCCTGTGCTCCCTTCAGCTCAGGATATTCCATGCCTCTTTGGTAATTGCTGGGCTTTTGTGCCTTGCAGCAACAGGACAAGACCTCGTCCAACCTGCACGAGGCCGCGTCGGACTGCGTGTGCTCGGCCCTGTACGCCATCGAGAACGTGGAGACCAGCCTGCCCCTGGCCCTGCAGCTCTTCCAGGGCGTGCTCACCCTCGAGAGTGCCTATCACATGGCTGTGGCACGGGAGGACCTGGACAAGTGAGGGACAGGGCAGGACAGCGCTGACCTCACACGGAGACACCAGTGCCAGGGCATCAGCCGTGCTGGGGGCGCTGGGGCTGGGCAGTGCCCGCCCCTGTGCTAGGCACTCGTGGGGTCACACCCAGTCCTGGGGGCAGGTCTGGGCCCCTCACTGCAAGAGAGACCTGGAGGAGGCAGGGGCTGGGCTGGGCTGGAACCGTGCCCTCACTGGGTTTTGGAGAAGTTGGAGATCACTATTTCAGCAGATTTGCTTATTGGAGCCCAGTGTTTGCACCCACTTCCCCTGCTGGAGCGTTTCCCAGCTGCTGGCAAAGCAGAAGTTGGGGTTTCTCACTCTGCCCGAGGCTCTGAGCACATTTTGGCCCAGCTGTGCCCCACACTGGGGTAAAGCCCGTGAGGCTGATCCAGCCCCTGTCCCCCTGTCCCTCTGCACTGGGGTAGAGCCTGTGATGCTGATCCAGCCCCTGTCCCCTTGTCCCTCTGCACTGGGGTAGAGCCCCTGATGCTGATCCAGCCCCTGTCCCCCTGTCCCTCTGCACTGGGGTAGAGCCTGTGAGGCTGATCCAGCCCCTGTCCCCTTGTCCCTCTGCACTGGGGTAAAACCTGTGAGGCTGACACAGCCCCTGTCCCCTTGTCCCTCTGCACTGGGGTAGAGCCTGTGAGGCTGATCCAACCCCTGTCCCCTTGTCCCTCCTCAGGGTGCTCAACTACTGCCGTGTGTTCACCGAGCTGTGCGAGACCTTCCTGGACAAGATCGTGTGCACGCCGGGCCAGGGCCTGGGTGACCTGCGCACGCTGGAGCTGCTGCTCATCTGCGCGGGGCACCCGCAGTACGAGGTGAGCCGGGCACGGGCACACCTGGCATGGCCCTGGGAGCTGCGCCGGGCACGGGCCACACCTGGCATGGCCCTGGGAGCTGCGCCGGGCACGGGGCACACCTGGCATGGCCCTGTGAGCTGCGCCGGGCACGGGGCACACCTGGCATGGCCCTGGGCGCTACGGGCTCTGGAATCCCTGCTCTGCACTCGTGGGCTTCGTGTTTCCTGCTGGGTGTCCTGGGATTGCCAGCACAGCTCTGAAACCCCTGTTAGTGCTTTCCCACACGTTCAAGTCAAGCTCAGTGGGGATTTGTGGTTCTGGGAATTTTGCCCTGTGAGTGACTGAAATGCTGGTTCACATCAAAGCACTGCCCACCTGCCTTAGGAGCAAAACTTGTCATTGTTTTGGTCTCTTTTTATGCTTTATTTAATTCTTTATCCTTTTATTCTTCCCAAACCTTTAAGTGCCAGTAGCTGATCCCTGCCTGTGTGCAGTGGATGGAAGCTGCTGCCTGGCTGGTTTGCCATGGGAGGTGCAGGGTGGCTGTGCTCCATCAGGCCCCATACACTCCCTGGGGTCCCTGGGACCCCTTTCCTCTCTTCCCAGGCCTGTTGAGCTCAGTTTTCCTTGGCCACAGCCTCATCCTGTGCCATGGGTGCTGAGGGGAACATGGAGCTGTGCATCTGCTCCTGACTAAATCTGCACTCATGGTTTTTGTGCAATAGCCACACAATAAATAAAAGAACCCACCACAAAGGGGCTGCACCCACTTGCAGCCCAAGCTGCTCCCAGAGCCCCAGACCCCGCTCTGGGCTGGATCTGGGCTGAAGAGGCTTTGGCTGCCAAGGGCTGGGGCAGCTCTCCAGTGTCACTGGGGGATCCCAAGCCCTCTATTAACTGACAGGCAGAGAAATTGGTGAATCTGGGGCAGCCAGGCCCTGTGTCACCACTGTGTGGCACAGCAGCTCTGACACACATCTGTGCTGCTGCCACCCAGGGCCAGCGTTTCTGTTTCTCCATCAAGACCACTGATGAAGTGGAGAAAAAACATTCCTACTAGTAACAAAATGCTGTATTTTTCTTTCCAAACAGGTGGTAGAAATTTCCTTTAACTTCTGGTATAGGCTGGGGGAGCACCTGTACAAGACGGACGATGCTGTGATCCACAGCATCTTCAAAGCCTACATCCAGCGGCTGCTGCACGCGCTGGCCCGGCACTGCCAGCTCGACTCCGACCACGTAAGGGCCTGTGCAATGGGACGTGTGGGTGTGTGTGTGTGTCCCTGTAGTGGCACTGGGATGTGTGTGTGTGTCCCTGTAGTGGCACTGGGATGTGTGTGTGTGTCCCTGTGCAGGCACTGGGATGTGTGTGTGTGTCCCTGTGGAACTGCCAGAGCAGTGGGATGTGTGTGTGTGTCCCTGTGCAGGCACTGGGATGTGTGTGTGTGTCCCTGTAGGGGCACTGAGATGTGTGTGTGTCCCTGCGCAGGCACTGGGATGTGTGTGTGTGTCCCTGTAGAACTGCCAGAGCAGTGGGATGTGTGTGTGTGTCCCTGTGCAGGCACTGGAATGTGTGTGTGTGTCCCTGTAGAACTGCCAGGGCACTGGGGATGTGTGTGTCCCCTTGGAAGCTGTGTTGTCCCTGCCTGAGGCAGTTTTATTGGGATCAGGAGGGCATGGCTCACTAGCCACAGCTGGTATCTTCTTCCATGCCCTCTGGGATGGTTTGTTCTCTCCTCCCCTCCTCATCCCCTTGCTTCCCATCCCTTCCTCCTCTTGTTGGAGCAGGAATACACGGTGTGTGCTCAGGCTGGTCACGTTTTCCTCGGGCACAGCTCTGCAGACCCTCCAGCAGCCTGGTCTGGTGCAGGAGGGCAGGAATGCTGGATCTCCTTGAAACAGAATCCCTGGTTCCCCTGGCTGTGGCTGGGGGCAGCCTGAGCTCCCCTGAGCTGCCCTTGTGCTGTCCCTGCTGTCCCTCAGGAGGGAGTCC
Organism: Myiothlypis coronata; assembly: GCA_035041385.1. Taxonomy (NCBI): domain Eukaryota; kingdom Metazoa; phylum Chordata; class Aves; order Passeriformes; family Parulidae; genus Myiothlypis; species Myiothlypis coronata. The sequence continues at coordinate 179,575 of JAWWLW010000057.1, read as the reverse complement.
CGGAGGAGACCGACGACTTCGGGGAGTTCCGGATGCGCGTGTCGGACCTGGTGAAGGACCTCATCTTCCTGGTGGGCTCCGTGGAGTGCTTTGCTCAGGTGGGTTTGTGGCACTGCAGGCAGATGCCAGGGGAGGTCACCGAGCCCTGGTGGCCTTTGGGACTGGAGGAGGTCACACACATCTTGTGCATGAGGAAATGTGTGGTGGGAGCTGTTCTGGGGGAGCAGGAGGTGTGGGAGCTGCAGGAGGTGTCTGACATGGTGGGGAAAGCCACTGTGTCCCACAGTGTGGAGTGTGGGGTTTCTGTGGGCCCACAGCTGGGCTGGGATGGGTGAGGGGTGGGAGTGTGGGGCTGGGATGGGTCAGGAGGGGTGGGAATGTGGGGCTGGGGTGGGTCAGGAGGGGTGGGAGTGTGGGGCTGGGATGGGTCAGGAGGGGTGGGAATTGGGGGCTGGGATGGGTGAGGGGTGGGAGTTTGGGGCTGGGATGAGTCAGGAGGGGTGGGAGTGTGGGGCTGGGGTGGCTCAGGAGGGGAGGGAGTTTGCAGATGGGATGTGTCAGGAGCAGGGCCGTGGGGCAGGGTTGCTGTGGGGGCTCCTGGCCCCTCGGTGACCGTCCCTCCCTCAGCTGTACGCGACGCTCAAGGACGGGAACCCGCCCTGGGAGGTGACAGAAGCCGTGCTCTTCATCATGGCCTCCATCGCCAAGAGCGTCGACCAGTGAGTCCTGCCTGTGGCCAGGGGCTGGGGGCTAGGGCTGCCTCCCTGTGACACAGACACCACAGATAGGCCAAGGACATTCCCATCCCTGGCAGTGCCCGAGGCCGGGTTGGACCGGGCTTGGAACAACCTGGGACTGTGGGAGGTGTCCCTGCCATGGCAGGGGTGGCACTGCAGGGGCTTGGAGGTTCATTCAAACCATTCACTGGGGATCCTTCCACATCCAGGTGGAGCTTTCCTAGGTATCCTTAGGGAAGGTTAAGTCCCTGAAAGTGTTTGCACCTGTGTTAGTGGCAGTGGAAGCGTGGACAGGTGACACCCAGGGTGGTGAGCCCACAGCGAGTCCTGTGCACTGCCAGCAGTGGGACAACCCAGCTGGCCTTCCCTGGGCTTGCAATGCTGTCCCTCCAACCCCTGGGACACTGGGATCCCCATCCCTCTCTTCCCTTGCAGGCTGTGATTGCCGTCACTCCTTTTCCCAAGGAGGTTGGTGGCACCATCCCTCCCTTCCTCGGGAGGCTGGCAGTCCTCTCCCCTGCTCCCCAGGCGCCTGCAGGAGTCACCTCAGTCCCTTCACATCACCAGCTCCTGTTATCTGTGTTGAGGCTGCTCCTGCTCGCTTTTCCAATGCCTTGTCCTGGGAGTGCTGGCTGGAAACACTGGGGCTCTGCTGGGGCTGGAAACACTCTGGGATGGGTGATCCACCAGCCTGGGATCACCCATCACACCCTCCTACAGCAGAGGAGGCAGTTCCCAGATAATGAACTTCCCTAATTCTTGTGTCCCCCTGTAGTGGTGGGGCTCAGTTCCCAGATAATGAACCCCCCTGGTTCTTGTGTCCCTCTGTAGTTGTGGGGCTTATTTCCCAAATAATGACCCCCTGGTTCTCATGGGGCTCAGCTCCCAGATATTGAACCCCCTGGTTCTCATGTCCCCCATAGTGGAGGGGCTCAATTCCCAGATAATGACCCCCTGGTTCTCATGTCCCCAGTAGTGGTGTGGCTCAGTTCCCAGATGTTGAACCCCCCTGGTTCTCATGGGGCTCAGCTCCCAGATAATGACCCCCTGGTTCTCATGTCCCCCATAGTGGAGGGGCTCAATTCCCAGATAATGACCCCCTGGTTCTCATGTCCCCCATAGTGGAGGGGCTCTCCCTGGCGGCATTCAGTGTTCCCTGTCCGTTCCCTGCTGTGGCACTGGTGTCCGTGGGGCTCGCAGGGTTTGTCCCACTGTGCTCCCAGTCACGTTGCACGCTCAGAGTCTGCTCAGAGTCCCTGTGTGGCGGGGGGTCCGCAGCCCCCCCGGGCTCTGAGCCGAGGCCGTCCCGCAGGGAGAACAACCCGACGCTGGTGGAGGTGCTGGAGGGCGTGGTGCGGCTGCCCGAGTCGGTGCACACGGCCGTGCGCTACACCAGCATCGAGCTGGTGGGCGAGATGAGCGAGGTGGTGGACAGGAACCCGCAGTTTCTGGGTGAGTCCCGCGGCCCCGCCGTGCCCCGCGGCCCCGCTGAGCCCCTGTGGCCCCGCCGTGCCCCGCGGCCCCGCTGAGCCCCTGTGGCCCCGCTGAACCCCTGTCTCCGCAGATCCCGTGCTGGGCTACCTGATGAAGGGGCTCTGTGACCGGCGCCTGGCGTCGGCCGCGGCCAAGGCCATCCACAACATCTGCTCCGTGTGCCGGGACCACATGGCCCAGCACTTCTCGGGGCTGCTGGAGATCGCCCGCGCCCTCGACTCCTTCGCGCTGTCGCCCGAGGCCGCCGTGGGGCTGCTCAAGGGTGGGTGTCCTGGGCTCGGGGGTTATCCTGCATCTGCCGGGGGATCCGTGGGAGTTGCTCCCCAGGGTGCTGAGCCCCATCCTCACGGGGTTTGTCCTCACGGGCCCCAAGTCCCGTTCCACATGCAGAGTGTCCTCAGGAGTTCCCTTGGGGCTGCAGGCAGAAATAAATCCTGGATTGGTGACTGTCCCCATCGCTGAGACAGAGCTCAGGGATTGTCCTGGGCTGGATATGTGGGAAGAGCGTGAGGGAAATGCTGAGAGCCAGGCTGGCAGTGGGTCACTGCTCCATCCAAACTGGGAATCCCCTGCTGGACACAGGGGTGGAGATTTGGGAGTATTGGTCATTCTTTTAGAGAGGTTGGGCTCAGGAATGGAGATTTTTCACTCAGACTGTTGGTGTCTCACTGGACTGTTGGGCACCATGAGCCTCCTCAACCATGGCTGGTTTTGGGGATGTGCCTTAAAGATTTTTGATGAATTCCAGTGCTGCTGGAGCCTTTACCCTCCCTGCAGTTGTGTGCTGCCATGGCAGACTAAACTCCCCTTGTTCCACTGAAAGCCCCAGCACCAGCCGAGCTGCTCCTCTCCCTGCCAAAGGGTTTTCTCCCCCTCCCTTAGAACAAGCCAGGAATTCCCGAGCCAGGGAGGTTTCCCCCTGGGGTGGTTGGCACCACAGCCCAGATCCTGGCTGTGCCAGAGCTGGGAGTGGGCTGCTGCCTGTGGGAGTGGGAGCAGCTCAGTGCTCCTCGTGTTCCATGGCTGGGAGCCCTGAAGCGCCTTCCCTGGAGCTTCCCAGGATCTCATGGTGCTGCTGGACTGGGATGGGGACCCTGGGGACACGTGGTGAGCCAGATGTGCTCGTGGCATCCGTTGGCCTGTCCCTGTCCCTGTCCCTCACACCAGCGTCACTCCCTGCTGGGACTGAAGCGTTTCGGTGTCTGGTTCAGCCAGAGCCGGGTTCAGCTGCAGGGAAGCTCTCCCAGGCCCCGCCCCTGTCCCACAGCCATTCCATCTGGGAATGTCACCGTCCCTCCGCCCTCCCTGCTCTGAGCCCTGTGTGTCCCTGCAGGCACGGCGCTGGTGCTGGCCCGGCTGCCCCTGGAGAAGATCTCGGAGTGCCTGAGCGAGCTGTGCGCCGTGCAGGTGCTGGCGCTCAAGAAGGTGCGTCTGGATGGGAGGACAGCCCTGAGAGGGGACACTGGGGACACTGGGGACAGCGGCCAGGCCCCAGCCCTGCTTCAGCAGCTGTGGCCTCAGAGCCGGAGGTGTATCCTAGAGTAACTGAATTGTTTGGGTTGGAGAAGCCCCTGGAGCCCAACTGTTCCCCAGCACTGCCAAATCCACCAGTGCTTGTGTCCCTGGGTGCCACATCCACACAGCTTCTAAATCCCTTCAGGGATGGGGACTCCACCCCTGCCCTGGGCAGCTGTGCTAGTGTCAGGGATAATTTCCCCAGTATCCAACCTGATCCTCCCCTGGCACAGCCTGAGGCCGTTCCCTCTCATCCTGTCACTTGTTCCCTGGGGGCAGAGCCCAGCACCCACACAGGGCATGGCCAGGACTGAGCCCTTCCCTGATCCTACCTGAGCAGGTGCTGCTGGTGGGGTCAGTGTCAGGCAGTGTCTGCCCAGGGCTACCTGTGCTCCTGATATCCTGTCCTTTTCCCTTGTTTTCCAGCTGCTCTCCCAGGAGCCAAGCAATGGCCTCTCCTCAGACCCTACAGTGCCCCTGGATCGACTCGCCGTCATCTTCAGGTGAGGAAGGGTCTGGGGCACTGCTGCTCCCCCAGAACCTGACTCTGCACTGCCCCCTTCTCCCCAGCCCTTGGGGAATGGGGGAACTCTCTGCTTCCCCAGGTTCCTGCCCGTGAGGTGTCCCCCAAGCCAGTTCCTGGTCCACTTCCCACAGCTCCAACCCTTTTCCTTGGCTTTAATCCCAAACCCCCCTTTACCCTTGGCTTTTCCCACAGACACACCAACCCCATTGTTGAGAACGGCCAGGTCCACCCGTGCCAAAAAGTCATTCAGGAGGTGCGTGGGAGAGGCTGGGATTTGGGGAGGGTTCTGGTGAGGGTTTGGGGTGGGGGTTTCCAGGTATGGGGGTACCTGGGGTGTTGTACAGAGTCCCAGTTCCTGCCTGCCAGCGGATCCGTGTGTCTGCCCAGGGCTGCACGGGACGGGAGCTCTGGGGCACCCTCCTGTCCCTCCTGGAGCCGGGATTGGGGTGTGGAGGGGAAATCTGAGGCTTCCACCCCCTGGAAGGGGCCCTGGCTCTGGGAATGCCCCCGGTGTTTGATTTCCCTGCCCGTGTCCCATCTGCCACGCTGCCCTGCAGGGGATAAACCACCCCAGGCTCCCCAGGAAGCTTTTGTGCCCCCTCTGCCGTCCCTCCCTGGGGTCTGGGTGCTCTGGGGACCGGGAGGGCGCGGGCAGGGCCCCGGCTCGGGTGTGACCCCTGTCCGTGCCCAGATCTGGCCGGTGCTGTCGGAGACCCTGAACAAGCACAGCGCCGACAACCGCATCGTGGAGCGCTGCTGCCGCTGCCTGCGCTTCGCCGTGCGCTGCGTGGGCAAGGGCTCGGCCGCGCTGCTGCAGCCGCTCGTCACACAGGTGGGGCTGGGCCCTGCTCGGGCCCTCTGGGGACACCGCGGGCCCGGGGCTCAGCTCAGGTCACTGCGGCTGCCACGGGCACGGCAGGGCTGGCTGTGGGCTCTGGGGAGTGCTGCAGTGAGTCCTGGCAGGCTGGGAATTCCAGCATGAGGCCCTGGGGAGGAGAGAGGCTTGGGAAGAGGTGGGGGTGCAGGGAGGCTGTGGATCCCCGTGTGTGTGAGATTTGGGAAAATCACAGGCAATATGTGAAACCCTGCGTGGTGCAGCTCCTTGGGGAGGTAACCCAGCCTGGGAGGGATCCCTGAATCCCAGAGCTGGGTGTTCCCTGCTCCACTTGGCTCCCACCAGGCTCCAAGGGGAAGCTTCCATAGGGAAGTGCTGCTGGCTCAGGTGGCCTCAGCACAGAGCGAGTCCGTTGGGGCATCCCTGCCCACAGGGGCCAGGCTGGGCCCGGAGGGGTGGAGGGCTGTGGGGTCAGGGCAGATGTGGCGGTGCCTGGGCAGCGTTCCTGTCTCCCCAGATGGTGAATGTGTACCGGGAACACCAGCACTCCTGTTTCCTCTACCTGGGCAGCATCCTGGTGGATGAGTACGGCATGGAGGAGGGCTGCCGGCAGGGCCTGCTCGACATGCTGCAGGTGGGGCCCTGGCCAAATCACAGCATCACCCAGGGTGGAGATCCCTCTGAGCCCATCGAGTCCAACCGTCCCCAGCATCCCGAGGACACCACTGACCCTGTCCCCAAGTGCCACATCCACACAGCTTTTCAGTCCCTCTGGGGGTGGGGGACTCCACCCCTGTCCTGGGCCAGGGCTGGACAGCCTTTCCAGGAGTTTTCCCTAATATCCAGTCTATATAGAATCTCAGACTGGTTTGGGTGAGAAGGGACATTGAAGGCCATCCATGGGCAGGGCCACCTTGCACTATCCGAGGTTGTCCCCAGCCCCCTGCAGCCTGTCCTTGGACACTTCCAGGGATGGGGCAGCCCTAGCCTGCTCCATGTGGGGAAGGGCAGCTTGAGGAGTGATCCCAGGTAGTTGCTGATGGATCCCTGTTCTCCCCAGGCTCTCTGCATCCCCACCTTCCAGCTCCTCGAGCAACCCAACGGCCTCCAGAACCACCCAGACACCGTGGATGACCTCTTCCGCCTGGCAGCCAGGTGCCACCTCCTGCCCAGGCCACCCGGCCCCTGTCCCCTCGTGGAGGGTCCCCCTGGCAGCGCCCACGGGAGCAGTGGAGCGGGGGCAGGCCCTGGCCTGACGTCCATCGTGTCCCCTGCAGGTTCATCCAGCGCAGCCCCATCACCCTGCTGCGCAGCCAGGTGATGATCCCCATCCTGCAGTGGGCCATCGCTGCCACCACCCTGGACCACCGGGACGCCAACTGCAGCGTCATGAAATTCCTGCGGGATCTGATCCACACCGGGGTGGCCAACGACGTGAGTGACACACGGGGATGTCACCGGGGAATCCTGGGATGGGTTGGGTGGGAAGGGACCCCAGAGCCCCTGCAGTGCCACCCTGCCATGGCAGGGACACCTCCCACTGTCCCATCTGCTCCAACCCTGTCAGCCCCACCATCCTCATCTGCCCTGTGCTGTCCCCACAAGCCACCCTGCTTTCTCCTCCGCTGCTGGCAGAGAAGCTCCGGGGGTTGCCTGCCCCCAGGACCAGTGTGTGTCCCTGTCCCCAGGCCCTGCCCACCCCCTTCTCCTTCCTCCCACAGCATGAGGAGGACTTTGAGGTGCGGAAGGAGCTCATCAACCAGGTGATGACCCAGCTGGGGCAGCAGCTCGTGAACCAGCTCCTGCAGACGTGCTGCTTCTGCCTCCCGCCCTACACCCTGCCCGACGTCGCCGAGGTGCTCTGGGAGATCATGCAGATCGACCGCCCGGTGAGGGGAGGGACAGGAGGGATGGGAGGGGCCCGGGGGCAGGGCTGGGACCCCAGAGGGACGGGAGGGGCCCCAGAGGGACAGGAGGGGCCCGGGGGCAGGGCTGGGCCCCCAGGCTCTGCGGAGGCAGGGCCCAGGTGCCAGGCTGGGCTCCACATTCCGAGCTGCTCCCTTCCCTGGCACAGACGTTCTGCCGCTGGCTGGAGAACTCGCTGAAGGGGTTGCCAAAGGAAACCACGGGTGGAGCCATCCAGGTGACACACAAACAGCTCACCGACTTCCACAAGCAGGTCACCAGGTGAGTGCCACGGGGTCTCCAGCTGGCACCAGCTCCCTCCTGCAGGCTGGCCTGCAGCAGCCCCAGCCCTGCCCGTGCAGTTGATGCTGCTGGGATGTGCCACCTGCCTGCACGGGGCCCTGGGGCCGTGGGGCACCTTTGCCATCACCCAACGGGTTTTTCTGCCCGGCCCAATACCTGCAGAGCCACGGGCCCTTCTGAGCCACCTCCTCATCCCAGTGAGTCACTGGTTCCAACTGCCAGGCCCTGCCCAGGCCTGTCCCTTCCCAGGGCCACCAGCTGCTTTGGGAACATCACCTCCCTCTGCCTGGCTCCATCTCGTCCCTGGACAAGTCCCAGAGGCTGAGTGCCTGGGGGCAGCTGGTTCCTTCCACCATGCCACCACTGTGGTGGCACACAGGTCTCCTCCAGGGACAGTCCCGAGGGCTGCCGACCCCGTTCTGCCCTGATGATTGTCCCTTCATCTGCCCCAACACCTCGGAGCCGAGCTGCCAGGCTCCCAGCTCCCATCCCTCGGCAGGACACCTTCCCTGGGCCCCACATGTCCCCTTGGGGTCACCCCCGATGTCCCCCCTTGTCTTGCAGTGCTGAGGAATGTAAACAAGTCTGCTGGGCTCTGAGGGACTTCACCCGCCTGTTCCGATAGCTCCGGCTCCTCGTGGCACCTGTCTCCCAGGTAAGGGCTGCTCCGGGGTCCCCGCCCCACAGGACACCGGGGACAAAGGGCTGAAGCTCCCTTCCTCCTGCCAGGAATGTCTTTAAGGAGAAGACAGGAAACAGCAACCCAAGAATGTGTCCCACAATCAGCCGAGGGCTCTCGCCCGCTGCAGCGCGTCCCGGAGTCCGGAGCCACGGGAGGGAGGAGGGAGGAGGGCTCGGGGGTCCCGGCGGCCCCGCCCGCCCGGGGCTGGGCCCCCGCCCAGCAGCAGCCCCGGGGCAGCGCCTCCGACCCGACTGCGACCCACCCGGCGCCGGAGCCACGCGGCTCCGCCCGGCAGCAAAAGAAGTAGAAAAACTTTCTGTGAAATGGAGACAAAAAAGAAGGAAAAGAAACAAACAAAAAACAAACAGTACAAATTGTTTAGGAAGATGGGGGGGTCAGTCTGGGGGTCCTGGGGCGCTGCCCCCCTGAGCCCACCGTGGCCTGCCTGGTGCCGACTCCCAGAGACGACACAGGCGGGACGGACTCTGCAAATAGAGATTTATATTTTATTTTGTTCTGCTTTTTTTTGTTTGTTTTCTTGTTTGGTTTTTTCTTTTTTTTTTTTTTTTTTTCTCTTTTTCAGGGTTTTCTTTGGTTTGATTTTGGGGTAGGAGGCGGTGGCTCGAGTGCGGGCAGGGCGGGCGGGCGCATGCGGTTCCCTCCGGGGGTGTGTAGCCATCTCGAGAACAATAAAAAACAACAAAAAACTGAAAAAATAAATTAAAACCTCCTAAGGTCCGTCTGGTTCTCCTCCCAGGGCTGGGGCTCCTTTGTGCCCCCGCAGCGCTGGGTACCCCCATCCCTGGCAGCTCCAGGTCCGAGGTGGCCCCAGCCCTGTTTTCTTGCTGTTTCCCCCCAAAATCCCAGGGGGATTATCCTTGGCAGTGCAGGCAGGGGCGCAGAGCTGCCCCAGGGCGGGGGGCTCACAGTCCCCTTCCCCTGCAGAGCACCCTGGCGCTGGTCCCTGCCAGCTCTGGGGACACAGGCATGGGGACCGGGGTGGGGACAGGGGTGAGGATGGCGCTGGGTGGTCCCAGCAGCCGAGCCGGCTCCCGAGTGACTCACCCCGGCTGGCAGTGCCAGCTGTGTCCCTGTCACTGGGGCAGGGGCCCGGGTGGCAGCGCCCAGGGCCCCGCGGCGGGGCCGGGCGGGGGCTGCGCCGGCGGCAGCCGCTGGTGGCTCTGCCAGAGCTGGTGCAGCTCCTTGAACTGCTCCACCATCCTGTCCTTGAGGTCGGGGTGCGAGATCTGCAGCGGGATGCTGTCGGCCGACCAGGACAGCTCCCCGGAGAACATCTCCAGCAGCAGCCGCGCCGCCACCGGCACCACCTGCGGGAGCCACAGGGCGTCACCGGGACAGGGACCCCGCAGGCCCCTGGGACAGCCACGGGAGCCACAGGGCGTCACCGGGACAGGGACCCGCAGGGCATCACCAGGACAGGGACCCCAGGGCATCACCGGGACAGGGACCCCGCAGGGCCCTGGGACAGCCACGGGAGCCACAGGGCATCACCAGGACAGGGACCCCGCCGGGCATCACCGGGACAGGGACCCCGCAGGGCCCTGGGACAGCCACGGGAGCCACAGGGCATCACCGGGACAGGGACCCCGCCGTGCCCCGGGACAGCCGCGGGCCGGCCCCTCACCTGCACCGTGATCAGCTTCTTCTCCTTGGGCTTCTGGTCTGGCCACTCCTCGCCGAAGCAGAGGAAGATCTCGAAGGGAGGCGGGGTGGGGGTCTGCCCCTTCTGGAACTGGATGAGGCCTGCAGGGCCAACAGCGAGGTGAGGGACAGGATGGGACCTCAAGCCTGCCTGGACCACCAGCACCCCACTGAGGGCAACCCCGAGAGCCAGCTGGTGACCCCCATCCCAGCTCTGTTCCCATGTGCCGCCTGGCGTCCCCACCATTCCAGCTGGTGTCCCCGTTGCACATTTGTCCCCTGATGCCACCACGTGCCTGGTGTGCCCCCACCCCAGCTGGCCTCTCCATCCCAATCCACTGCTCTCAAGGGACACAGAGCCAGCCCCCCTTCCCCTCTGACCGTTGAGGAAGCCCTCGAGGCTGAAGAGCTTGGTCCTCGTCTCCCTCTGGATGGGGTTGGGGCCGGGCTGGGGCGCGGCACAGGGCCCGGTCCAGAAGACCTTGCACTGGCAGAGCCGGAGGGCGAAGAGGTCCTGGCCCTGGAGCTCCAGGATGAGCCCTCGGTCCAGCACGTCCAGCAGCTGGTGGGTGTAGAAGCGCTGCTTCTCGTTGGGAATGGCGTCGGGAGCAGGGAAGGGCACCTGCTCCAGCGTCAGCGGCCCGAAGAGCTCCTCCTGCTCCCGCGTGGGCTCCAGGCTGCTGTGGAACAGCCGGCAGCCGTGCGGGTTGCTGACGGTCAGGGCGCACACCTGGCGGCCCCGGTACTGGAACTTCAGCTCCAGGTCAGTCACTGCCGGGGGGACACGGGGTCAGCGGGGCCGGGAGCACCCCAGGGCCACCCCACAGCCACCCTCATCCAGCCCACAGCCACCCTGTGCCCACGGTCACCCCATGGCCACCCCGTGCACCCCACAGCCACCCTGTGCCCACGGTCACCCCAATCCAGCCACCCCATGGCCACCCTTCCCGCCGCTCCCATCCATCCCATGGCCCCCCCACAGCCATGGCCAGTCCGTCCCAGCACCCCATGGCCACCCCACAGCCATGGCCCCCAGCCAGCTGCCCATGCCCCCCCCGCTCACGTGGCAGCATGTGGGGGCTGACGAGCAGGTCGGGGATCAGGTGCTCTGTCGGTGCCACCGGGCAGCTGGATGAGGGTCCCGGGGGGCCCAGGGGGGGCCCCATCTCAGCGAGGGCACCGGGGAGCAGCTCAGGGGCCCCGTGGGTGCCCCCCGCCTCCCCCTGGAGCAGCGCCGGGGGGGGAACCCCGAAGGGCCCCCCCGGGGGGCAGTGGGTGCCAAAGGGGGGAGCCTCCTCCTTGGGCCAGGGGTAGGGGGGCAGCAGGTCACCCCCGTGCTGCGTGTCTGGAGCAGAGAGCGGGGTCAGAGGCTGCACCCAGCCCCCCTGGCACCCCGAGCCACCCCGAGCCCCCCACTCACCATCGATGCTCAGGGATGTCATCTTGTGGAGCTGCAGGGCAGAGCGGGCGTTACAGGGACCCCCTGGCCCTCTGGGGCAGCCCTGGTTTGGGGATCCCCCCACCCCGAGCACCCCAGATACCTGGCTGACGTCTTCCTCCCCGCTGCAGCCATAGTCATCCTCATCCCCCCCGTCTGCAAGGGACAGAGGGGCTGGGAAACGGAGAGGGAACTGGGGGTGCTGGGGGGATATTGAGGGGTACTGGGGACTCATGGGGGGGGATATTGAGGGGTTCTGGGGTCTTATGGGGCATTGGGGCCTCACAGGGGGTGGGTCTCGTGAAGGGGTGCAGGTCTCTGGGGGTGCTGGGTCCTTGTGGGGTGTGGGAGCTGCTGTGGGGCTGGGACCACACGGGGTGCTGGGGTTTGTGGGTTTGTGGGTGTGGGGGACTTGTGGGATGTCAGGTCTGGGACTCCGGGGGCTGCTCCAAGGCCCCACCAGAGCCGCCCGTACCTGCGCCCCCGGGGGGCTCCTCGCAGAGCTCGTAGATGCGGAAGGGCTGGGCCGGGGAGCCGCGGGGCCCGTCCAGCAGCAGCCGGAACTCGCGGCTCTTGTTGAGGGCGCAGCGCAGCGTGGCTTTCCAGCGGGGGGGGTCCGGCGGGTCCCCGGCCCGGAACCGGCCCGTCTCCTGCGCCCACGCCTGCGGGGGGCTCAGCGCGGCACCCCCGGCCAGCGTGTGCCGCCAGCCCCACCCCGTGTGCCCCATCATCCTGGTCACCCCCATCCCGTGCGTCCCCACCATCCTTGTCACCCCCATCCTGTGTCCCTGTCACCCATCACCCTGTCACTCCTGTCCCTTGTGCCCCATATTCCCACTGTCACCCACCCCATGTCCTTCTTGTCACCCCATCACGCATCGCCCCCACCCCATGTCCCCATTGACACCCATCCCATGTCCCCATTGTCACCCCATCACACATCGCCCCCATCCCCTGTCCCCCAGGTCCCCATTGTCCTGTCCCACGGGTCCATTGTCACCCCATCACACATCGCTCCCACCCCATGTCCCACTGTCACCCATTCCAGGTCCCCATTGTCACCCACCCCATGTCCCCATTGTCACCCCCTCACACATCGCCCCCACCCATGTCCCCAGGTCCCCACGTCCCCGTCCCTCGTGCCCATTGTCACTCCCGCCCGTGTCCCCGTGTCACCTTGAAGATGGTGTCGTGGTCCTGGGGTCCCGGGGGGTTCCTGGTGGCGTGTCCCCAGGGGATGACGAAGCGGCGGCGCTCGGGGTCGAGCCAGCGCAGCCCCGGGAAGCGGCGGCTGCTCACCTGGGCCACCAGCCAGGGCTTGAGGCGCACCCGCCGCGGGGGCTCCATGGCCCGGGGGCACCGGCGGGCGCCGCCCGCGCTCCCGAAAGAGGAACCGGCCCCGCACGGCCCCGCGGGGCAGCCCCGGTTCCGCTTTCAGCGCCGGAGGGTGCGGGAGCCCCCCCGAGCTCTGCCTGCCCCGGGGCGGCGGGGGCGGCGCCCGCAGCCGAAAGCAGAAGCTGCGGTGGCTTCGGGGAAAGAAAAGAGGAGCTGAGAAAGGGAGGGGACACGAGGGACAGGGGACACACAGAGTGGAGAGTGGGACACAGGGAACGTGGGATGTGAGGGGCACGGAGGGGACACGAGGAACAAGGCGAGGGCACGGGATGGGAGGCACGGGGACACAGAGTGGACAGGGGGAGGACACGGGGGCACACGCGGGATGGGGGACACGTAGTGACACGGAGACGACACTGAGGACACGAGGATACGGAGGGACATGGGAAACGTACGGGAGACAGGGGACATGGAGAAGGGAGGAGGGACACGGGCGACATGAGGAGAGAGGGGGCACGGGATGGGGAGGACACGGTCAGATGAACGGGGACGGGGGACACAGGGACAGGGGGTGGCACAGGAGGGACGGGGGGACACGGAGAGCGCAATGGGGACAGGGGAAGTCCCGACCGCGATCCTTGCGCAGTCACAGGAGCCCCGCAAGAGGAGCGCCCCCCGCTCCCCGCGGGTCCCCCCTGGCGGGGCAGCGCCCACGCGTGTCCCACGGACGGACGGGCCCGGCCGCGGCACCGCGCTGGGCACGGCGTGTCCGGGGCTGCCGCCCTTCTCACGGACCGGGCACTGTCCCCGCGCGTCCCCGCGGCTTTTCCCGGCATCCCAGCATCATCGCCCGCCCCGGCGCCCACTACCGCGGCCCCTTCCCCCCGGCCCCCACCCCACGGAGACCCCGCGGACTCCCCGCGCCCGTCGGGAGCGGCCCCGGGTCTCACCTGCGCTCGGGGCCGCTCCCGGAGCCGCCGCCCGGCGCTTCCGCACGCGGGGCCGGGCGTGGGCGTGGGGCGAGACCGGCCGGGACCGCCCCGGGACGCGGGGCGTGGAGCGGGGCTCCCGGTGTCCCCACGGGACACCCCCTCGTGTCACTCCTCTCGTCTCCCTCCGAGCCCCCCGCCCCGTGTGGCCCCCACGTCTTCCCCCCACGTCCCCCTCCTTGTGCCCCTGTATCTCCCCGTGTCCCCACCCTCGTGTCCCCTCCCGGATCCCGCCCCGTCTGCCCGGCTGTCAGCCGGCACTGCTGGCAGACCCCTCGTTAGCATACGATTTGCATTTATTTGCATACACAGTACACATTTCCCTCTCCACGTGACGCGCGGGGATCTCCGCGGTGGGCGGGAACACCGGGGCGCCTTTGCGGGCTTTGATTGGCCGCAGCCACTGTCACTCATCTCTGGGCGCGCCCGCGCTCCCGCCCCCGAGGCCGCTGTCTGTCAATGGGGGGCGTGGTTTTGATGGGCGTGACCAAGGACGGCAACAACGTAGGTGGAATGGGCGGGGCCGGGCCCGGGGCGGGGCTGCTCGCATGGCAATGAGCAGGGGCGGGGCCTGTCCCGGGGGCGGGGCTGCTCGCATGGCGCCGGGCGCCCCCCGCCGCACGCCGGGCCCCCCCGGTGCCCCCCGCGCCCCCCCGGTGCCGCCGCCCCGCCCCGGGAGGAAGAACCGAAGGAGGTACCGGACTCCCCCTGCCCTGGGCCCCGCCGGTGAACGGAAGCCCCGCACGCTGCCACGCGGGGCCGGGGTGCGGATGTGCCCCCGGCGGTGCCGCTGTTGGGATGTCCCCGGGGGGACGGAGGGGACGCGGGGGCCCCGGTGGGCTTGGGCCGGTCTCGCCCCGTTAACTCGCAGATCTCAGGGGTTTAATGTTATTTTCGCCCCGGTCCCGGTGCGACCGCTGGGAACGGGAGCGAGGCTTTGTGGAGGGGAGCGCAGATCCCGGGGAGTGCTCGGAGAAAGGAGCGGATCCCACTGGATTCAGGGTGGTGGGGGGGAGTAGAGCCCCGTGCATTCCCGGGAGAAGAGCAGCTCGGATCCCGGTGGGTTCCCCGGGAAGGGGCTCAGACCCCTGTGAGTAGGGGGTAGGAGCGGAGCAGGTGGGTTCCCGGCTGGATCACTGCTCTGCAGCTTATCCCACCACGCTGCCTGTTCTTGCCCTGTCCGTGCTTTTCCCGGGACCCCAGCTGATCCCGAGGGACAGCTGCGGCCTGTGTGGGTCTGGCCGCAGGCCAGGGGCTGATCCCGGATGGGGAAAGGCACCAAGGCAGCGGTGATGGGGCGCTGAAGGGATGTGTCCCCAGGACCCCCGGGGGATCTGCTCAGGCCTCACTGGGGGTTTCTCCACAGTGGGGTCCGGGGCGGGTGAGTGGCAGCATGGAGCATCTCGGCTGGGACTCTGGGAAACGGGGCTTTGGTCACGGGGACAAAATGGGGGGAAACCTCGGGGTTTGGGTCATCCTGCAATCGCTCCTTCCAGCCCAAACCGGTCCTGCTGCCCTTGAATTCCGCTGGGCTGGGGTTTCCTCCCTGCCCGGCACAATTCACCCTCCTCTTCACTTGGTTTTTTTGCGGAAAGAGAAACCGGAATAAATCTCCGGATCACCTCGTGGCCATGAGAGGGAGCCTCAGAACTGCCCACGCCGGAGCGGCTCGGGTGGTGCTGGACGGGATTCCCTGGAGCTGGGCTCTGCTCCGCGGGCCAGCCGCTGCTCTGGGTGCCAACCCCAGGGCCTGGCTTTTGGCTTTTGCGGCTACTTCAGGCGGGTTTGGGCCATGCAGGGGGAGCCTGTGGCAGCACGGCTCCAGCGCTTTCTACTCCCTGATTTGGTGGCTGGGAGCTGGGATGTGCTGCCGGGGAGCTGCCCGGGGTGCCGGCTGTGCTCCGGGATGGAGGTGCATCCATCCCCTCGGCTCTCCGGCTGTGCTCCGGGATGGAGGTGCATCCATCCCCTCGGCTCCCCGGTTCTGACGCTCCCTGCTCTCCACGGCAGCTCCGAGTGGCCGGTGCAGCGGAAGCTGCGGGAGCTCTTTGCCGTCCCGCGGTGCCTGGTCAGCGTGTTCAGCCTGTTCCTGGTGGAGCTGATCCGCTTCCTCGGCGAGGCCGTGGTGCAGGTGAGCGCCCCGTTCCCGCAGAGCCGCGGCCGGAGCAGCTCCGGGCATGGCCGAGTCCCTCGGTACCGGGAGCAGGCACCCGCGCTGCCGCACGTTTCCCTCCCGTAGCGGGATCTTTGTGCCTCAGCCCGTGTTCGGTGACTCCTGCTGGCGAGTATCCCTCGAACACGGGTTTCACCCCAATCCAGGCGCTGGTGGTCGGTGTCCTGACAGCCGTCGGTGACCACGTGCTGAAGCCGCTGCTGGCGGCGTTGTTCCACAGCCTGCTGCAGCCGCTGCTGCTGTTCCTGCTGAAGGTGCTGGGCGGCGTGCGGGACCTGGCGGAGCCGGCTCTGGACGTGCTGGCGCGGCTGTGCTCGCAGCTGGCCGTGCTGCTCCGCGCCGTGCGCCTCGTGGAGATCCGCCTGCGCCCCGACCTGCGCGCCGGCCCGGCCGACGGCGGCGCCTGAGGGCAGCCCCGCGTGCCCCGATAAGATAAGGAAGAGGAATTCCTGGGAATTGCGGAAGGGCGGGACCAGCTGCGGCCCAGGAGGGACCGTGGTCTCCATGTGTGTCCGGGCAGGGGGCAGCACACGGCGTGCTGGGAGGCGGTTTGGATCTTCTAGTTCTGCAAGTATCTCCTTAATTTAATTAAATTCCAATTTTATCCATTGGAGCATTACGGCAGTGAGGTGTTTTCCGTCTTCCTGCCCGGAAAACTCGGCTTCTCACTGAGCAGGACCTCCCTGTGCAGTCTCTTGCCACCAGATGGGTTCCACGGCTGGGGTGGTGCCCAAGGCCTGCGCCTCAGGCACTGCCGGGAGGGGACAGCTTCTGCCAGCTTCCAGCTCTCTGGAATGGTCTCCAGAGCCGGTGGTACGGGACACACTGGGATTTGGGGGCAATTGAGAAACAGGGATCACAATGTGATCAGGGATCACAATGTAACGGAACAGCCACCTCTGTGTTCCCAACAACTGGTGCTGGTGTGTGATTTGGGTCACGTATTCCCATCGGGATGAGGCAGCCAAGGAGCCAAACGGCGGCAGCAGAGCTCTGGGTGTGTTTCACAAACCCTTGGAGGGACTGAGCTGTGTTTGGGGGCTCCCCCGCCCCAGCCTCAGCTCCCTCTGCCCTTTGCCGCTCCGACAGCGCTGCCTCCCGGGAGCGTCTCCCCGGCTGGCGCAATCCCCGTGTTCCCGATGATTCCATGCCCCAAGCCCTTTGCTTTTTATGGGCAGGAGCAGCATGTTTGGAGCTTCCCCGGCTGTAAGATCATCCGCGGGCCAGCGCCGGGGCCGGAGCGCTCCTGCTGGGGGCCAGGCCGGCCGGGCTATTTGGGGGGTGCTGAGTTCACGGAGCCGTGACGGGATGTTCCTGGGCGCCGCGAGGGGCCGGGCGCTGGGAGCCAGCCCCGGGGAGCTCTGCGGGCTCGGGTGACCAAGGGCAGCGCGGGAATGGGCGCTGGGAGCTGCTGGGCAGCGGGAAGCAGCCGGGACAGGCAGGGCCGCACGTGGGCACAAACGGGAGCGGGCACAGGGACCGGATCCAGCACGTCCTGCAGCACAGGCACCGTGCCACGACAGCCACACGCAGGGACTGGAGCTCCTCAGGACGGCGGGGACGCACGATTGTCCCTGGGCACTTGCACCCTTGCTGGGGCGCAGGCCTGGCCTGACCACTGCTCCCGTGACCTTTCCCTGGGGAAACAAACCCGAGGAGGGAAGGGCAGAATTGATGGGGGGTTTCTTATTGCGTTGATTTAGCTGGTGAATCGCTTTAATGCTTGAAGTGGTTTTAATTAAATTTGGCTGCTCTGGAACCAGGAATTCCCCGTACAGTTTCTCCTTTTTGGCTGAAGCTCTCCCAATGAAAGGCCCAGTAAGTGAAGAGAGCTGGGAGAATTCAGCGCTGATGGTGTCATCTTTGACCTCCATCCGTCAACCTGCAGCGGGAGAGGCGGGCGGGGAAAGCCGCGGGTGGGAGCTGCCGCCTCCCCGCAGCCCCGGGATCCCGGGAGCTCCAAATTCCAGCCGCTTGGAATTCAGGCTGTACACCCAACTGCAGCGTGGGGCTCAGAGACACCCACGGCATTTCGGGGTGCAAAGGGGGAGCGGGAGGTCTGGCCGTGGCCTCACCAGGAACAAAAACCTCTTTTTTCCTCAAAACGCGCCCGAGTTGCGCGGAGCCACCCGGGCACCGCCGATGTTGCCCGGGGCCGGCTGCCGGGGCCCAGCGGCGCTGTCCCGGCTGGCAGGACAATGCCGGGTGACCCGCAGGGGACAGCGCCGTGCCGGGACAAGGACACTCCGGGGCTGGCAGCGCCCCCACATCGCTGCTCCCTGAGATCACTGCTCCCAGCGCCCGGCCCCGGCAGCGCCCTCCGCTCCCCGGGCTCGGGGCCGCTCCGGCGCCGGCAGCGCGGTGCCTGCGGCCGCGGCTCCGCCAGCCCAACCCGGCCCGGGGCAGCCCGGCCGAGCCCGGCCCGGAGCGGAGCAGCCGCAGGAGGGGGCGCGGGCCCGGATCCAGCCGGCTGGAGCGGGAGCGGAGCCAGCGCTGAGCGCGGCCTCCTCGGTTCTTCCCTAAATAGCCGGCGGCGGGCAGGAGGATTAGCCGGGGCATTCCTCGGCCACCGTCCTCCCACCGCCACCCAGCTCCCGAGCTCCCCCGGCCGCGGGATTCCTGCTCCTCCCTCACGCCGCCCGTCCCCGGCTCCGCGGGGCACCCGCAGCCGCCCGAGCCCGGCCGCCCTCGTCCCGTTTGGCAGCGGCCTCTGGGCTTCCCCGGGCACGCCCGGCCCCGCCGGTGGAGCCCGGGCCCTTCAGAGCCACTGCCCGCCCCCAGGGGTCACGGCGGTGCCAGCCCGGGGACAGGGCCCAAGGACAGGGTCTGGGGACAGAGCCTGGGGACGGTGCCTGGGGACAGGGTCCAGGCACAGGACCAGGGGACAGTGCCCAGGGACAGGGTTCAGGAACAGGGTCCAGGAACAGAGCCCGGGGACAGTGCCCGGGGATGGTTCCTGGGGACGGTGCCCAGGGACAGGGCCAAGGGACAGGGCCTGGCTACAATGCCCAGGCAGCCCCATGTGGGGCCAGGCCTGGCTCTGGGTTCTGTGGGATTGGGCCAAGCCCAGCCGTGGAGCTCAGCTCTGGAGTGTGGGATGAGGCTGTCAGGGAATGCCCTGTGCCCACAGCGGGTCCCACCGAGGGTCACACCAAGGCACCAGAGCATTGGGATGGATGGATGGATGATGGATGATGGATGGATGGATGGATGGATGGATGATGGATGGATGGATGATGGATGGATGATGGATGGATGGATGGATGGATG
>JAWWLW010000057.1:116483-128200 GCA_035041385.1 Myiothlypis coronata | reverse complement strand
TCCCAGCCCCTGTGTGCCACAGGGATCTGTGTGTGTCCAGCCCCTGTGTGCCACAGGGATCTGTGTGTGTCCAGCCCCTGTGTGCCACAGGGATCTGTGTGTCCCAGCCCCTGTGTGCCACAGGGATCTGTGTGTGTCCAGCCCCTGTGTGCCACAGGGATCTGTGTGTGTCCAGCCCATGTGTGCCACAGGGATCTGTGTGTGTCCAGCCCCTGTGTGCCACAGGGATCTGTGTGTCCCAGCCCCTGCGTGTCCCTCTGCCCCCTGACCCCCACGTGCTGCTCACAAGCCCCAAATGTGCCTATACCCCCATAACCCCTGCATGTCCCCGCTGACCCCCACGTGTCCCTTTGCCTGCCGGTGGTGGCCTCGGGGCTGGGGCTGCAGGGCAGTCACCCGGGGGTCCACTGACCCCTACCTGTCCCTCTGTCCCCTTGCCCCCTACGTTCTGTGCCCTTGATCTCCTCCTGTCCCTGTGTCCCCGCTGACCCGCCCGTGTCCCTGTGCCTGCAGGTGGTGGCCTCGGGGCCGGGGCTGAAGGGCGGCCGTGTTGGGGTGCCGGCGCCGTTCTCCATTGCCACGCAGGGCGCGGGCAGCGGGGGGCTGGGGCTGACGGTGGAGGGGCCCTGCGAGGCCAAGATCGAGTGCCAGGACAACGGGGACGGCTCCTGCGCCGTGTCCTACCTGCCCACGGCGCCCGGGGAGTACCACATCAACATCCTGTTCGCGGGGCGCCACATCCCGGGCAGCCCCTTCACGGCCGCGGTCACGGCGCCCTTCGACCCGGCCAAGGTGACGGCCTCGGGGCCGGGGCTGGAGCGCGGCCGCGCCGGCGAGGCCGCCGTGTTCTCCGTGGACTGCTCCCAGGCCGGCGAGGCCGAGCTCACCATCGAGATCCGCTCCGAGGCCGGCGTCAAGGCCGAGGTGCTGGTGCAGAACAACCGCGACGGCACCTATGCCATCACCTACACCCCGGCCTGCGCCGGCGCCTACACCATCACCATCAACTACGGCGGCCTCCCGGTGCCCAACTGCCCCGTGCGCGTCACCGTGGACCCGGCCGTGGACACCGGCAGCGTCAAGGTCTACGGCAAAGGCGTGGAGCCGCGAGGTGAGCGAGGGCCGCGCGCCGTGGCGCCTCCTTCCCTCGCGTGGGGGCCTCCTCCCGTCCCCGTGGGCATCTCTTCCTCCTGGGTACCCCTGTGGACACCACCACAGGCATCTCCCCTCTGTGAGCATCCCCGTGGGCACCCCATCCCCGTGGGCACCCCATCCCCGTGGGCTGCCCATCCCTGTGGGCTGCCCATCCCCGTGGGCACCTCATCCCTGTGGGCACCTCATCCCTGTGTGTGTCCCCTCTCTGTGGACATCCCCGCTCACAGGCATCCCGTCCCCGTGGGCACCCATGGACAGCTCTTCTCATGCAGGGGATTTCTGGGCACCCTTTGGACATCCCTCCATGGACACCTCCCCCTTGCATGGACAACCCCGCCACTGTGGACACTCCTGTGGCCACAAACATCTCCTCCCCATGGGCATCTAATGGGGGCTCTCCTGGGCACCCCACAGGCAGCTCCCCTGTCCCCCTTGCCACCACCACTACTCAAGGTCCCTGTGGTTTTCCCCTCATTCCTGGGGGGAAGTTCTGGGGATGCAGGGGGTGTGGGTGGGACCCCAAGGGTGTGCCAGTTTCCCCCTGAAGCCCCCGTGTGTGCCGAGGGGGCAGTGGGCTCTCAGAGGCTGCAAGGCACCCTCAGGTGAGCTCTGGGCCCCCTTGACCGTCCTGTACCCCTCAGGAGTGCTGCGGGAGGTGGGCACTGAGTTCACGGTGGATGCACGGGCACTGGCCCCCACCGGGGGACCCCACGTCCGGGCACGGGTGCTGAACCCCTCAGGGACCCCCATCGACACCTTCGTCACCGACCTCGGCGATGGCACCTACCGCGTGGAGTACACGCCCTTCGAGGAGGGTGAGGGACCCCCACAGCCCCCCAGGAGCCCCAGCACCCCCAGAGACCCCCAGGCCCTCCTGCAGAGCACCGACATCCCGGGGGACTCCCAAGCCCCTAGGGACCCCCAGCCCCCTGGGAACCTCCGGAGACCGTGAGCTCCCCCAGGGACTCTGCTCCTACACCAGAGTCCAACTTCCCCCCAGGAGCCCAGGTCCTGGCCAGGCATCCTCCATTCCTCATGAGGGACCTTCAGGGAGGGAGGGACCTTCCCACACCGTGTCCAAGTGGGGACCCCCTTCAATTCCCACTGGATCCCCAGAACCAGGAACCCCCAAGACCCCTGAGACACCCCCAGATCCCAACGGGGGACTCCCAGCCTCCCCAAAAACCTCATCCAGGGATCCCCAGAACCCCCGAGACCTTTCAAACCCGACCGAGGGACCCCCAAAATCCCCTGAGAACCCCACCGCAGAGAGCCCTTGTGCCCCCTCCATGGGCAGTGTGTGATGGTGTCCCCGTGGCAGGGCTGCACCTGGTGGAGGTGACATACGACGACGTGGCGGTCCCCAAGAGCCCGTTCCGTGTGGGGGTGGCCGAGGGCTGTGACCCCACCCGCGTCCGGGCACACGGCCCCGGCCTGGAGGGCGGCGTGGTGGGCACGGCCAACCACTTCACTGTGGAGACCAGGTGGGCACCGAGCCCCAGCCCTGCTCCCCAAAGGCCCCAAGCCCTGCCCCACAAATGCCCTACCCGAGCTGTTCCACACCCATGGACCCCTCATGCTGTCCGTGGTGGGGGTTTGGGGTGGGCTTGGCTCCCTGCTTCAGTGTGGAGACCAGGTGGGCACCAGCCCTGAGTCCCTCCATTCCCACACCCATGGACTCCTCCCCCAGAGATGTCACCTCCATCCCAAGCCACCATCTCCACTGCCTGTCGTGGAAGTGCCACCACTATCCTCTTGCACCTGTGCCCTTCATGTGCATGTCCCACCCCTGTCCCATGTCACCAGCCTGCCATCTCCATCTTCTGCCACCACTCTGGCATCTTCATGTTCTGCCACGGAGGTCCCACACCCAACTCTTGCATCCTCTACCACCTGTGTCCTTTTCAATGGATGTGCCACCTCCATCCCATGTCACCAAACAGGCATCTCCCCCCCGCTATGGAAGTGCCATTTCCATCCCATGTCACCACGATATCATCTCTGTCCCTTCGCCATGGAGGTACCACCTCTGCCAGGGAGGTGGCACCTCCCTCCCCCTGCCATGGCAGTTGTTCCCCCTGGCCCCACCGTGCCCGTGTCACCTCTCTGAGCGGTGGCGTGTCCCCAGGGGCGCGGGCACTGGGGGGCTCGGCCTGGCCATCGAGGGTCCCTCAGAGGCGAAGATGTCCTGCAAGGACAACAAGGACGGGAGCTGTGCGGTGGAGTACGTCCCCTTCACGCCTGGTGACTACGACGTCAACATCACCTTCGGCGGCCACCCCATCCCCGGTGCGGGCACACACAGGGACGGGGTGGGGGACATGTCCTGATTGTCATCTCTGGGTCACAGGGCTTCACTGTGGTCATGCCACCCACGGTGGCTGCACAGCCAAGTTGTCCCCTGCCTGTGCTGTCCCCATGGCCATGGCTTTGGTACCCCCGTGGCCACGCTGACCGATGGTCGTGTTGTCCTCATGGGTCCCACTGACCCCATGGCCACACTGACCTTGTGACACACTGGCCCCACAGAGTGTCCGTGCACATGATGGACACGCCAGCTGTATGGCCACGCCGTCCCTGTGCCCCTGTTGAGCTCATGGCCCCGTTGACCTTGTCCCCACGCTGACCCCATCCCCACACTGACCCCATGCTCACATTGGCATTGCCACACCGCCTCCATCCCCCTCGTGGTGCCCCCCTCACGCCCTGACCCTCTCCCCACACAGGGAGCCCGTTCCGGGTGCGAGTGCGGGATGCTGTGGACGCCTCCAAGGTGACGTGCTCGGGGCCAGGCCTGGGCCCCAGTGTCCGTGCACGGCTGCCCCAGAGCTTCACCGTGGACGTCAGTGCCGCGGGACGCGCGGCCCTCGAGGTGACGCTGCTGGGGCCCACTGGTACGTGGGGACATGGGGGCATGGGGGGCATGGGGGGCCTGTGCCTCGTGGGGTGTCCTGCCTCTTGTCCTGCTCCGTAGGATGTCCTGGCCCTTGGATCCCATGGTCTGTGAGAGTCCTGCCCCTGGGCTGTCCTGACTCCTGGGTTGTCTGGCACCATGGATCCCTGTTCCAGAGGGTGTCCAGCCTCACGGTGTCCCCTTTATATAGGGTGTCCTACCTGTGGGCATCCTGCTCCATAGAGTGTCCTCCCCCATAGGACATCCAGCCCCATGGATGCCCTTCTTCATAGGGCGTCCAGCTCCATGGGGTGCCCTCCTCAGGGATACTCAGATCCACCCAGGGAGTTGTGCCCTACATGCTGCTCAACACCCCCGATGTCCTCCTGTCCCACACGTCTCCGTGCCTCATGTGTCCCCACCCCACGTGTCCCACTGCCCCACAGGGCTGCCAGAGCCAGTGGAGATCCGAGACAACGGTGATGGCACCCACAAGGTCACCTACACCCCAGCCACCGATGGGCCCTACACTGTGTCTGTCAAGTACGGGGGGCAGGAGGTGCCACGCAGGTGAGACCCCGCCCCGGGTGGGCACAGGGGGACAGGATCCCCGCACAGCCTGGAGATCCCGGCGCCCTCCTGACTCCCTGCCACCCCCAGCCCCTTCAAGGTGACGGCGCTGCCCACCCACGATGCCAGCAAGGTGCGGGCGAGCGGCCCCGGGCTGAGCGCGGGAGGGATCCCTGCCAGCCTCCCCGTGGAGTTCACCATTGACGCCCGCGACGCCGGCGAGGGGCTGCTCACGGTGCAGATCCTGGTCAGTGCGTGAGGGGGAACATGGGGAGTGTGAGGGTTCTGGGGGGACACACTGAGGATGGGCTGCTCACAGTGCAGATCCTGGTCAGTGCAGGGGAGTCATGGCTGCTGAGCCCCACAGGGTGCCCCTTTCCCCCATCTCGGGGTGCTGAGCCCCACAGGGTGCCCCTTTCCCCCATCCCGGGGTGCTGAGCCCCACAGGGTGCCCCTTTCCCCCATCCCGGGGTGCTGAGCCCCACAGGGTGCCCCCAGCACAGGGCACTGATGGGGGTTGCCCGCAGGACCCCGAGGGACAGCCCAAGAAGGCGTCAATCCGGGACAACGGGGACGGCACCTACACGGTGTCCTACGTGCCCGACGTGCCGGGGCGCTACACCAGCACTGTCAAGTACGGCGGCGACGAGATCCCGGCATCGCCCTTCCGGGTCCTGGCCGTGCCCTCTGGCGATGCCAGCAAGTGCCTCGTCACAGGTGGGGCTGCCCCCCAGTGTCCTTATGCTGACCTATGTCATCCCCTTGCTGGCCTCTGGCATCCCCTTGCTGACCCACAGCATCCCCTCACTGCCCCACGACGTCCCCTCGCTGCCCCACTGCACCCCTCCCTGCCCCACAGCGTCCCTCCTGCCCCACAGCATCCCCTCCTGCCCCACACCATCCATATGCTGACCCACAGTGTCCCCCTGCTGCCCCACGGCACCCACCCCAGACACCCCTGCCTCACCCCCACCACCCCATGGCTCCATGGCTGCCCCCCAGCACGCCCCTGCCCCACTGCTGCCCCCCAGCACACCCCTGCCCCACTGCTGCCCCCCAGCACCCCTGCCACCGCCCCCAGACCTGCCCCGCGGTGCAGTGGGGATGAACGGGTGCCCCCAGGACAGGATGTGCCGGCCCCCCCGGAGCCCCCCGGCCCCCTCGGCACCCCCGGCCCCCCAACCAGCCCCCCAACCCCTTCTCACCGCTCTCCCTGGTCTTTCTTGCAGTATCCATTGGGGGCCATGGACTGGGTAAGTGGTGCCGGGGGCAGTTGGGGGGCTGGGAGGAGGCACTTGGGGGATAGGTTTGGAGTCCCCCCGTGGCCCTGACCCACCCTCCCCGCAGGTGCCTGCCTGGGCCCCACAATCCAGATCGGGGAGGAGACGGTGATCACGGTGGATGCCAAGGCAGCGGGACAGGGCAAGGTCACCTGCAAGGTGTCAACGCCTGATGGTGCTGAGCTGGACGTGGATGTGGTGGAAAACCACGACGGCACTTTTGACATCTTCTACACTGCTCCTGAGCCCGGCAAATACGTCATCACCATCCGCTTTGGTGGGGAGCACGTCCCTAACAGCCCCTTCCATGTCATGGTGAGTGGGGCACGTCCCTAACAGCCTCTTACATGTCATGGTGAGTGGGGCACTGCGGGGGCACCGTGAGTCTGGGGGGTTGTGATGGGTCAGACTTTGGGAGACCACTGTGGGCGCCATGGGGCAGAGAGCTGGGACTCTGATGGGCACCGTGGGGTCGGATGATCGTGGTGGCTGCTGTGGGGCAGACAGGTGGGGCTGTGGGCTTGGGAAACAGTGGTGGATCCAAGGGGCAGAGTCAAGGGCACAACGGACAGCGTGGGACAGATTTTAACACCAGGGTAACACCATGGTGGGGTTGGAACATCGTGGTAGGCATCAACAGACAGGATTGGGGCCATGGTCGACACCAAGGGACAAAGAGTTGAGTCAGTCAGCATGGAGTTGCAAGAGCACAATGGGCACTGCAGGGTTGGGTGACCATGATGGGAGTTATGGAGCTGGGGGACCATAGAGGGGCAGTGTTGGGACAATGGTGACCATAATGGAACTGAGAGTTGGGAGACCGTGGTGGGCACTGTGGGGCCGGATGACCATGGTGGGCACTGTGGGGTCAGGGTTGGAGTGTTGGGAGTTAGGATCGTGGTGGACACCATGGGGTTTGGAGGTCATGAGGATGATCAAAGGGCTGGGAGAACCCAAGGAGAACACCTTGGGCATTCTCATGTCCCCTCTATGGCCACCCTGGGGCTGGGAGCCCACCATGAGGTTCTCACTCTCCCCCTCTGTCCCACGATCAGGCCACGGAGGAGCCCCCAGCCACCACCGAGAACCTCCGGCCCTTCAACCTCGTCATCCCCTTCACGGTGCAGAAGGGCGAGATCACAGGTACAGCACAGGGCTGTGGGGATGGGGAGCACCCCTCCAGGCACCAGCCGCCCTCTTGGTGCCCCTGCTGACACAATACCCCCAGGTGAGGTGCGGATGCCCTCGGGGAAGACAGCGCGGCCCAGCATCACCGACAACAAGGACGGGACAGTGACAGTGCACTATGCCCCCTCCGAGAAGGGGCTGCACGAGATGGACATTCGCTATGATGGCAACCACATCCCCGGTGAGCCACTGGGGGCACTGGGGGCACTGGGGGCACTGGGAGGTGGCTGGGGAAGGTTGATGTAACTGTGCCCTGGCTGGGCTCCTGTGGGGCAGGCACACACCACGGTGTGGAATGTCCCTGTGGCATGTCTCCGTGGGGTCCATGGTTGGCCACCCTTGTGTTGGGATGTCCCCATGGGTCTCCGACCATTGTCCCTTGTGTCCCCAGGGAGTCCCCTCCAGTTCTATGTGGATGCCATCAACCCACGCCACGTCAGTGCCTATGGGCCTGGGCTGAGCCATGGGATGGTCAACAAGCCGTGCACATTCACCATTGTCACCAAGGATGCTGGCGAGGGTGAGTGATGGCCAAGGGGTGCTGGGAGGTCATGGGGACCCCCCAGTGCCGTCAGGAGGGACTGGAGACCCCTGTTGCCTCCTGACACCCCTTGTCCAGTGCCTTCTGACAATGCCTGTGCCTCCAGGTGGGCTGTCGCTTGCGGTCGAAGGTCCCTCCAAGGCGGAGATTACCTGCCAGGACAACAAGGACGGGACATGCACCGTGTCCTACCTGCCCACAGCCCCTGGCGACTACAGCATCATCGTGCGCTTTGATGACAAACACATCCCGGGCAGCCCCTTCACTGCCAAGATCACCGGTGAGACGGGCTGGGGGGCACAGTGCTCAGGGGCTTCTTGGGGGCTCCACGTGTCCCTGGGGGCACCTGGTTGGCCATGGAGACATCTATGGAGTCATGGCCGTGACGGCACCTGCGAGGCTGTGGGGGCACTTGTATGACCATGGGGACACCTGTGGGTCATGAAGACCATGACATGGTCATGGGGACACCTGTGAGGTAATGGGCACACTTGCCCCATTGCCATTGGGACAGCTGTGGTGTCTCTTGTCCGTCCCTGGCCACCAGGATCCCCCCTCCCATGGCCTTGGGGACACTGTGAAACCTTGGAGTCCCCAACCCGTAGCCATGGGGGTGTCATAGAGCTTTGAGGACCCCATCACAAGGCCCTGTAGACCTTGTGGGGACTCTATCCATGGCCTTGAGGATGATGTTCACACATCTCTGGGCGACCTCTGATTCTGAGGACCCTCTCCATATGTCCATTGGGACCTTGTGGGGCTTTGGGAACATCATTCCATCACCACTGGGATCATATTCATCTTGTGGTTCACCTTGGGTTGATGTCCCTGCTGATGGCATCTCTGCAGGGGATGACTCCATGCGCACGTCCCAGCTCAACGTGGGCACCTCAACGGATGTGTCCCTGAAGATCGCAGAGACAGACCTGAGCCTGCTGGCAGCCACCATCCGCGCACCCTCGGGCAACGAGGAGCCATGCCTGCTCAAGCGGCTGCCCAACCGCCACATCGGTGTGCAGGGACACGGGGCCACCACGGGGACACCACGGGGACACCACGGGGACACCACGGGGACACAGGGACATGCAGATGTGGGCACAGGAGAACTGGCACATGGGCACATGAGAGGAGGATGTGGGACCTGGAAACTTGTCAGGACAGGGAACAGCGGGGCTATGGGGTCACAGGGATGGGTGGCCTTGTGGCATTGGGTCAGCAGGGGGTTGGTGGCCATAGTCAGGGGACTTGGATGGTGACCAGGGGCTGGTGGCAGTGGCAGGGGCTGATGGAGGTAGCAGGGGGTGGGGATGGTACATGCGTGGTGGCCAAGTCTGGTGGTGGTGTGTGACCGCTGTGTCCTCCCCAGGCATCTCATTCACGCCCAAGGAGGTGGGCGAGCACGTGGTGAGCGTGCGGAAGAGCGGGCAGCATGTCACCAACAGCCCCT
Source organism: Myiothlypis coronata (assembly GCA_035041385.1). NCBI lineage: Eukaryota > Metazoa > Chordata > Aves > Passeriformes > Parulidae > Myiothlypis > Myiothlypis coronata. Next base: position 119,126 of record JAWWLW010000057.1, on the reverse strand, counting down.
TCAAGATCCTGGTGGGACAGTCAGAGATTGGTGATGCTGGACGGGTCAAGGTGTGGGGCCAGGGGCTTCTGGAGGGCCACACCTTTGAGGTGGCTGAGTTCATTGTGGACACACGCAGCGCTGGTGAGGACATGGTGGGGGATGGCCATGGGAGAGGGGGTAGCCATGGCTAAGGGCAGGATGGGGTGATGGCCATGGCCATGAGTGGGTTGTGGCCGCCCGAGGATGAGGTGGTGGCCATGTTTATTGCAGTGGTGTACTAAGGCCACGTGTGATGGTGGCCAAAGCTACATGTGGCCAGGAAGGGATGGTGGCGATGGTCATGGCCAAGGCTGGATGGTCCCTGTGGCTGGGGTTGGATGGTGGCCGTGGTGGCGATGTGGCCATAGCCAGGATGATTTGAGGACCATGGCCATGTGGCTAGCTGTGGCCAGCACAGGATCAGGTGCTGGCTATGCTGTGACCTTCATCTAAATGGGATGGTGACCATGGTGGTGGCAGGGCCAATGCCCGGGTGAAAGGTGGCTAAGGCCATGCCATGGCTGTGGCAAACACAGGATGGGCTGGTGGCCATGATTATGGCATGGTATGACCATGGCCTGGGTAGAGTGGTGGCCATGTCCATGGTGCAGCCAAGAGGGTGATGCTGTAGTGACCATGGCATGGCCGTGGCCAGGACAGGGCTGATGACTGGGATTGGGTGGTGACCATGGACAGTTTGGGCTTGTGGTCATGGTGTGACCATGACCAGGACAGGGACAGCCTCCACAGGACACCGCTGATCATGTCCCCATGTCCACCCAGGTTACGGCGGGCTGGGCCTGTCCATTGAGGGCCCCAGCAAGGTGGACATTAACTGTGAGGACATGGAGGATGGCACCTGCAAAGTCACCTACTGCCCCACCGAGCCCGGCAACTACATCATCAACATCAAGTTTGCTGACAAACATGTCCCAGGTGGGGCTGGGGGAAACATGGGGGACAGAGGGTTGTGGTGGGGAAGGGTGCTAGGACCCGCAGGGGGTGACGGAGGTAACTGTGTCCCACAGGGAGCCCCTTCACGGTGAAGGTGACGGGTGAGGGGCGGATGAAGGAGAGCATCACGCGCCGGCGGCAGGCGCCCTCCATCGCCACTGTCGGCAGCACCTGCGACCTCAACCTTAAGATCCCAGGTAGGGTTAGCCTTCCTCCTCCTCCTCCTCCTCCCACCCTCCCTCCTTCTCCTCCTGCTACCCTCCTTCCTTCTCCTCCTCCTTCTCCTCCTCTTTTCTTCCTCTTCCTCTTCCTTCTCCTCACCTTTCATCCTCCATTATCCTCCTCTTCCTGCTCCATCATCCTCCTCTCTTCCTCCTCTTCTCCCTTCCCCATCCTAATCTTCTTCCTCCTCCTGCTCTGTGGGCCACGGGGATGGAGACACATCTCAGCCACTCCAGTTCTGACTTCTCCTTGCTTCCTCTTTCTCTCCCGTCCGTGCGTCTGTGTCCGTGTCTGTGTCCCTCTGTGTGCCTGTGCCTATGTACTTGCATCCCACTGTGCGTGCCACCCCGCACCGATACCTGCATCCACATGTCTGTGTGTCCATTCACACCTATCCACATGTCCATCTCTGGCTTCATCCACCCTTGGCTCCACCCCTCCCTGCACCATTCTCTACTTCCAACCCTGTGACCACCCATGTCTCCACCCGTCATGATTCCATCATCCCTGTGTCCATCCTTGTCTCTGTCCCTCCGTGTCTCCACTCATCCACTCCCATCACTACGTCCATCCCTCTGTCCATTCATCCCCACGTCTGTCCATATCCCCCCGTGTCCCCGTCACCCCTCTGTGCACCCTTCCGTTCCCCCTCCGTGCTCACACGCTGTGGTCCCCATGTGTCCGCACGTGTCCGCACTGTCCCTGCGTGTCCCGCGGGGCGCTCCCCAGGGAACTGGTTCCAGATGGTGTCGGCGCAGGAGCGGCTGACGCGCACGTTCACGCGCAGCAGCCACACGTACACACGCACGGAGCGCACCGAGATCAGCAAGACGCGTGGCGGCGAGACCACGCGCGAGGTGCACGTGGAGGAATCGACCCGCGTGGGCGGCGCCTTCCCCCGCGCGCCCCCGGAGCCCTTCGGGGCCTTCGGGGCCTTCGGGACCCGCGAGGGCATCGGCGCCTTCGCAGCCCCCGCGCGCGCACACGAGGGTGCGTCCTGCCCCGGGCCGTCGGGGGGTGCACACAGTGGGCTTGCACGAGGGGCAAGGGCACGCCTGGGCTGGGTGTGCAGGGCACTGCACTGTGCTCGCACGAGGGCAGTGTGAGTGCAGGGAAGTGTGCTCGCACAAGGGCTGGGTGCACTGGAGCATCAGTGTGTGTTTGCACAGAGCTGTGCTTGCACAAGGACTGGGTGCCCTGGAGGATCAGTGTGTGTTTGCACAGAGCTGTGCTTGCACAAGGGCTGGGTGCACTGGAGCATCAGTGTGTGTTTGCACAGAGCTGTGCTTGCACAAGGACTGGGTACACCAGAGCATCAATGTGTGTTTGCACAGAGCTGTGCTTGCACAAGGGCTGGGTGCCCTGGAGGATCAGTGTGTGTTTGCACAGAGCTGTGCTTGCACAAGGACTGGGTGCCCTGGAGGATCAGTGTGTGTTTGCACAGAG
>JAWWLW010000057.1:84029-100976 GCA_035041385.1 Myiothlypis coronata | reverse complement strand
ACTGGGAGAGAGGAGCCGGCCCCGGGATTGGGACAGAGGAGGCAGCCCCGGGATTGGGACAGAGGAGGCAGCCCCGGGATTGGGAGAGAGGAGCCAGCCCCGGAGTGGCAGCAGCCCCCCCACAGTCCCTGAACCATCTCTCCTGGCACAGGGGGACAGCGGGGGTCCCCTCGTCTGCAAGGACAATGAAGCTGACTACTACTGGCTGGTGGGATTGAGCAGCTGGGGAAGGGGCTGTGACAGTGCCAGGCACCCCGAGATCTACACCTCCACTCAGCACTTCTACAACTGGATCCTGCTCCAGACGGGCCTGAGCCCTGCAGAAAGCGCTGGTCCAGCACAGAAGGCAGTTGTCACCTTGGCCCCCGAGGAGGAGGAGCCTGAGGAACCAGAGGAACCAGAGGAACCAGAGGAACCAGAGGAAGAGATCAACTTGACCCCTGAGTACAACGAGAAACCAGCAGTGACATCCTCGGGCACGTCACTGCCCACGGCATTCCCACACCAGATCCTGGTGCAATTCTGGGATCTGGTGCAGGAGTTCCTGCAGTTTTAGAAGGACAAAAAAAGCCTGAGCAGCAGCAGGATGAGCAGGATCCAGGGCTACAGTGGATCACGGCAGCTCCAAGGCAGCCTTGGGGCCAGAGGCTTCTCTGTCCTGCCCACGCTGCTGCGCTGCAGCCACAGCGATGCTGACGTGACTGAGGTGTTGAAGTAAAGTTTCTGTGTTCACCATTACTCGTGTCTGCAGCCCTGCTCAGTGCACTCGCAGGCTCGCCGAGTCCCTGCTCTGTCTGTCCGTCTGCTGTGCTGTTCACATTCATTCTTCAGCCTGGAGAGGGCTCCAGGGAAACCTCAGTGCCCCTTGCAGTGCCTGAAGCAGCTTGTAATAGTGGGGGAGAGCGGCTTGTTGCATGGGCAGGCCATGATAGGACAAGGAGGAATGGATTAAATCTAGAGGAGGGGAGATTGGGATGAGGTGCTGGGAAGGAGTTTTTACTCAGGGGGTGATGAGGCCCTGGCACTGGGTGCCTGGAGAAGCTGCGGCTGCCCCTGGATCCCTGGAAGTGTCTAAGGCCAGGCTGGACAGGACTTGGAGCAACTTGAAATAGTGGAAGGTGTCCCTGTCCATGGCAGGGGATGGAAATGAGGTGACCTTTAAGGTCCCTTTCTAACCAAACCATTCCATGTTTCCATGACTGTTTTAAGAGTGTGCGTGTGTATCCAGCTCTCTGGAATGCAGCACCTTGTGCACACACGCACACACAGACAAGAGCCATGGCCACATCCCACAAGCTGGGACAGAAGCAGCCCCTGGGTGTGAGCCCACCTGTGTCAGCTGTAGGGACCGGGAAGGAGAAGCCTCCTGTGCTCAGCAGCCCCTGGGCTCTCGCTGTTCTGGGGCAGAATGGGGACAGCAGCCCAGGGATGGCAGCAGAGTCATGGGTGGACTGAGGCAGCACTGGCTCAGCTGGAAGCAGGCTGGGCTGGCCTGTGGCCTTAAACAACCTGGGACCTGCCTCCTTACAGCAGCAGTGCAGGAAGGATGCCATCATAGCTTTGTAAAAAATATCCTTTAGTGTTTGCTTCCTGCTGCAGCTACCACTACAGTGCCCGGGCAGGGTCCCTCCTGCAGGTCCAGGATGGCTCACTTCTCCTAGGCAGCTCTGTCCTGGAAGAGCAGTGGGAATGAGCCACCATCCGTGTGGAATCGTGTGGATCCTCCCATCCCTCTCCTGAGCGAAATGTGCAGCAGCGAGGGCCGAGCCAATGAAGATCCTGCCCAGGCAGGCTCCCACAAGAAGGGAGGAGGCCCGGCTGCCCATCTCCACAGCTCTAGGGCATGAGAAGCATCACTATCCTCCACACAGGCCCCAGGAGTCCAGAGCCAAGGGGAAAACAGGCTCAGAGTCCAGGCCTAGGCAGATGAGGGCTCCTCTTCAGTGCAGCTCTTCCCTTTATCTGGTGAATCCTTGCTTGTGTTCTGCAGGTCAAAGCTCTGGAAGGGAGCAGGAAAAGACACAGACTGCAACAACTGTATCTGCTGTAGCTCTTTTAGACTCTGCCTAGGGCAGTGAGAGCTCTTGTGATGGTTCCCATTTCCCCCTCCCAGCCCGGACTGAGCAGCACACAAAGCCCAGCAGAGGGCAAAGCTTCCCGTGCTGCACAGTTTCCCCCCTTTGCCACAGGGGAAAAAGAGCAGAACTGCTCAAACTGAGCAGGGACAGAGCCTTCCCTACCTCCAGCTCCCGCAGGACCTCGTCCATGAAGTCTCCCGAGTGCTGTTTGTAAGCCACAGCCAGCCTGATGGCGTCGTTGAAGAGCTGGTGGGAAGGACAAGGCTGTCACTCACAGGATGGGGCACACGGGCATTGGGTTTCTGTCGCAGATGGAGACTGTTCCCACATCCCAGGGGGAAAAAACCCTCTGCAGCTCTGCACAGCCACTCACATGGAGCTGAAATGATGGACCATTTCCTGCTCTCTGTGCCCAGGCAGCCCCCATGTCCCTGGGCTGCCAAGGGGCCTCGTGGACACCACGCCCAGCAGGCAAACACCCATCTCACCTTCACCACGTTGGTGCCATCGGCAGCAGACACAAAGTAAAAGGGCAAACTGAACTTCCGGGCAAAATTGAAGCTTTTCTGGGTCACCTTCATATCGGCTGAGGCAGACAAAGAAGACATGGTCAGTCAGACATGGCTGATCCGGGGAAGCCACAGAACAGCTTTTGCTTCCTTTTGCTGCCATTTTTGACCAGGTGCTACTCCAATCCCTTTTGGGCTCTTGATGGATAGAATAGGCAATGTGGTAAGGACAGAACTGGAAGAAAAATGCTTGAATAAAACTGAAATGGATGAAATCTGCACTTTTAATTGCTGGTGACACAGGACAAGCACCTGTAAGACAGCAGCTGAGGTCAGCACAGGACCCAGCTCTGGGGGACTGAGGAAATCCTCTGGACCCGACAGACAAGGGACACTGGTTCTCAGTAAGGACAGGAGTGAATCCCAGCACGACCCTGGATAGCTGGGGGCAGGAGGCACACTCACCATCAATCTTGTTGGCCACCACAATGCACGGAATCTCTGGGCGGAATTCCCTCAGCTCCTTGTACCAGCTGTTCAGGTTCTTGTAGGTGACCTTCCGCTGCACATCAAACACCTTCCAAGAGAGAACCACCTATCCCGGGGCCAGCCCAGCATTGACTGACCCAGGACAGCTCTGACAGAATCCAGAATGCTCCCAGGAAGACAAGACAAAGGGAACTGGGCCTTATTAGAAAGGGTAAAAGAGAAAGGGACAGTATTGCCAAGCCCAGCCAGCAGGAAACAGCCCCTTAATGTCCTTTACACTGTCCTGTGTCCTGTGCAAGTTCCTGCCACCCACACAGGGAGCTGGCACTGGGAACAGCTTGTGCCAAACAGGACCAGATGTGGCCTCCTCTGTTCTGACAACTAAACCACCAAGGAAAATCACTGGTGGAACAGTGGAAAGTGAGAGTGACAGGACAAACCAGGAGATCTGAGCAGGAGAGGAGCCAACAAAACTGGCAACAGGGGCAAACATCAGGACATTGAGAAGACAGCAGAGCCAGGGGATAGAGGAGAAGGGTTACCAGGAGAGACAGAGCAGAGCTAGCCAGGTCCATCTACAGGGGGTTTATCTGGTGACAGAAGAAAGAACAATCTAGGAAAGATTTTTAAACCACTGGAAGAAACAAGGAACACATGGCAGTGTAACCATAAAAGTACCACAAAGGCCAAGTGTCCCTGAGACCACTGTGCACCCAGCTGCCACGGGTGCAGCTGAGACCCCTCACCATGATGCAGGCATGGGCCTGGTGGTAGTAGGAGGCGTGCATGCTCCGGAACCGCTCCTGGCCCGCTGTGTCCCAGAAGTCTGTAACACAAAACCAGCTCAGAATGACACAACTCACCGAGCTCTGTTCTTCTCACAACTTACACCCAGGAGGCAGAGCATAGCCCACCTGCTCAGAGACACAAACTGAGCTTCACCTCACCAATCTGAAACACCTCAGGGTTCAGAAGTTGTGCCAAACTGGGACCTTTCCTTACTGGGCTCAGCTGTGGGCTGTGCTGGCACTGGCCAACAAAAGGAGAAGCCACCAGTGACACGAGTTGTGTGGGACAGCAGGACCAAGACAGGCAGAAGTGCACAGAGCAGTAGCCATGTCTGGCACTCTGTCACTAGGGATGACAACGGGAAACTACCTAAAACTCCAGGAGCTGCTGGGCACTGCTGATTTCTGACCCGGCGATGGTCAGCCAGGGCCCTGCCGTGGGCAATGCTCCAGCTCCTCTCACAGACACCTGACTCTGCTCTCCCAGGGGCAGGAATTACTCTGGAGTGCTGAAGGTAAGTCAGCCAGAGGCAAACAGGTCCCAGTCCATGAAGTTCTGCGTACACCAGATACCATGGGGCAAACCTGGACACAGCCATGCCTTTAGCTGTAGGTGCAGCTCAGGTGGAGATCCCCCACCTCTCCCTGGGTTTGTAGGTTCACATCTGGCTCTGGTTTGCTGTATAAATTGGCACAGCTTCAGTTAAGAACCTCAGTGTAGTCACACCTCTTGTCAGCTGGACCCAAGCATGGTGCTGTACCCAGAGCCAAATGAGCCAGTTTATCTTAGGGATTCCTTTGCACTGATACTGTGACTGGACTCTGTCAGACCTACTGGACAGTCACTTTCTTAAACTGCCCAAATACAGACAGGACCCCACCAGACCACATTTTCATTTGCTGTCTGTGTCACAATGAAGATGCTGAACAGTGTCAGCCCCAGCCCCAACGAGCCATGACCAGTGACTCCACGCAGAGTCCATCCAGACCATTCTTTATCCTCCGACCCCTGTCTCTCCAGCTCAGAGTCCAGGACATCGTGGGGACAGTGCCCTACACTTTGCCAAGCCCAGGGGGATGATGGCAATGATGGCATCACTTTGCCCCGTCCACCAATCCTGCAGGCCCGTCCCAGAAGGGCACAGATTTGTCACGGTGCTGTTGGCTACCAAAACACGATACCGAGACTCAGACCGAGGGGATCTGCCCTTCCGTGCGGTTCCCTCTGCCATGGTACCCCACGTCCTCGGGCTGGCCCTACTCACCCACGCGGACCTCCTGCCCGCCCACGCGGGCGCGGTGCTGGTACAGCGTCAGGGCGAACGTGGAGAGCTGCTGCGGCTGGCTGCGGCGCGTTAAGGACCCACCGAGCGGGGCAGAGCCGCGCCCCGCCGTGCCCGCCCGCTCCCCGCCGCCAAGGATACAAGCCATCGAGCAGGAACCGCTCCAGCAGCCTGCCGAGAGAGCGAGCACGTGTCCCGGAGAGCCGCGGCACCGCGCTGCGGCCCGGCTCCGCGGGACCCCCGCCCCGACCCGCGGGACGCCCGCGCCCCACGCACTTGGACTTGCCCACGGCGCTGTCGCCCAGGCAGATGATCTTCACCGTCTCCTCGGCGCCGGCCGCGGCCTCGTCCCGGGCCCCATCCCGGGCCCCGTCCGGGGCCTCCTCTCGCGCCGCGGCTCGGCCCTGCTCCTCCGCCGCCGTCGCCATGGCAGCGCCTGCGCGTCCCCGCTGCTGCGCGACGCGGCTCGGCCCCGCCCTCCATCCCGGCCCCGCCCTCCATGACGGCCCCGCCCTCCACCCCGGCCCCGCCCTCCAACCCGACCCCGCCCTCTATTCCGGTCCCGCCCCCATCCTGGTCCCGCCCCCGTCGGGCTCCGCCCCCATCCCGCCCCCCGGTCCCGGCCCGGCCATGGCGGCCCCCGCGCGGCGGCTGCAGCTGACGCTGGCGCTGCTCAAGCCGGACGCGGTGGCCCATCCGCTCGTGTGCGAGGTGAGGGCCGGGCCGGGCCGGGCCCAGCACAGCACAGCAGGCCTCGCCACGACCTCCCCCAGCGCCGCCTCTTCCCGCAGGCCGTGCATGCCGCCATCCTCCGTCACCGCTTCCTCATCGTCCGCGCCAAGGAGGTGCGGTGCGGCGCGGAGCAGAGCCGCCGCTTCTACCGGGAGCACGCAGGTACGAGCGGGGCTCGGGGGGCCGGAGCGGGGTGCTGCCCCGGGCCGGTGCCGACTCGGTCCGTGTCTGTCCGCAGGGCGTTTCTTCTACCAGCGGCTGGTGGAGTTCATGGCCAGGTACGTGCCGTGACCCGTGTGCGGAGGGCTCGCCGGCGTGTGCGGAGCTGGGAGGCGCTCGGCATCGCAGCCTGCTGTGGCAGCTGCGGTACCTGGCGGGTGGCACCCCCGGAGGTGCTGGAGGTCATCATGTGCAGCAGGCCAGCAGTGCCAACGCCGGGGCCTCGGTGCCGCGCTGGGACCGTGCCCGTCCCCACGGCGCGGCAGGGCAGGCCGGGGCCCAGCGTGGCGGCCCGTGGCAGCCGAACTGTGCAGGTTTGTAAGGACGAATAACCTGTTTGTAATGAACTCTTCGTGGTCTTTTCTCCTGCTGTTCCTGGGCCCTTGCTGCAGTGGCCCCATGTGGGCTTACATCCTGGCCCATGAGAACGCTGTCCCTCTCTGGAGATCCCTGATGGGACCCACTAAAGTGTTCCGAGCCCGACACAGCGACCCAGACTCCATCCGGGGTGCCTACGGCCTTACGGACACCAGGAACACGACCCATGGCTCAGGTAGGCCTGGCATTCCATCATGGTTCTTGGGGAGGCAGGAACGATGGTGCTTCGTCTGCCTTTGCTTTAGTTCTGGGGCTCCAAGTGAGCGATTCGTTCCCTTCTGCAGACCCCAGGCACGCCTGGCCAGGTGCAGCCTAGCCAGGCACCTTCGGAGTGCAGCGTGTGTTTGCGGTGGCAGACTGGCATCTCATTGCCTTTCCCTCTCTTTTGACAGACTCCCCTGCCTCAGCCAGCAGAGAAATTGCCTTTTTCTTCCCCGAGTTCGACGAGCAGCGCTGGTACGAGCAGGAGGAGCCGCGGCTGCGGCGCGGGCAGCTGTTCCAGAGCGCCCAGGAGCGCCTGCTCGGGGCTCAGCCCGCACAGGTGACCCCAGTGGCCGGGCAGGGGGTGCTGTGCTGGCCTGGCAGCCCTGTGGGCACTCTGCTGTGGGCACAGAGCCGTGCTGCGTGCCCGGGAGTGAGGGAGGGGGAAAGCAGCGTTGTGCTGCCGGGGGTCAGGTTAGTGGTGTAGTGGGCAGGTGCTGGGGGCTCTAGGAAGAGTTCCCCCAGCAGTGCTCATGCTGACAGTCTGGCCCTGCAGCTCACTGGCTCCCTGAGTTTTTTTGGGTGTGAACAGGACAGGTGAGTTGGTCAAGGGCCAGGTGAAGGATGGGTTGCATGTTCCAGATGGGATTGGCCTGGGTTTGCTGATGGGAAGCCTCAGATTCTCCCAGCTGGCTGTTCCCACAGTGCCTTAGGGAGAAAAGAAGGAAGAAGAACGTGAAGACATCAGCAGGGCAAGATGAACTGTCCTGTATTGCTCACCTGCAGCTGGGCTGGGAAGTGAGGAGCTTTGCCAATAGCTCTGCATGTGAGAGCACTTGGAGCCCTCAGTGTCCATGGCCCGACTGGGTGCCGGGGCAGCTCTGTGTCCTTGGGAAATGGGATGAACAAGGCCACGGAATTACCCAGATATGTGGTGGAACAATGACAGGGTGGTGCAGGAGGGCTTAGATGGGGGGTACAGAGCCAGATCCTGGCGGCTGACTTGCGTTTCTCTCTGTGCTGCTGTGTGAGGTGTGTTCCTCAGGGGGGTTTCAGTCCATTTATGCTGTCCCCCTAGGGGCTCCTTGCAGTGCTGCCGTTTTAGGTACAGTGCCCTGTTGGAATTTCCTTTGGGCAGTCCCCGGTGCTCGGTGCTCGGGCTAGGGAAGGTGTGTTGTGCTGTGCTGGGGGCAGGAGAGCTGAGCTGAGGTTCAGCAGAGCCCTCGCACATCACAGGGCCAGGGCAGAGACTCCCCAGGAGCTTCCAGAACCCCGGGAGCTGTTGGGCAGTGACTGACTCTGTGGTGGAAAGCACGGCCCAGACTCACCCAGCTCACGTGTTTGTGCTCCCTCCTCCTCCTGGCTGGGATCAAATGGTCGTTGTTCTGTTCCAGGTACAGATCCAGGGATCTGCAGGACGCCACTGCTGTGCCTGTCCTCAGCAGTGTCCAGAGTGGATTTGCTCAGGATCCTGTGTGTCTTCACACAGGGCTGAGAGCTGTTGTCCCCAGTGTTGTTGATACTTTATTGATATTTTGTCAGATTTTTTATTGATTCCCAGAGGTTTTGCTCAGATCTGTGTGTTTTTCTTTTAACTATTAAACTTTACTATTTTTCACCTTTCTTCTTTTATATTGTGCTTTTCTTTTGGAATATTCCTTGGTAATATCATTAACTGATAATCCCTGGCTCACACTTGCTGCTTTTGAAGTTTTGGTCTTTTTTTCTTCTCACTTGCAATGGTTACACTTGGGAAAAGGGCCCTTTTGAACACTGCCAGTGCAGAGAGCTCTGCCAGCAGGATTGTCACAGTGACACCACCTGACAGCCACCGTGATTCAGGTACCTGCTGCTGGTACCTTGAGATTGGCCTGGCCCTGAGGCTGTACCTGAGCCCAGGTGCTCAGACTGGGCAGCCCATTGCCCCACACAGAGGATTTATTGGGTGAATCTAAAGCTGTCCAGCAGACTTTATCAGAGACCTGAGGCTGAAGCACTTGGTGTTTGATGCAGGAGACAGTGTCAAAACTGATTTTTTTGCTCTCCAAGGAAGTCTTAAAAAATGTCACAGGTAACTCTGCTTGGAGGGCTCTTAATCAAAGTGGGTTTGTTTGGGGTTTTTTTCCGTTTTCTTTTTCTTTTCCTTGTAAATACCCAGTAAGTGATTTTTTGCTTTTCCAGTGGTGCCTGCCCCATCGCTGGCAGTTTCCTGGGCTGCGCTGGATGCCTGGAGCAGCCTGCTGTTGTGGGTGACGTCCTGTTCATGCAGGGCCATGGAGCTGGGTGAGCTGTGTGGTCCCTGCCAGCCCACGCCGTTCCACGCTGGTGGGTGTGTGTTACAGCAGCCAATCGTTCTCCCAGCTGGTCTCAAACCGAGACAATGTGGCGCCTCAGTACGGGTTTGAAGGGCGGTTTGAGCTCCCTGTTTCTCCCTGTAAGCTGCAGGCGCCTGGCCCAGCTGTGGGGTCTGTGCCCAGCCGTGTGTCTGCAGCAGCTTCTGCCCCAGTGCTCTGCAGGGCACTGCCTGGGCACAGGCTCCAGCCCTGGCACTGCAGGGACGCCTCGGGTGTGGAGCTGGCACAGGACGTCTCGCAGGGACCTGTGAGTTTGGCCTGAACTCGATCTGCTCCCGGAAGAATTGAGCAGGTTTGTGTCAGCACTGGAGGGGACAACATGGTTTGGCCTGGGAAGAGGGGAAGGAAAGGCTTCAGAGGGAAATCAGTGCTGCTCCCAGCCCAGGCCTGGCCTCAGTCCCTGCCACCACGGGCAGATCCCTCTCAGCTTGAGGAATTTCATTTGATTTATTGCTGTAACACAAACTTAGTTACTGATTCAGGTACTGAGGGAAACCCAAGATAATGACTAAAGAAGCACCTGGGGAAACACCTTTCCTCTCCTTTCCCAGGGTCAGCTTCAGTCCAGCATCTTTTGTCCTCTCTTCTCCTGCAGGTTCTGCCCCCTCTCTGCCAGTTCCTGGGGGAGGTGACACAGCACAGAGGGCTGGGGCTGGGCTGGGCTTTGCTTTTCTACTTGGTTCTTCCTCTTTCCTTCTTGTTGGAGGCACAAGAAGGAAATGGCACTCATGGCACACCCACAGGCTTCAGCCCCCCAGGTGTGTCCCTGCTCTGGTGTCATCCCTCCCTGCACTGGTCTCTTCAGGGAGAAATGGGCCAGTGGGGATTTCATGAAGTTTCTAGAGGAAAATGCCGTGTCCTGCACCTGGGCAGGGACGTTTCCATTTGCCAACACCCACGTGAGGGACCAGGGAAGCATCTGGCTGTCCTGATGGCCACGAGCCACCCCTGAGTCAGCCGTGCACCTCTGTGGCCTGACAGCATCCTCAGGTGTGGGAGCCAGGGCCATCCCCTCCCGGGGCACAGGGAAGGGACTGGTGCACATCTGCAGCACTGGCACCAGGTTTGGCCTCCCCAGTGCAAGACAGCCTGGTCAGAACTGGAGTCCAGCATGGATTGGTGAGGACATCTGAGAATCTGACAGGTAAGGAGAGGCTGAGGGCTGGGGCTGCTCAGACATAGGAGCTCAGTGGGGTTTATCAATGGGTAGAAATCCCAGGTGTGAGCAGTGAAGGGAACCTCAGGTATCCCAGGTATGGACACAAGGCAGTGCAAGTGACCTGAAAACTGGCAATTTCACTGAGACATAAAAAATTTATTATTTTTATACTCCAAGGGTGATAAAATAAGGTCAGGAGCCCCTGTGCCAAGGCAGGGCTTTGGCCTCAGCAGCCTCTGGAGTTCCTTTCTGTGCTGCTGGGCAGGTGTGGGCCCCGGGGTGTAGCTGCAGTGGCAGGGGATGCCCCGGGGCCACCTGGGCACCAGGTCAGGCCTCTCCTTCCTCCAGCATGGCCATAATTCCTACCAGCCCCACCTGGGGGCTCTGCTGCTGTTCAGTATTTCCCTCTGCAGCTGATCTGTCTTGGAACCCCGGATGCTGAGAATTTCAGACTTTCTGTGCTGACATGCACTGATCCCCACGAGAACACAGCATTTGACCTGAGGCTGTGGAGAAGGCTTCCAAAATTGATTGGTAGGGATTATGGGTGTGTAGCTGGTTAAAGTGTGTGATGTCACACTGTGGAAAACTTAGAGTTTAAGGTTTTAGAATATAGTAATATATTCTAGAGCAAGATGGAGGTTTTAGCATTGGTAGCTGGTCCTTCTTCACCTTCTTCCTTCTTCTTCATGGGTTTGAGTGATTTTGTGTAATTGGACAGAAAAGTCTGCATTGCAGACTTTGAGTGATTAGTTATTGGGTTAAAAGTGAAAATAGTTTAGGTGTCGTTTCTTAATTGGACGGTTTAGCCTTAAATAACCATGTACAGAATATTGTTAGCCATTCTGTAGCTTGTTAGTATAATGATGTAGAACCCACCACTTGTAATAGAGATAAGAAATAATAAACACCTGAGTCGGACACAAACACTGCCTTGAGTGCTTCAATCCCCACCTTGACAGAGGCAGAAAAGAAGCCAAGAACCAGCAGACCTGCTCTTCTCACAGCAGCCTGTGTCCTGCTTTTCCCAGGTCTGGGAACAAGGAAAAATGGATACCATGGAAATAAATAATCCCATCCCTGGGTACCTGCACAGGGACAACAGGCAGGAGAAGTTTAAACATTGGACAGAAGGAAAACACCAGAAAAACTATAGATGTGAGATTGTGGCAGCACCATCCATCACAAAACTAAGCTGAACCAGAATTCAGGTTATTATTATTTTTGTTATTTTCTGACACAAAATTTGGAGGTCCGATAAAGCAACTGAAAATCTTTGTGACAGAGAATAATAAGCCTGAGGCAAGGCCCAGGTCTCTGGTTTCAGCTTGGTCTGTACCCACAGATCAGGGATGGGAAAGGGACAGCAAGGAGACAAAAATTAGATAAATCGTGTTAAATTAAACCCTTTGGAAGTTAAAAATCAGAGGTGACTCAGCACAGGACCAAGAGGCAGCAGAATGACTTGGACAAGTAATGAGGTATGCAGTGCTGTGGTGACTGCTCCTACCTGCTGTGGGATATACCTGCTGTGGCTGGAGCACAGCAAGAATTTGGGCAGGAGGTACAATCAGGATTGCAAATAGCCCTGAAATTTTAACTTTTTTGTTGTTGTTGTTGCAAAACCAGATGTTTTCAAACTGCTTCCTGTCACCCAAATATTTCCCAGAGCCTGTCAAAGCACTGGCCAATTACTTACTGTTTTCTCTTTTTGTTTTACTTCCGCAGTTCCAGGTGTGTGCCCTGTGCTCAGACGTTTCAAGGGTGTAGGTCTGTCCCATCCGGGGCCTTCTGGCTCCAAGTGCCTCTGGGATGTGACTGATTCCAGCAGCTGTGGATTAAGTGGCTGCCTTGAACCTTTACCAGCCCAAAACTTTTAAGAGCCCGCTGTGGGCCTCGTTTGCACGTTGACAAACGTGCAGGTGAGCAGGGGGAGTGCTCTGGGCCTTTGTAATTGGCCCTGGAGCTCCTGCTCCCACACAGGGCTGTGGGGAATGGGACCGAGCAGGCAGACTGGGAGCACAGGAACTTCCCTCTCCAACTTCAGCCTCCTGGTCAAAGTGCACTAATCGGCCTCAGAGCTGGTGCCCACCCCTGGATGAGAGCCTGGGGCTGGCCCTGTGCAGTGCTGACCCTGGGGACACGCAGTGGGGAGAAGGGGACGGGCAGCAGGTGCCACCACGGCCCAGAAGGACCATGATCAGCCAGAAGTGCTGATGAGTGATGACAGAAGAGACTTTCCTTGGTGCTTTCAGAGCACACTGTGGCCAGGGAGAGCCGGTGGCCCCAGGGAGGCTGCTGTGACCACACTGTCCATGTGCAGGCCCTGCAGGTGTTGGACCTCCCCAGGCAGGAGGCACTCCCTTCGTGTTTGTGAGCGCAGTGCTGGGCTCCTGCAAGCATCAGCACACTGCAAACACCTGCAGATCCGCCCAGCTTTGGCCAGTTTATGGTTAGACCATAAAAGTGCAACCCTTCCTGCCCAGTCTTCTCAAACACAAGTGTAAATTACACTGGACAAGAGCTTGGAACAGTACCACTTTCCTCAGACAAAAATCTCCTTGTCAAGTGTTGGGAGAGGAGTCTGGCAGGAATCTACGACCTCTCCCTCAAGACGTGGGGTGAGGCTGTTGTCCTGTCTTGGATAGGCCAAAGTGGAAATGCAAATTTAGCTTATTCTTATTCCTTGCCTGGTTCCAGTAGCAGGTGGCCCTGACAATTTAGCTAAAATAATTTGAAAAATCCTGAAGGAAATGCTTTTCCTGAGGAAATCATTGGGGAAAAACCCCTGAAATATTATTATTGGAAAACCTGCTGAGAGTTTGATTCCAGCATCAGACTCGTGCTGGGCAGGGACTGCTGGTCCAAGCCGTGCTTTGAGCAGGCCCTTGCAGCAGAGGTGGCTCATCTGTGGCCAGGTGAGTGCTGAGAATCTCCAAGGTCAGAGTCCAGGGCCTCTCAGGGCCTTAATCCAGTGTTCCAAGGTTTTTCCCCTGAGTTCCAGTGAGAACGTCTCCTGTTCCAGCTTGTCCAAGTTGCCTCTCTGGTCACCATGCAGCTGTGAGCAGAGTCTGTACCCGTCACCTCTCCCAGTGACATGAGGCAACTGCAGACTGTGCTCAGGGGCCCCTTTTCCTCACTCCAAAAACAGTGGGACCTGAGAAAATCCTACAGAAGAGGGCCCATGGGGAGCACTTTAAAAAGTGGTGCTAGAATCACAGACTCTCAGATTGATTTGGGTTGAGAGGGACCTTAAAGCTCCTCCAGTTCCACCCCCTGTCTGGGGCAGGGACATCTTCCACTAGACCAGGTCACTTCAAGCCACTTCAGCCTGGTCTTGGACACTTCCAGGGATGTGGTAGCTGAACTGGAGAAGAAAAGGGGAACACAAAAGCACAAGCTCTAGGCTGCATGAAATCTGCTGGAACTGCTGTCTGGGTGACTCCTGCAGAACAGGACAGTTTTAGTGCCTTCAGAACTGCATCTGACACAACCAAAAACCACTGAGGGGAAAAACCTGAGCATGAAGCTCTTGCAGCCTCAGGGAGAATCGTGCCATCAACAACACCCTGAGCTCCTGAGCCAGGTGTGGCTGCAGGGACCCTGGGCAGAGGCTGCCTGGCAGCAGCAGGTGAGCAGGGAGGAGGGCAGGAGGGCTCTCAGAGGGCACATGCCAGAGCAGCAATGTCAGGTGAGCAGGGAGGAGGGCAGGAGGGCTCTCAGAGGGCACATGCCAGAGCAGCAATGTCAGGGAAAGCACCTGCCCAGGCCACCGAGTTCAGAGGGTGTGAGAGGTCATGCTCTACCCAGAGGGCAGGGACAAGTGGAATGTCACCAGGATCCCTCTTGGCACACGGCCTGTGGCACATCCTGTTCACTTGTAGGAAAGGGGTGAGCGAGTGCTGTCCTGTCAGGGCTGTGGGTGACACAAGTCAGGGGCACCAGTGCTGCAGGGCAGGGCCAGAAGGGCTTGGACAGGCTGGGAAATGGAGCCAGAAGGAGCTGGTAAAATTCAACAGAGACAAATGCCAGGTCCTGCATCCAGCGTTCCCTGAAAAAAACCACACCACCATCTCAGGAGAGGTCAGTGAGGACCCCCAAAGGATGAAGCCCCACGCTGAGAGCAGGGGCTGGAAGTGCTGAGTGGACTCTGCCCACAGGAGGAATGGCTCTGGGGACACCAAGGAGTCCTTTGTCTGCCAGTCCCTATCGGGAGGTTGTCCCAAAGCCGGTGCCACACTCACTGCAGGGGCACATGCAGGGAGGAGGAGGGGTGGCAGGCAAAATCCAGACAAAACCCACCACTTTCTTGTCCCCATCCTCAGAGGAAGCATTGGTGCCCATGTGGAGACCAGAACCAGCTGAGATACAAGCGATGGTGATTTCTGCTGGAGAAAGAGTTCCTGAGCAGGAAGGTGCATCCCTCAAAACAGCCAAGGAAACAGGACTGGGAGAAGCTCCTGGGGCTACAACAGCGCCCTTGGCTTTGGGAGATACGACACGTGCTTGGAGAAGGTAAGGTAAGAGTCTCATTTTCAGAAGTGACAAGTATTTATAGGCTCTGGGCCCAATTCTGAAGGCTGCATCTCCAATTTGAGGTATTTGGTTTAAAAAAAAATGTCCCTTAACATTTCACAAGTTCACAGGGATTTGATTTACTGCTGGACACCACTGGCCAGGTTTGATATCCATCAGGAGACCAGAGGGGGACATAAACATGATATTTGTTATCCTAAAGGCTGTTCTGAAGACGTGGACTACCAGAACTAAAGTTTCTGGCATCCAGGGAGATTTCAGTATATTTTAATATTTGTGCCAAGTATTGGTGGTCTCAGAAAAGTCCCTTTTTAAATATCAAAGTGGGAGGGGGTTTCTGCAAGTGCTGGCAGGATGTGCCTTCCCTAAAACCTTTGGAAAGTGACCAGGCTGTACTGGAATGCCATGGCACCAAGTTTCTGTGTGAAACAAGGAAATGCTCGTCACTGCCTCAAGCAAAAGGTGTAATTTTGTAAACTCAAAGCAAATGAGTGAAAAGGTCCCATTACCGTGGCCCCTCTGTCCTGCCAGCTCAGCTCCCTGCCTGAGAGCTGCTGGAGAAAGGCAGAGCCCAGAGTCACTGTTCATGTACACACAGGACACAGACCCACAGCCACACACACGGGGCCACAGCCACAGCTGCTCTTGTTTTACACTTGCTGCTTATCTCTTTCAGCCCCAGACACTCTCTGACCTGCATTTCCCCTCACTGAGGCTGCCACTCCCTTGGTATCTATGCTGGATTTCCACACAGGGTGTTCATCCCCATCTGGGGCTGTAGCCTACACTTTCCCTACTTCCCAGAAGATGTTGCTGTTCATCCTCTCATCTCTTGACATTCCAGATCCAGAGCTGGTGCTTGGACCATGTCCTGCTGCCCCACCATGAGGAGCAGAAGCTGCCAGGACACCGAGGCCATGGTGCCTCCCTGTGCAGAGACATCCTGGCGCTCTCTCCACCTCCAGGCTCACTCCTGCAGCAGTCCTCGTTTCCTGGGGGTCCCACTTTACACTTCCCTGGCACTACATGGTGAACTCCAGCTGAACTCACTCCTTCATCAGGAATAGCTCCAGGCTCTGGGCAGGCAGTGCTCACCCAGCCATCTCACTGAGCTGGAGCCACCTCACTGCTGAGCCCTCCAAACACGCTGGGCACTGCTTGGTGCCTCCTGTGCCCAGCCAGTGCCACTGCTAGGGCTCTGTCCCTCCTGTCCAAGTCCTCTCCCGGCCTCTGGACAACATCAGCTGCCGCAGAGAGCTGTGCCTTGGGCTGGGTGGGCACGGTGAGCACAGGCAGTGAGAGCACAGAGAGCGTGGGTGCTGTGCAGTCACCTCTGCTGTGCCCCTACAGCTGTGGTGCTGCCAGCCTGGCCAAAGGCAGGCTCCATCACTGCTCCTGTCTGCTGACAGTGGCAGGTGCAGGCACCTCACAGCCCTGCAACAGGTAAGATGGGGCTGTAGGAAGGACTTGGCACCCAGGAGCTGCTCCAGCAGCCTCCCCCTGTGCCCAGGGGCTGAAGAGCTGCAAGGCTGGAGCCAGAGTCCGGCACTGCTCGGCACCTGGCAGAGCCCGGGCAAGGCTGGAGGTCAGCGTGGTGCTGTGGCACAAGGGCTTGGTCCCGTGGGCTCAGATCCCACTGCTGCAGGCTGCTGGGTGCTGCTTCTCGCTCCTGTCCCTGAGCAGGAGCCACCTCTGGAAGCCTCTCCCCAAGGCCCCCTCAGGGTTAAAAGCTTCTGCTGCGCTTACAGCACTGAGGACACACACACAGGCTTCTCCTCATGCAGGTAAGACAAACCAGCAGTAGCTGGGCCACGGCAGCCACGTGGAACATAGGACAGCACCTGGGGACAGCTTACTAGGACTAGGTGCCATCCAGTCTCTGCTCTTGGCTGTGGAGGTGAGGAGGGTGAGAGGGCAGGGCTTCACCAGGACATGCACTGCTGGGGGGAGCCTGGCGCTGGCCCCCAGGGCTCTGGGTGGTCTGGGCAGGCTGTGGCTGCTGCTGCCGCCTCCGAGAGAGGCATCCAGTCCTTTCCAAGAGAAACGAATCCTGCGTTGTTGCTTGGCTTCTTCTGGCCCTTGCTGCTGAACCAGAGGCGGCAGCTGCGGTTCTTTCCCACAGAGATACCTCTGGCTGGCTGAAAGCAACAGCTAGGCACTTAGAAAGGTCCAGGCAGGGAAGGAACTCAGTTTACCTTTGGTGGAAAAGCTTCCAGCGGCA
>JAWWLW010000057.1:21777-84000 GCA_035041385.1 Myiothlypis coronata | reverse complement strand
TACCTTTGGTGGAAAAAGTTCCAGCGGCAGTGAAGAGAAAAGGAGCGGGTCCTGTTGTATGTTAAGTCCAAGGTTTACTGATGCATCGAGATCACTGTAACAGCTTCAGGATCCAGCCCTGGACAGAACTCCCTGGTGGAACCGGATACAACAAAAGACCAAGCAGGACACACCCGGAGACATCGGGGTATTAATTTCAATAGGAGTCCATGGCAGGGGCAGGGTGGGCAGCAGCAGCCCTGGCTGGCTGTGCCCAGCGCACGCCACCCCCGTTCAGCCCCTGGCTGGAGTTCTGAACCCGAAATGCTTCCTCAGGCCTCCTCCATCTCTTGGACATGGTGATCACAGCTCCATGTGACAGTGAGCAAACCCCTTGTGTCAGGGCGAAAATTGAAATAGGATGATGGAAAAAAGATGGGGAGTTACAGGCCTGCTGGCTTTAATTTTCCTGTGGCTCAACAAACTCCATGTGATGAGTTGCTCTTTGTTGGAACTTGTACTTTTGTAAGTGGAATCCCTGCTTTGTGAGAGCTGGTTATTATAGAGCAGGAAACAGGATAAAGGAAAAAAAATTAACTGGTGCAGGGTGATGCCATATGGCCTGGGCTGGGGAAGAGCAAGCTCAGTGACAGCATCTAGGGAATGCTGTGACCTGACCGGGGGCAGGGAAACATTTACTCAGAATAAATATATCCAGGAGGGGGAAAGACACATGCTTGGAATAGTCATCAGGACAAGGGGCTGGGTAGGCAAAGAACTCCAAGAGCTGTGGGTGGGTGCCCCCTGCTCTTGGGTTTTTCTGTGTGCTTCTGCAGTCAGGTACCCAGCCTGGGACGGCAGATCTTTGGACTCCAAAATCCTAGCGTCCGTGCAACCTGAACTCAGGGAACTTTCACCCATCGGGGAGATGGGATCAGAGCCCTGCTATTAGGGACCCCCTTCCCTCACGGGGGCTGTGCTTTAGTCCCCTGGCTCACAGCTGGGGAGAGAGCATCCTCAGGGCTCACTTCTGCCCAAAGCCTGACCCAGCTTGCCCCATGGCAGGTATGAACCAGACACAGGAGTTTGTGCTCCTGGGCTTTTCCCACGGCTGGCCCTTCCTCTTTGCTCTTTTCCTGGCCATTTACCTGGCCACGCTGCTGGGCAACTCGGCAATACTCTCCCTCGTGTCCCTGGATCCCCGCCTCCACAGCCCCATGTACTTCTTCCTTGGTCACCTGTCCTGCCTGGACCTTTGCTACTCCTCGGTGACGGTGCCCGAGATCCTGGCGAACGCTCTGCGCCCGCGGGCCACCATCTCCTACGGGGGCTGCCTGGCGCAGATGTTCCTGCGGATGCGGTGCGCGGGGTCCGAGTGCGCACTGCTGGCCCTCATGGCCTACGACCGCTTCGTGGCCGTGTGCCAGGCCCTGTGCCACTGCCAGGCCGCCGCCGGCTGCTGGCTCTGGGGGCTGCTGGACGCGGCCGTGCTCACGCTGCTGCCGGCCCGGCTCTGCTCCTGCGGCGCTGCCCGGCTCCAGCACATCTTCTGCGACGCGCTGGGGGCCGCCTGCAGCGACACCCGCCCCAACCAGCTGGCCCTCCACGTCTCCAGCATCTTCGTGGGACTCAGTCCCTTCCTGCTCGTCGTCATCTCCTACCTTTGCATCCTGGCCGCCGTCCTCGGGATGCCGCTGGCCACCAGCCGGCGCAAGGCCTTCTCCACCTGCTCCGCGCACCTGATCGTGGTCACCCTGTACTTCGTGGCAGCCAACCTGAACTACAACCGGCCCAGCTCGGGCTACTCCCCGGCAGCCGACACGCTGGTCTCTGTGCTCTACTGCATCATCATCCCCACGCTGAACCCCCTCGTCTACAGCCTCCGCAGCCGGGAGGCGTGGGGGGCCCTGCGGAAAGCCGTGCGGCCGGCTGCCGCACCAGGCTCCCCAGGCAGCACGGCCTGAGCGGTGCCAGGGCTGCCACAGGCTGCCAGCGCTGCAGCGCCCATCCGTGGGATGTCTGGGACAGCACAGCGAGCCTGGGGCTCCCAGCCCAAGCACATGGCACTCTGCCATCGCTCGTCTCGCCCGCGGCGCATCACTGAGAGCAGAATGGCAACATAAAGTCAGGAACAAGGCTACAGGTCCAGGATTCTGTCTTTATTTTCCAGATGCCATGTGCTGAGCTCGGCACAGGATGTGCTGCAGCTGTGCTGCTGCCAGGCAGCTCTGCAAAAGGCAAATTCATGTGGAGCCAGACATGTGCTGGCCCCGAGCATAGCCACGAGCTCTGGCTCAGGGCTGCCCCAGGGCTGGAGTCAGGCTCTGTGCAGAACAAGGGCAGTGGCTTGGACTGCAAAACCTGGCCTGGGCAAGAGGGGCTGTCCCACCATCCACTGTCCCCATGCGCCTTGGCTTCAAGTCTGATGTCTGCTGGGTTTCCCCAGGCTGCCAGCGAGGCTCTGCAGCACTCTGTACATAAGCACAGCGGCTTGCACATGCCACCCATGGCCTCAGTGCTGCACTCAGACACGGAGGTCTTGGCACTGAGCTGACAGCTGGTGGCACTGAACTCCTCACCAGAAATGCGTTGCTTTATGGCCAGAAAAATTCCCCTGTGCAGCTGTGGTGTGTGCTGTGGCTCTGGGGGACAGTGGCTGAGGACTGGCTGGGGGTCTGCAGCTGGGCCCAAGCTCAAATGATTCTGAGGCTGTGGGGGCAGCGGCCAAATCTGCAGGTGTGCACATGAGGCACATCAGCAGAGCCAGGAGCCCGGGCTCACCGGGGCAAGGGAGATGACACAGGCAGGTGACACCTGCAGTCACACAACCCAAACATGCTCACCTGTAGCTCAGTTACCAAGAGATACCCAACAGTATCTAATCTGTTCCCAAAGAAACCCACTGGAGAGTCAGAGCTGGGACTAGGAGGCACACAGCCTTGTAGAGAGAGAGCAGTTTGCCATTTCTTAGTGCACAACACATGCTGATTTTACGCTTCAGGGAAAGAAATGATTTGTAACCCACCTGTTGGGTTGGGCTGTTGCTCCTATCCAGACAGGCTGTGAGCCCCTCAGCCCTCCCTGCTACACACCCTTCTGGATTCTAAAAAGTCCTTGAAGCACTCCCAGTCCAGTGTCATTGGACACAGCAGTCTGACCAGTGGACACCTTTCTAAGGAGCCCCTGGAAAGGGACAGCAGGAAACAGCAGAAACCACACAAGGAAAAAGACTGGGGAAGTTGCCTCAGAGAAACAAAAACCCCAAAGCCAACCAGCCAGAAACCCAAACAAGAAACCTCTGGAAAAGTTACATTAAAATTGATAATTTTTAACCTGAATCCCAATGCACCTTTCCTGTGCCAGACAGAGAGCGTTGGGTGTTCCAAGGATCAAACACTGAGCAGGAATGCCACACTCCTGCACAGGCAGTACAGGCTTGGTCAGCTGCAGGGTGGTCCAGAACTCACCTGTGAACCACACTGAACTCTAAAGCTTTAGTGCCAGAGGCACCCTCTGCACACACTGCTGGCAGTGGCAGTGATGGGCTGTGCTCCCACAGCACCTCAGGTGTTCCTGCAGCCTCTCAGGTGTGCTCCCAGAGCCCCTCAGCCCCTCAGGTGTGCTCCCACAGCCCCTCAGCCCCTCAGGTGTGCTCCCACAGCCCCTCAGGTGCTGTTCTACTCAGCAGTCCCTGGTTTATTCCTGCAGTGATGATACCTGCATCCCACAGAGGAACGATTCCCACAGCTGAACATCCACCTAAGAGGTACTGGCGTGAGGGAGGGCTTTACTTTTGCATTTCTGAAAACTGTTTTTTAAACATTAGCAATAAAATGTTTCCTCCTGTCCTGCTTCCCACATGCCCAGCCATTTCCTCACACCTGTGATGAAGAGTCAGGCTTTTCAGGAGCCCCCAGCAGGCACAGAGGACATGAGCTGTCACGGAATCACGGGGACACAGCTGGAGCCAGGCCAGAGCAGAAGCTGGGAGGGAGGGCACAGCCCCAGGGACAGACACGTCTGTGCCCAAAAGGGTCACTGGTCCATGCTGCAAACACGGCTCGTCCTAAACATGGAAACCCTTCCTTGGAATAAACACAAATTTGGCTTTCCCAGGGCTCTTTCCCTGACCCGATTAGGATGAGATCCAGGGCCACAGCAACTGACAAAGGTCCCACAGCTCACGTCCCTTCTGCCTTCCCTGACTAGATTTTGTATTTCTGCTCTGGGAATTGCCCCACTGAGAACAGGACAAACTCCTGCAGGCTTGCTGGCTGACAGGTGGGGCAGCCTAGATAGAAGAGGCCTTGTACTGCACTCATATGCTCTTAAACCATCCCACCTTTCCCCTGCAAGTGGATGGGAATCAAAATCCTCTTGGGCATAAAACAAAACATTCCCTCTGGCACTGCCAATTTGCTCCTTGATATTTCCCTGAATGTGGATGTACCAAGCTGAGCCAAATGAAGCTGATAACATGGGAAAGGCTAAAGCAGAGAGAGGCTGCTGTGATTTGACACTGGCCAAATGCCAGGCACCCACAAAAGTCACTCGCTCACCCACCCCTGCCACAGAGGAGGAAAACAAAATTAAATGAAAAGTTCATTATTTAAGGACTGTGAGAAAACACTTCACACCATGGTCTCACTATGGCCTGCAAGGAATCTCAGCTCTGGCACCTGGTGCACCTCCTGCCCTTGCTTCCCCACTGACCTTGCTGTCTCCAGGTTGTTTCCCTCACATGTTCTCACCTCCCCCTCTTCTCTGGCTAGAAAAAAACAAAACAAACTGTGCCCACTTTGTTTTGATCTTCTTCTTCTTCTTCTTCTTCAATATGTGATTCACAAGAGGTGGAATGTGTTGGTTTTGCACGGCCTGGTTTTTGGTTGTGGGGGGCACAGAGGTGGCTTCTGTGAGAAGCTGCTGGAAGCTTCCACCATGTCCAGCCGAGCCAACCTCTGGTGGCTCTGAAAATTCCACAGGGAATGCAGAGATCCACCCACAGCCCATGGGATCCAGGGGGGATGCAGAGATCCACCCACAGCCCATGGGGATCCAGGGGGGATGCAGAGATCCACCCACAGCCCATGGGGATCCAGGGGGGATGCAGAGATCCACCCAGAGCCCATGGGTGAGGTGCCCATGCCAGAGCAGGTGATGCCTGGAGGGGGCTGTGAGCCAGTGGGGAGCCAGCAGGGAGAGGGGGCCCTGCTGGGGCCCTGCTCCCAGGCTGGAGCAGCCTGTCCTTGGAGGGCTGCACCCCGTGGAACAGTGACCCACACTGCAGTTTTTGGAGGACTGCTGCTCATGAGAGTGGACCTGTGTCAGAGAAGTTCACAGAGAGCTGTCTGCCATGGGAGGGACCTCACGGTCTCTCAAGGGAAGGACTCCTCTCCCAGTGCTGTGGAAGAAAACCTCAGTGATGAAACGACCAAAACTCCCATGCCCTGTCTCCCTGCACTGTTGGTGGGAAGGAAGGAGGAATAGGGGAAAATACGTGTTTTAAGGGCTTCTTTTATTTCTCATTATCCTCCTCTCACTCTGTTAGTAATAAATTCACTTTGTACCTCTAAGTCAAGCCTATTTTGCCCTTGGAGTGTTTTCTCCCAGTCCTTATCTCAGCTCACAAAGCCTTCATTAAATTTTTCTCTCCTCAGGAAAGCTGTGGCAGAGGAGGGTGAATGAGTGACTTTTGCGGGTGTCTGGCATTTGGCCGGTGTCAAACCATGACAGAGGCAAAAGTTGGGAAGGAAGCAGCTTGCACTGTGCTAATTTCATTGCAGAAGCTTCACATAATTAGCTGGGAAGAGGCCGACTCTGCCATGGCACTGTCCCCGCCACCAGCCTTCATCCACCATCTCAATGTGCGTGATTGTGTCATCAGGATCAAAAGAAATCTCATCATCTCCATCTGCAAAAATTTTCAAGAAAAGACAGTCACAACACAAAGAGAACCCCAGAGAGAGCTGGTTCACGTTCTTCCTGCCACCTTCCCCCAGGCAGAAGAAGACAGAACAAGTGCTCTGATAACCCCAAGAGTTTACCTCACCCAACCCCACCCCACAGCACAGATAAAGCAGAGAAAGAGCAAGACCTCACAGACGAAAGATGAAGTTTCTCTGTCCCTGTCTGCTCTGGGCCAGGACAAGGCTAATTTTTTGCAGTTGTTGGGAGGGGCCATGGCCATGACACGAAGGTTATTCTGTACCACCTCATGTCATTGCCAGGCTGGGGGAAAGGGACTCTCGATTCCAAGGAACACTGGGTTGAGAAGATGTGCTGGAGGGAGTCATCCAATATTGTCTATTGGTGGGTGTTTTTCCATGCGAAAACATTATTTTCTTATATCCTTTGTTATTAACATTGTTGCTGTTACTTTTCGCTTTCTTATTGCTGTTTCCGAAATCGTTGTTATCTCAACCTGTGATCTTTGCCTTTTTGTGCCTCCAACTGGAGAGAAGTGATGCATGCTAGGAGTTCTAAACTCCATTCCTACACCATGATGTTCCCAAGCCAGATGTCATTCTGCTTCCCAGGAGGAAGAAATGCAAACCAGCAAGTCCCATCCCTTCCCCGCTGCAGGGAACCCCCACGCGCAGCCCCGCGGGCACAGCCCCGTGGGCACAGCCCTGCGGGCACAGCCGTGTGGGCACAGCCCCGTGGGCACAGCCCCGTGGGAACAGCCCCGTGGGCACAGCCCCACGGGCACAGCACCGTGGGCACAGCCCTGCAGGCACAGCCCCGTGGGCACAGCCGTGCGGGCACAGCCCCGTAGGCACAGCCCCGCGGGCACAGCGCCGTGGGCACAGCCCTGCGGGCACAGCCCCGTGGGCACAGCCGTGCGGGCACAGCGCCGTGGGCACAGCCCCGTGGGAACAGCCCCGTGGGCACAGCCCCGTGGGCACAGCGCCGTGGGCACAGCCCTGCGGGCACAGCCGTGCAGGCACAGCCCCGTGGGAACAGCCCCGTGGGCACAGCCCCGTGGGCACAGCCCCGTGGGAACAGCCCCGCGGGCACAGCCCCTGGGCACAGCCCCGCGGGCACAGCCCCGCGGGCACAGCCCTGCGGGCACAGCCGGGCAGGCACAGCCCCGTGGGCACAGCCCCGCGGGCACAGCCCCTGGGCACAGCCCCGCGGGCACAGCCCCTGGGCACAGCCCCGCGGGCACAGCCCCGTGGGCACAGCCCTGCGGGCACAGCCCCGTGGGCACAGCCCTGCGGGCACAGCCCCTGGGCACAGCCCCGCGGGCACAGCCCCGTGGGCACAGCCCTGCGGGCACAGCCCCGCGGGCACAGCCCCTGGGCACAGCCCCGTGGGAACAGCCCCGTGGGAACAGCCCTGCGGGCACAGCCCCGCGGGCACAGCGCCATCCCCCAGCGTCAGGGGCAGACCCACCTCCTTGGTAATCATAGAGAGCCACTGCGCACATCCCGGGGCTCTGCCCCTCGAGAGCACGGTCCCTGCTCCCTGCAGGACACAGAACACACGCATGAGGCAGAGGCTGGAGCATCCGCACAGTCCTGCCCAGTGCCACCCTCCAGCCCAGCCCCTGTCAGCAAGGAGAGGTGCACCACAGCCCAAAGCAAGGACTGACTTCCCTCCCCTCCCTCAAGGAGACAGTTGGGTCCTGATTTTCATGCTCCTCTCCCAAGAAAAAGGCCGGGAATAACTCCAAGCTCTGCTCTTGCCAGCAATGCCAGCTGTGATGGGAGCACTGACAGCAGCCCATGCAATTTGCTCCTGGGCATGGACAAAGGCCGCCTGCACTCCTCCCACCAGAGACTCCACCAGAGCAGGGCCCAGGAACAGCAGCCAGGTGGGCTGAACCAGAGGCACCCCAGGCCCCAGGCCAGGACTTGCCAGGAAACTGCAGCAAGAGCACTGGTCCACATCCAGCTTCTGCCGGGCCTGTGGCAGCCTCCTGCCCAGACCCTGATCCAGCAGATTCCTGCTGTCCAGTCCAGCATCCCATGCCACTCATCTGCACCTTAGAGCTGGGCAGGGGAGTGGGACATGACAAAGTCTCTATCACAGAAGCTGCTATCCTGACCACAGTAGATTTCAGGGTAAAAATTCCCTCTGCAGTTTGTCCCATACATCCAGTGAGGTTAGTGGACCTTCCCAAGCTTCCCAAGACATGGGCTATTCCATCAGTACTCACCCAGGTGGGGATGGCTCTGTCTGGGCTCCTGAGGAAGGATCACCTCATAGTCTTCACCTCCATCTCCTCCAAAGTCGTAGGTGGCATCTGGCTTTCCCAGCGGGGCTGGCAGCTCCTCATACTCAGCGCCTCCACTGGTGCTGTCACAGTAGTCAGAGGGCTCTGGCAGCTCCTCATAGTCTCCACCAACATCCAAACTTACATCGTAGGTGGGCTGACCCTGGCCGGGGACCTTGCACAGCTCTGCATCCAGATCTGCTGGCCTTGGTGGCAAAGTGGGTGGCACTTCTTCCTCCCTATTGGCCTCCTGCCGTGAGGTGGGAAAGGGACAGCAAAGTCACCTGCCAGGCACCCACGGCAGGCAGCTCTTTGGTGACTCCCAGCACCTGAGGCAGCCCCTTTACTGCTGCCAGGCACAAAAGGAACCCCATTCCCTGCACGCCAGGGAAACAGCTGAGCTGCTCGGGCTGTGCTGGACCAGCCCCTGGGATTGGCCCAGAGACCCTGAGGGCTCACATGTCTGAACTGTGTTCTTACTTCCCCACAGCCCGTGGTAGTGCCACTGCACCGACCCGCTCCCAGAGCTTGTCCCATGGGCTCAGCAGTGTCCCATGGGGTCAGGCGCTGTGCAGCCATGGCCCAGCCCCAGCCCAAGGCTCCCCCTCATCCTTCCAACGCCTCTCCCACCCTGTGGCTCCACATCCTCCTGCAGGGCTGCACTAAAGCACAGCTCTTCCCGGGTGCAATCCTCTCTCCTGCTCCCCTCCCAGCTCTCCCAGGCTGCCTCGGTACCTGCTCTCCTGGGGACACGGGCTGGTCCCCCACGGCTGCAGGGGCTGCCCCAGGCCCGGCGGGCTCCTTCTCTCTCGGAGGGATTTCCTGCTGGAGAAAAGCCATCAGACTGCTCAGCCCATCGAACAATGGCTGTTCTTGTTCCCAACAGAGCAACTCAGAATGTTCTCCACCTACAAACCTGCTCTGGGCCTGGGCACTCGCAGGTTGGTGACAACAGTTGGGTAGCCCCAAAGAGGAGCAATGTGGAGGGAATGGGTCCACTGTTAACACCCCTCTGTCCTCTGAGTGCAGGAACAGCACCAGGGGGAAGGCAGGTAGACACAGGGGCTGGGGGCCATATCCAGTTTGCTGGGATGCATCCCACATAGACTGCTGGGACAGCAGTGCTGGGGAGCAGTAACCACACTGTTTGCCAGGCACCTGAGGCAAAAGAAGCTGAGGCCAGAGCACAGGTTGAGTGCAGGTATGTCCTTGTACAAGTGTTTGGCGTGCTGAAAAGGAAAGTCCGGTGACAGCTGTGAAGCTCAGTGGCCATTCTTGGCAGATGCAGGGAAGCAATTCAGGCAGGAGGTTCTCCTCAAGAGACCAGGCAGAAGGACATGGAGCTGCAAGGCTCCGAAGAAAAGCCTGTGTCATGAGTCTTGGAGGACACAGCAGGACAGCCCTGGCTCACCTGCAGCTGAGCCCGCCGCTGCTCCCGGGGCTGCCGCCTCAGCCGCTGCTCCGCCTGCCTCCTGCCCTCCTCCTCTGCCGACTGCGCCATGTGCTCAAACCGCAGCCGCAGGCTGCTGGTGCCACTGCCGCCTCCTGCGAGGAAACAGCTGATTGACCCAGCCCTGCGTCTTCCTTCCACCACCCCAAGCATCCAGGAGAAACCCACACCTCTGCCTCTTCCAGAGAAACTCGCAGGCAGCGTCCCTCTCCTGCCCTCCAGCACAGCTTAAACCCCGATCCCACCACAGCACACACCTGCCAGCAGGCTGCCACAGGACGGTGAGGCCCACAGCTTCCTAAGCCCAGGGCTAGTACTCAGGTCTCACCTGCCTCCAGGGGTCTTGTTTTCTCATAGGAGGAGGTGGGAGCTGCCATCTCATCAAAGCCAGCAGCACTCTGCAAGAGGAAGTGAAAGAACCGTTCAGCCCATTGGGCAATGCCAGTGCTGGCTTTGGGTACTGGTGATGGCAGGCTTTGTTCCCAGGTACGTTTGTCCTCACCTGCACACCTGCCCTGGCCCAGGGGAAGCTGTTGGCTGCGGTGCCCCCTTCTGACACCTCCCTGTCCTGGGGATGTGCTTGTTGCCCCCCAGCCAAGGACACAGGTGTCCCTGCCCAAGAGAGCTGGAAAGGTGCTGTGGAGCCCAGAGGGAAGGCTGAGCAGTGACAGGACAGCAGGGCTGGGGATACTCCCTGTAGCACAGCAAGGAGCTGGGGGGATGCCTGCGGGGAGGCCTGGCCATCTGCCTCCTCCCCAGGCCCAGGGACACTGTGCATCCACCCCGTGGCATGAGGCCTGAAAGCACTTCCCTGCTGGACCACAGCTGCCTCACCTGCCACGTGTGTGCAGTGGCACAGGCTGGAAAGCAGCACCTGTGTGCAAACACCTGCGGCACCACCGGCTTCAGGAGGGATGGAGGGAGGCTGGACTGGGAATAGGATTAATGGGGAGGGTGCAGGAAAGCCAAAGTGAGATATAGAAGGCTTAAGGGTTTATCTGCTTTCATGAGAAAACTATTTCATGCAAAAAGGAACGAGCAGGTAGGCCCCACTTCTCAGCCTGACACTTCACAGCAGGTGCTGCCTGCAGGTGTCACAGTGGGCTGGTGGCCGACTGTGGCAGCAGTTCTCTGGCCACAGAGAGCAAGGCACAACTTTACCAGGCATTGTCCTGGGGAAGGCTGTGAGAAGATGAGAGAAAAAAAGTTAAATAATTTCTATCTTCGTTTCTTGTACATGTTGTTGTGAACATGTAGAATGTGAAATGGAGATTTGTTTACTGAAGGGTGATTTCTTGACTGGCCGCTGGTGATAGTGTTTAGATTCAATTGACCAATCTGGTCTGTCTGTATTGGACTGTCTGCAAAGGACGATGAGTTTCTTAATAAGCATAGTATAGTATAATAAAGCGATGGATCAGCCCTCTAGAATCATGGAGCCAGTGCTAATTATTACCCCGCGGGGACCCATGCTAGGATAGCTGACTGTAGCCATGGAACTCAACAGCAGCTCTGCCCTCCCTGCAGAAAACACCTGAGCAGGTAAACCAGCCTGCAGGCTCAGAACCAGGTGTCCACAGGTCACAGCAGAAGCAGGGACATGCTGTGTATATGACAGTATTTCTATTTTGTGTGAGCTTTAGTCTGATACTGAGTGTCCAGAACTTTACCAAAGGGGAGTTCAGGCTGCCTGAGAGTCTGTTGTGCTCTGCTCTGGTGCAGCAAACTCAGCATTTCTCAATTCCTGAGGACCAGGCAATCTGAAACTTAGTTACTTGCCCAAATAATCCTTATTTTTACCATGTTTGTTTATGCTCCAGTATTCTTAAAGTGCACAAATTCATGTTCACTTTCAGCCAAACAAGAACTGCTTATCTCCTCTCTGCATCCTGCTTCCCAAAAGAGCCACAACCCTTTTACCCAGTCCTCATGTGCTACTGCATGCTGTTTTTGACCACATACAAGGTGTGCCTTTTGTCAGTGGGCCTCCATTAGCTGCGGTTAAATTCAGAGCTAGCACAAATCTCTCCTGAGGACAGGACACCGCTCCCTCTCTGGGGCAGGCCCAGCCAGCACGCAGCACGGACAGGCCCACGGCGGTGGCTGCAGTGCGTTTGCACCCTCCGCTGCTCCCTCGCGCTGCCGAGGACAGCGACGCTGCTGCCGCACCAAACACAGCCCTGTGCCCCAGCAAAGGAAGGAGCTTTCAGGGAAGGCACCCTCACTCCTCTTCCAAAGGCCCACAGCCTCAGGATCTGCATCTTTTAGGCTGTCACATGCACGCAGACCACAGCCACTCTGGCCCCGCTCTGGGGACCAAGCCCTCGGGCAGCCTGCCAAGCACAGAACTGGCCTCAGTGCCTCTCTGAGGGGGGACTGCAGGTGAGGCTCTGCCCGGCGTCAGCCCAAACACAAAACCCAAACACGCAACCTGGTGACCTCTTCTCACGCACAGCACATTGATCTATGCCAATCCCATTCCTGCTGGAGTTTGTCAAGGTCTGCACCTGAGCAGACCATGAGGCACTCCTTGATAGGAGTGAAAAACCTGCAGAGGGTAACAAACAGCAGAGAAGTGAGAGGTGACAGAGTGCCGTGAGGAATTCCTGCATTACAGGCTCCCCAGGCTGCTTTCCTCTGCACCATCTGGTTCCATAGCTGTGCACTGGCTACTGGGATCTCAGCTTCAATGGAGGAATCTCTTCTCTTTCAGCTGGGCAAAAAGCAGTGGTTACAAGGAAGCAATTGCAGGCTGCAGCAGTCTTACCTTATCCACTCTATCCTTCTGGACCCCATAACGGCCTCCAAACCCCTGGGCATAGTCTATATGGAAAAAAAAAGAAAAAGTTATTTTAGAGTATTTTGTGTGCACCTCTGACTTCAGTATGCTGTGACCAGTGAAATGAGTTTACATGCGTTACCTCTAGTTAATTCCATAGGTGATGAGACACAGGTAAAGCTAAGTGCTCTGGAGAGCAGCTTTTAGGACTAATCCCTCCCTCCTTTCAGCTGAGGGCACAGGTGTGCAGGGCTGTAGCTGCCAGCCCGAGCCCAAGGCACCAGCGTGAGGCCAGGCAGCCCAGCTGAGAGAGCGTGGCCCTGGTCAAACATGCTGCACACAAGGCACTCCTGGGATCTGCTCTGCCTCACTCCCCTGGGAGAGCTCGTGACTTCAGAGTGTGTCTCATGTGTGCAAAGAGCAAATCTGGGTGGAAGAGTCGGGGCAGGGAGGTTACAATGAGCTCATGGCCAGGAACGTCCCTCACAGGGAAAGGCAGAGCTGGGAGCCCTGGCTGAGGGACCCACACTGCGTGTCCCCCACTGACCCAAGCTCCCACCGACTCTGCCCTTGTGCTTTGGGGTTCACTGCACACCTTCTGCTTTCAGCAGCTGGGTCTCTCTCTATGAAGCACAAGCTCCAGACACAGGTCTGTGTGTGCTCCAAGGAGACTGCTGCTACCTCTGGCAATATTGCCCGACCTCTTTGGGATGCATGGGGCTGCACTTCTTCCTGATGGTCCCAGCCAAGGGCATTCTTGTCCTGACGATCCCTCTGGACCCCAAACTTCCCACCAAAGCCCACAGAATAGTCTTCAGCCACAGGGATCCAGATCAGGGCATGGAAGAGAACACACAAGGGAGGGAAGGAGACAAGTGGCAGCAGTGTGAGCTCAGGCTGTTCTCACAGGTTTTCCATGCCCAGGACTTAGAGAAAGACATGGAACAAGGCCAGATTTCCCCACCAGTGCTGCAGCAACAGCCCTCCTTCCTCCCTGGGATTTGGCACCTGCTATTAGCACCTGCCTGAGCATTCCCTTCACCCTTCCTTTGGTGATATGCTGTCCAAGAGACCCCTGTGCCCACAGAACTCTTCTGCTCCTCTTCCTTTAGCCTGAACTCTTTCTAGCAGCCATGCACTGTGCAATGGCTTTCCTCACCTGGCCCTTCCCAACAGTTCCCTGTAGCTCTTCCACCATTCTTGTAGCAGATTGCAAACGCCCTGCACTGCCCTGCAAGGGTCCATAGTGCCAGTGGGCACAGTCCCCAGCTCCACCCTGACACTGCCTGCTCCCCCTCCTCAGCTGGCTCCCCCACCAGCACCCCCAGCCCCTCCAGCTCCCTCAGTTTTCCCCAGCTCACCTGGTTGCCGGGGCTCACCTTTCTGAGAGTCATGCTTCTCTGCCTGGCTCTTGTAGTCAAATCCCACAGCTGCTTTGTCCACCTTATCCTTTTCCACTCCGTAACGGCCACCAAAGCCCTTGGAGTAATCTGAGGGGCAGCGTGGAGTCAAACGCTGCCCCCAGCATGGGGCTGGTGAGGAGAGGAGCAGCACTGGGGAGGACCCCCAGGGAGAAGGGACGGCAGCAGAGAGTATGGAAAACACCACAGAAAGTGAAGGGCTGGAGGGGACAGAGTGGATGGTAGGGAGCACCACGGATGAGAGCCCACAGGAATGGGAGCACAAGGCACACGGGCAAAGGGCACCAGGAGACACAGCAGGCCAGAAGGAAAGAAGAAAGCAGACATGCCAAGGACAGTGGCACATGGGGCCACAAGGGAGATGGACTGGGAACAGAATCTGAAACAAGAGACAGGAGACTGTGCCACAGCCAACAGCACAGGATAGTGGGAGCAGAAGAGAAGCTGGCAAAGAGTCAAGGGGCCACAAATGCCCCTGGACTTGCCTTTCTGGGACGAATGTTTCTCCACCTCACTCTTGTATTCAAAGCCCACTGCTGACTGGAACAACAAGGGGAGGACTGTCAATCATCCTGAGGGCCAAGATGGGTCTCAGCCTCCCTCCCCTGGGGCCAGGCTGTCACTGGCTCCCTGTCTGGTGCTGCAGCACACGGGGGCAAACACCACAGCCCCTGGAGAAGCAGTGCTCTGCCTGGGTGGGACAGGCCCACCACAGCAGGGCCCACCTCCACAGTGCCCCACATGTGGGGCCACTGCCCTCACACCAGCTGAGCTGTGCTTCAGCGAGACCAGGGCACAGGGCACACCCTGCGTGCCCCGAGCTTTGAGCACGCCCCGGGCTGGCCTGTGGCAGTGCTCCGGGGCCTGCACAGGCCACACGTCTGGATTTCAGTCGCACCGTCCAACACACCTTATCCGCTCGGTCCCGCTGGACCCCGAACTTGCCACCAAAGCCCTGGGCTGCATCGGTCTGCGAGGAGTGCTTCCCAACATCAGCCACGTACTCGTGTCCCACTGCGCACTGAGAGGAGAGAACGCGACAGGAGCACCCGCGGGGGACGGGCAGAGGCAGCGCAGCCGCTCCCACACGCTGCTGACACGCTCGCAGCCACAGGCCACAGGTCCACGCTGGCTGGGCCATGGTGCCCAGGCTCTCCACGTGGCCTTTGCCAGCAGCAGCTCTGCTCAGAGGCCCGGGAGGAGCCTCGAGGGCTGGCACCTCACAAACTCCCCACTGCCAGCTCATTAACACAGCGTGGGATGCTGAATGCCACCTGCTCTCAAGTGCTGGTGGAGTTGCATGGTGGATAATCACAGGGTAAACAAGAGAAAAGTGCAGACAGGCACATACAGCTGAGAACTCCAGGCAGGGCTCTGGCACCCATCTCCTGTCTCTGCATCTGACAGTGAGGGCCAGCAAACCTGGCCACAGGCCAAGCCAGGAACCCACTCTCCCTGCTGGAGGTGCCGTGGCCAGGAACCACAGACATTCTGTGCCACAATGGAACAGCTGTGCTCCGACTCTGCTGGACCACAGTGAGGGTGCTTTTGTTGAGCAACTTCTTGGCTTTTATCCAGTTTCACCAGGATGCTGCAAGTGTTCAGCTTCTGCCCCTTCTCCTGAGGAGTGTGTGCAGTTCCTGACTACAACAGCTCCGGCAGGGAGAGCAGGGAATTTCTGAGGACAGTCTTTCTCACCCTGCCATCCTGGTGTTGTTCAATCCCACAATGACCACACCTACGGAGCTCTATTTCGATCTAAACATGTCACTTCTGAGAAAGAAGCATTAAATGCCGAAAGGTGCAGGAAGAAGCATGATAATGATTATCACAAAACATAGACCAGATCTGATGTCTAGGGCTTTATCTCAGGGAGATGTGAGCTCTCTAACACAGAATATGAGGAGGGAATTACTACACATTAGTTCTGCAAGAACAAGTAGGGAGGCACCAGATTGAATTGTTATGCAGCAGGCTTGGACAGCCCCAGAAAGCCTTTCACAGCTAAAGGGAGCATTGCAAAGAAGTTGTAGAGACGAGTTACAGAAATGAATTCAGACAGATCCTGGACACAGAGTATGGGCTAGCTGGATATGTGTGAATCCATGCAAACTCTCCATATTCTCCCTTCAGGGTCAGGCCAGAAAACAGAGATACCCCCTCCTTTATGAGAAAGGCACTTTTCCACTGAGGCTCAGGGAAGCCTCCCACAGCTGTTACCTTATCCATTCGGTCTCGCTCCGTTCCAAATTTGCCCCCATAGCCATAGGATGCCTTGGGGCCAGTCTCCAGCTCCTTCTTCTTGATGACCTCGTGTTCCTCTGATACCTTGCTCCTCAGCTGATGGATGCTGGGGACAGACACAGGGCAGGTAGGCGTGGGATTTTGCAGAGCCAAAGCCCCGCAGGACACACGGGCAGGACCCGCTGTGTTGTGTCCCCGCGGGGCCGCTCCCCCCGGCCCCGCCCCGTTCCGGTCCCGGTCCCGGTCCCGGTCCCGCTGCACTCACTCGATGTGCCCGGCCCGGCCAGAGCCCTCGATGGTTTTGGCTCCCCAGCGCTGCTCCCGCTCGGAGATGTCGTTCTGCGGACGAAGCGCGGCCGTCAGCCCCGGCCCGCACGGACCGGGCACGGCCCCGGGGTCCCGCGCCCCTTCCCCGCCGGGCCGGGGCTCCGAGCCCCCGCAGAGCCGGGGCGACACCGGCGTGGGCGGAATTCTCCGTTCGGGAAATCGCCCGAGAAGCCGCAGTGAGCCCAGCCCTCGGGCCTGGCCCGCACGGCCTTGTGTTGTAGCTTTGTGGAAGCTCTGAACATATATTCGATAAAGTGAAGCATCAATAAAGTATTTACTAATATACAATAAAGCTGAAAATATGTATAGGTGAAATAGAATGAAGGAGTTAGTACAAAGTCTTATTGTGTTTATGCGTAGTTTGAATGCTTCCACAAATAGAAGAAATAAAGTAAGCAAAAAAATTTGACAGTGTAGACTTTTCCTAAAACATTAATAACTTGAAACTATGAGAAAGGAATTTGATTTTCTGCCCCAAACTAGAATTTCTTACTGGAAATAGTTAGGCAAGACTGAACTTCACAAACACAGGACTCTTGTCCAACAGGAGAGACTTATTAGGAAAGTAATAGAGAAACAAATGGAAAATGAAAATCATGATCCTCTGTGAATGCAGAGGGTTCCCCAGCCTGTGAACCTTTCTGCTCTTTCACCAGCTCAACTCAGAGTTGAACTAGATAGAAAACAAGAGTGTAAGAGGCACAGAGCTGCAACTGCACAAGCTGACTGTAAGCAGAGTAGGATTTTTCATCTGGAAAGAAGATAAATGAGGGAAATCCTGCATCCTGTACAGTTACGAACAGTGTGGGAAAGAGAAAATGTGTTTGCTGTGTCTTGTAACATATGTTGTAGAGAGGACAAGGGAGTTACTCTTGTAACAAGGGAGTTTCTTAAACCAGCAGGTTGGAGAAACCCTGCATGTTCTGTACTCCTTAAGCGTCGTTACTTGTGGCCAGACATGGGGTAGGCAATGGCGTAGGACGTTCTGGAGCCTAACCTGGGGATGTGTCAGAAGGGGCTCAGACAGGTGAGCTGGCAGTGCCTGTGAAGGGCTGATGGCACTGGCTGATGGCACTGGGCTGATGGCACTGGGCTGATGGCACGGGCTGATGGCACTGGGCTGATGGCACGGGCTGATGGCACTGGCTGATGGCACTGGCTGATGGCACTGGCTGACCCTGCCCGGCCCGCAGTGCTGCAGCCCTGCCGAGCCCTGAGCCTGCCCCAGCAGCAAGAGCCCGGGGCCAGGAGCTCTCCACACCACACCATGGGTAGAACAGTCTCCACACCAGACACTCACCACGAAATCAGGGTCCGTGTCCCAGTCGTCTCCCTCAGCCTCCACCTTCACGGACACGTCGTGTCCCACAGCTGCTTTCCACATCTGCACAACAAGGACATGCTGTCACCCAGGGTGGCCACGCACGGCCACAGCTGGCTCACACTCAGTCACAGCAGAACCTGGGCTGGAAGGGGCCCTTACAGGCCACTGTCCTCACACATCTGTCCCTCATATAGCACAGGGCACCCAAGAGAGCTGCTCCTGAGCCCCAGCATGTCTTACAGCTAAGCACACCAGGAGTATAGGTGTAAACCATGGCCTTCATGCACCCTGACTGCAGTAGGAACACACACATTATAAAGTAAATGAATGCTGGCATCCAGTTACCAGATTCTGCTTTTCCAACACACATTCATTTTCTGTGCTGTGGGAGGCTGTTCCCTGAGTTACCCCTGCTATTAGTTCAGTTGCACACACCATGGCATGCTCCAACACCATGACAGTGTGCTGTTGGAACTGAGGTGGATTCCTCAAGCCTCCGTCTGCTTTTCAACCTTTTAATCCCTGCCCATAGCCTAGAGAAGGGTCAGAGCAAGGCTGGACAGCGGCGTGACAGAGCCGGTGCTGTGTGGGGTTGATGTCTCTCATGTGGAGAGAATGGGAAATGGGGCTAAAAGCACGGAAGATGTAGGGCTAAAGTGGCTGAGGCTGTAGTGGAACTGCTCCTGCAGGCCGGGAGGAAGTGATGGGCCCATGAAGAGGAAGTTAAAAGTAATGTGAAATCTAAAACTGCTACATTTCATTTTCAAGGTGACAGTGAAAAAAACATGATGGAAACCTCCCCCCCGCCCTGAAACAACGGAGTTTTTCCAAAATGAGAGACAGAGAGAAAAGATGAATTTGCTGCCCCTACACCCCAGAGCAATCACTCTCATCAGAGCTCCATCCCTTCATATCCCGCTCCATTTTCTGCCTGCAGCATTGAGAAACTGCAAGTTCTCTGTCGCCCAAAGCAGTTTTTTCATGGGGCAGAGAGAAAGATGGAAGAGAATGTGCAGGAAAGACTGAGCTGAGCCCTGTTCTCCATCACACCAAACTGAGCTCCTGTGTGCTGGATCTTCAGTTAACAGCAGCTTTTACCATGTGCCCAGCTCTGCTAACCCCTCACTCCCACACCTGTGTGGAAGCCTCAGACAGCCCTGAGCTCTTGGGGCAGCTGCCCTTTGTGAAAGCAAATTGTTTATGCGGAATAATTAATAATTCTCTGTTTATGGTAAGTAATTAACTGTCCCACATCAAAATGGGACTGCTTAAGTGAATAACCTTCCGGTTTAGTGAGTGCACTGCTCAGTTTCGAGCTGTTGTTTCCAGAGAACCAGCACTGTCAGATCAGGG
The DNA here is from genome assembly GCA_035041385.1 of Myiothlypis coronata. Classification (NCBI taxonomy): domain Eukaryota; kingdom Metazoa; phylum Chordata; class Aves; order Passeriformes; family Parulidae; genus Myiothlypis; species Myiothlypis coronata. The sequence continues at coordinate 64,905 of JAWWLW010000057.1, read as the reverse complement.
AGCAAAGAGAACAGAAACCAAATAAGCACAGCAGTGACGATTCTTTCTTTTGTTACACAAAGGCCAGGCAGTCAGCTAAGGGAGAAGATGAAGGGCTAAGGCAGACACACGGTGAGGACCTGGCTTTGGGCCTTCTCCAGGTGCCTCAGGACCACAGCCAGTCTGTGACATTGCCCACTGACAGCAAGCCGGTGCCAAACCGGATACAGTTAATTGCAATTAGACACAGGGGCTGTGGAAATGCTCATGTGGACAACACAGCCCCTTCTAACACCTTTCTTCTCCTTTTCCTGTCTCATTTTTTGGCATTTCTCATGTCAAAGATTTTTAAAGCTTGTTGCTCATTTTTGTAAAGCATAAACCAGCAACAATAACCAGCTAGCACAGGGCTGCTCATCATCAGGGCAGCTGATTTGAGCTCAAATAAGATGGTTCAAGATTTTAAATACTGCTGTAAATGGTTCTTGACCACCCATTCTCCAAAGCCACTTGCCATGCATTGTGGGAACCATGACAAACCACAGGCTGTAATCACATCACAAGGCTCTGTCATATGAGAAATATCAGTCAGGGTAGCATCTCAATCCTTTTTCGTCCCATTTTCCCCTAGGAAAACATCCACTACAGCACCAGTGTAGGGCTATCACACAGCACAGTCGTGCTGGTAGATTTGGAAATGTGGTTTTTATAGCTTCAAACACAAGAACCACAATGATGACAGGACAACAGCCTGAGAAGCAAACGTTGAACACTGCCCACCTAAACATGCTCTTAGCCCACCAAAAACTACACTTTCTTGTAGTAATTTCTCACTTCCTACTCCCAAAACCCCCTCAAGTTTTCTTACCTTTAAAGGCTCAGCAGTTCCTGCTGGCAAACTTGCTGCTTTTTGCTCAGGCACCTGCTGCCAGTGTCAGCTTTGGGCCTGTGTCTGCTCCGAGTTCCTGTTTTAACTTCAGCACTTTTCACTTCCTGCACCCCAGCCCCCAGCTCTGCTCAAGGCCCAGAGCTGGCCCCGGTTCCCCTGCAGGCTGCCTCTGCCCTGAGACACTGATGCAGTTCCCCCATCAGCACATGGAGCCCAGCAGGTCCCAGCACACTTGTGTTTAAAGAAGACTCTCACATGGGTGTAAGAACCAGAGCTCTGGTGGAGGCACAAATCCTGGAGCCACGTCTTGAGCATGCCTTTTACTTTCAATACCTCTCCCCATTACTCGGAGGCTTGAGGAGAACACTAACTGTGCTCCTGAACCTTTTCCCATTCTGCCCTGGGGCCTGCTTTGATCAAACTTGGGCTTCTTGTTGCAACATCACCAGTACCCACATGAGAGAACCAGAGTGGGCACAGTCCAAAGGCTGCACTGAACTGAAGTCAGCTGCCCAGTGACATCTGTGTCTCGGCTCCTGGGAGGCAGCAAGCACTCCTGAAAAGAGTCTAGCACAGGGTGCTTCCATTGTGCTCAGGAGCAACTTACCTGTGACTGCACCCTCTGTTGTTTCTCCTCAGCACGGGCCTTAATGCAGCTCTCATTATCAGGGGTGGGTTGATCTGCCCAGGGTGAGGGCACCTGCACAGGTTCCTTGCACCTCATCATGAGCTTTGTCTGCCATTCCCAGATCCTCACACCAGTCCTGTAAAGGGAGCTGAGAGGATCAGGAGGGCACCCCTTAGAGCTCCCTGCAGTGGCTTGTAGCCATCCCTCCCTACACCCCTGATGCTGCCTTCCTCCTGGCAGGTAACCAGGCCTGTCCCAGCCTCACTGGTGCTGCTGAACTGGCCCAAGTGTCCAAGGATGATGATTGTTGGCTGACCTTCCTTCTCAGCCTTTATTGAAGATACATCAAAAATCAAGGCAGGACAGGTCTATTGGACAAGAAACAAAATGTTGAAATGTTTGAGACAGGAACCATTGGCTAAAAGGCCCCATCTTTCATCAGGTCAAACCACAAAGCTCTTCAGTCAGACTATGCTTAGCAGACCAGGAGATCCTTTTGAGGTTTTATTCCTACATTTAATCTAAGCTATAACTGTTCTGTCTGTAGGTATAAAACATTTAAATGTATCTGAGGCATCAGAATCATGCCTTTCTTCAGGTCAGGAAAAAAGGCATAGGTTTTAAGGAAATATACTTTGCTTACAATCCTTGCTCCTGTTAAACACAGTGGAAATATTATCTACAGCCTTACAACAGCCCAGTGCTGCCTTTTGCTCCAGCAGTGGTAGGGGACGGTAGTAGTGCCTATGAACAAGGGTACCTGGTTTTGGCTACAGAAAGTTGGGACAGTTGAACTGTCCCATCTGAACTACCAGCACGTTCTAGCTCACCGTTGCCAACTTCTGTCTGTCCTGGGGTTACACAACTCTAACAAGGTGCAGTGTTCATGCCAATGTGGAAAAATAAACAGAAGCAGGTATTGTTTTACTGGAATCGCTTTCACGATGCATGCAATGGTCTGGGTTGGAAGGGATCTTAAAATCATTAGTTCCACACACCCCTGCCATGAGACATTGCCCATTCAGGTGCTATTTCCTTATTCTGTCAGCTGAAAAAGGCTGAACAAGAGGTGAGATAGGGAAAAAAGGTCATCACCTGGGCATTTCCATTGTATGAAGAAGCAGCTTCTGCAGCGATCACACAAGGCAGTGCACACAGAGGACACCTGCAGTCCCACCGTGTCCCACACAAGGTGTGCTGATACAGCAGCACTACACCCTCCACCTGCAGTTACATGGCAATGTTACACAAACTCCATCTGAAAAATAAACTTTATTATACATACAGGAGTTCATACCCCAGGAAGATATAGACAAACGATTTGGTCACTGAATTTGACATAGTTAGAGGAAGTTCACGCTGATAATCACAGACAGTCCACAAGAGGATATCTAGTGCCAGTGCTCTGGACCTGCCAGAGGTCCAGCTGGTTTAGCTACCAGTGAAATCAATCCACCCTCAAATAGTCTTTCTGCACTGGCTAGAGCAGCTTAGTTTACCACCAATATCAAAAGAACTACCTCTTTCCCATGGGAAAAATGTGACTGCTAATGCTCTACTGAGAGGCAGATAGGATTCTCCTGGCCAGTACTCTGAATGGAACGACCACTCAGGATCTGGCAGCGAACGCCACTGAACTTCCTTTGCATTCAACGTTCTCCTTTTGGAAGAGGGCAGTCTCAAACTCAGGAGGTTTTTAGAAGACAAATGGAAATATATCCATATTTCCATATATCATAAAAGATTCAGTCCATTTGCATCATTTGATTTGGGTGCAAACATGCCCAAACACCAGCACCAGCTTTCTACACCAGAGGGTTCTAAAACCAGAAGGTTTTAGAACTCTGGCTCCTTCCTCAGCACAAGGGAGAGAGTTTATTTCTGGAGTTTCTGCATTTGCTTTGGGCCCACACAGCACATTATGGACCCCTTCAACACAGCCTGTGCAGGTTCAGTCTCGTGACAAGTATTTAGTGGATGAGAAGGCAGGAGCAGGGCTGCTCTACTAGAGGTAAGGCAGCACCTTCCATCATAAGAGGTGCACAAATGCTATAAATAGGAGGATTTTTAACTTAAGAGCTAAAAGGTTTCATGTTTCCTATTCATTTTAAATAACTAAACTACTGGCATTATTTTACAGACTTCTCAGGGCAGACATGTGACTGATTTTAAATGGAATGCTCACCAGGGCCAGATATACTAATTCCTGCCCTTCTTCAACAGGAGATGAAACTGAGCAGGAAACATGATTTTAAAATTCACATTCCTTAAAGTGCCCATAACTTCCTTAGGATATTCATTTCAGACAGCTCTGAGCCATGGAGCAAATCTAAGGGGTGGAAGAAAGGGAAGACAATTCTTTTATATCCAGCTACAATGTTCCCCCAATCCCACTTACGGATTCAGCCTAAGAGGGGGAAGATTGTGCAGTTTTAGAAGTGCTGAAGTACTGCAGCAACTCAAGAGTATTTTTCTTATTCCTACTGCAGCACAATTCTATCTAAAATGAGTGGTACTGCTTCCAGGTACAGGAACAGATGCTGTCCTTGAGGCTTGCAGCACAACCCTGGCTCAGAAAAGGAACCACTCCCATAGAAACACCAAGGGAAGGGCAGATCTGGGAGCAGTTCCCCAGCAGTAGCACTGACAGCAGGGGCTGGGGGCAGCTGCTGCTTCTGGGCTGGTTTGGAAAGGCTGAAGCTGGGACAGGTGCTGCCCTCCCGTGAGGGCGTGCAGGCCCTCAGCATGCACAGGGCTGAGGAAGAGCTGTCACTCCTGTTCACAGGTGGCCTGTGAAGCACAGGGCTGAGGCTGAGGAAGAGCTGTCACTCCTGTTCACAGGTGGCCTGTGAAGCACAGGAAGAGCAGGACATGGACAGCAAGCAGGTACGTGGCCACCAGCAGGGGCAAGTGGGCCCGGGAGCGGAAGAGAGAGCGGAACAGGCGCCGCAGTCCAGGAGTGCTCCGGCTCTGGAAGAGTAAAGAGAGAGCAGTCACTACAAGGAGTGGCTGTGGCCCCAGCTGCCTTCATTCAGAACTCTCCAGACCATGGAGATAGGTTTGTTTAAGCTAATGAGCATAAACCTTCCCCAAACTGCTGCACTGTCAGATCCTAGCTAGGGCAATCCTCAGGAAATGTTCCCCTTCCCCTGCTCTCTGCAGGCTGTCCATGAACCAGCCCCATCCAGTTTAGTTTCCAGCATGGTGAGAGCAGAAAAACTGCACAGTCCCTGACTGATTTATGTGTGTCTGCAGAGGAACTGAAGTGCTGTGGGTTCACAGTTCCTTGAAGAAGCTGGGGCTCACATAATTGACAGCTGTGAATGTTAAATTCTTACTCTGCTGGAATTATTGTCCATGGAGTCGATCAGCAAGGACTGCTCATGACCTGGAGTCATATCAATGCTGGCACTTAAGGAAGATGACCACTCACTTGACTGCAACCTGCACAACAAATATGAAATTAAATTCAGTTTTTTATTATGATGTCCCAAATCAACACTGTAATCAAGCTTAGGAAAGAAGGTATTTCTCAAAAAAGGAAACAACCTCTGCAAGCAAACCCTGGTTTCCCTTGTCAAGAGCTGGTTCCATTTGAACAGGTCTCATCCCTTCTGAGCTCACATTGAGCAAAAGAACAGGGTGGCCCAACTAGCAGGAATCTTTCTTCCTTTCAAGTGAAATTTTACAGTGTGACTTGAAAGAAGCCAGGGCAGATAATACACCTGTATGCTTTAAATTCTACGAAATCATTTTGGAAGCCAGCTTTGGCTGCAATAGTGCTGGTTCTTCCTATTTTCTAGTGACAGAGGCAGTAGTCACATCCTGGGGCTATAGTTTATTAGTGAGATCAGCTGCAGGAGGCTTTTATAGACTTCAATGCCAGAAGGAGCTATAGTTGTCCAAACCTTGTAGCAATTACCAGGGAACTTCATCCAGAATTCTTCCATACAGACCACAATTTTTTTGGCTAAATCAGCAATTGTGTCAGAAGAAAGGCATTGTTTTCATGTAAAAGACTCCACCAGTCCATAACTCCAGTTATTTGAACTACCAGGAAATGCACAGCACATGTGCCTACAATCAGGTCACGTGCTAAAACCCTCTCCATAGTCAATGAGGAGAATCAACTATTTTGAACCTGCTGCTCACTGCATCCTAATCCCAACATCTAGTCCAGATCAGCTGCCTTTGCTCTGCTGACTCTGCAGTGCCCTGAGGTGGGCAGAGCCCTGTGCAGTGCAGACTGCAGCGCTGGACAGTGGCACGGGGCAGGACCGGGGGCTGGGCTGAAACCAAGCCTGGGAAAAGTGGACAAAAGTCCTCTCTCCTAAGTGTTTAATTGTTTCTCAATAACCAAATTAAGGAAAAGTTGATGTTAATTGGCAATACATTAAAAATGAGTGACATTCTTCAAGTCAAAACTGTTTCAGCCATGACAGACAGGTGCCCACTGAGCAGACAAATCCCCTGGAAGCATGAGAACTCCTCTTCAGCCTGCATCCAATTCTCAGTCTCCAAATTGTATTTTCCAGTAGTTAATTTAACTAATCGAGCAAGTGGCATCTAATTTCTAGACAGAACTTGTCTTAATGTCTAATAATTTGTCTCATCCTATCTGCCTACAATTGAAGGAACAGTAGCCCAGGGAGGTTGTGATGTCTTCCTCTTTGGAGACACTCAACAGCCATCTGGACGTGGTCCTGAGCAGCTGGGTCTAGGCTGAGCAGGGGCTGGGCCACATGGTCTTTGGAGGCCCCTCAACCTCCACCCCTCTGGACCCCCACCCTCAACCTTTCTGTGATTCTGTGACAGACACGGTAGTTGTCCCTGTGCCACCATTTGACAGAAGGATATGATGAAGTGCACATGAAAAACAGAGCTAGAACCAGCACACTTCTGTGGTGATAGTGTTTGTTTGCTCAAGCTGCCTCACCTCCTGATCTGATCCTGTGCTGCACAAAGAGCCTCCTCTGCAGCAAGACGACGGTCCCGTTCTTCCTCCAGCTGCTCCTCCAAATACCTCATGTCCTGCTTTGTGCTGCTGTGTAAGTGTTCTGTTTCAGACAACCTGTCAGAAAGTAACAGCATATGCCAAAAAGGCCCAGATCATGGAGCACTGTGTTTCTATTGTATTCACTGATGCAGTGTGTGAACAGACTCAAATTACCTCCCAGCTCACAGAGGAGACTCAGTCATCTTTACTATATATAAACTATTTGGAAAACATGAGAGAAGATAAATCTCTTGAAGCTTCAGTTTCACATCAGAAAGGAGTTCCTTGCCTCTGCTACCATGGTTCTATCTTCTGAAAATTATTTTGAAAGGGTTTGAGGAATCATGTGCTAGATCTTAGTTTCAGAAGCTTACAAGGAATCCTGTGCTACATCTCTATTCCAGACACACTCTCAGGCTACAACCCTGAGACCAGAACCATTGATATACTTCAGGAGCTACTGAGGATGCAGCCTACCAGATCCAAGACGCTGGTTTGGCTGGCATTGCTGCTGTATGTTATCCTTGTGGTTTTTTGAAGCTCTAATCCGAAGAGATAACTAATGAAAGCTCGTAAGTGCATACAACAGTTCCTCCAAGTCCACAAGATCCTAGTGTGGGATGAGTTTTCCCAACACTCTGGTGCACAGTAAAGGCATCAGGCTCATCACTAGCCTCAAGGCCTCAATCAGGACCAATATTCCCGCCCCTGTTTTCTCAGACTTTCTTTACCTCAGCTGCAGCTCCTGCAGTTCAGGTGTGTAAGTGCCTCTCTGTGACTCATTCTTTTCTTGGGGTGCTCCTGGAGCAGCATCTGTTGCAAACAGCTCCTGAAAGAGCACAGGAACATACTGCAAACTGCACTGAATCAAGAGGACACACAGCCACTCCAATGCTGGACAGTTCACAGAGCCACTTGAAGTGAGCTTTTCCCTGCTGTGCAGCAAGCCCAGCCCCTCACCATGCTCTTGTCTGCAGCCTGCAGCTCCTGGAGCTGCCTCTCGAGCACCAGGCAGCGGTTCAGGACCTCGCTGTAGTGCTGATGGCTCTCACAGGTGCCCCGACTGCTCCCTCGGAGCTGGAGGGAGAGGGCATTTCTCTCCTCAAAAACCTGAGATAGCTGAGAAGAGAATACAATCAGCAAGCAAAGAAATTGATTTTGTGAAAGCAAAATTGTTCTCTGTCTAGTTGAGGGTAAGAGTTCTCTTGAGAACGTGTAACTGCCACGCTGCCCATCACTAATGTCAAAATACCAGTGACAATCTCCAAGAGGAGCTTGTGGCAAAGATTTCTGCAACAGGAGTCTCAAAACATCAAAGAGATGTACAGAATACTACATGTCCAGAAAAAGATTTCTGAAGTGCTGATATTGACCTAAACCTTTCAGAAATATCATCAGTAATTTATTATTTTATATTCCCACTTTCTCCTTGAACACAGCTCTCTTTCTGAAGATGAATAAATTCTGGGTCTTCCATTTCAGTGTGGGAATTGACTGATTGTGATTCTGCACTGAAATGCAGGAAGTGTTTCGAGCTGGCAGGCAGAAGTGAAGATGACAAGCTTGCTTTCCCAAGGAGGGACTTCCTTCAGCAGCCCAGAAAGCAGGAGGCCAGAAAGTGCTTCTGACAATAGACATGGAACCTGTACACAGCTTTCTTCATCGCTCTCACTCTCTGGTCCCTTTGGCCTTCATCTCCCCCATTCAACTTCTTTCCCCCACTGTCCCCTCCATCTGTCCTCTCTCCTCCCCTCTCCCCTTCTGTCACCTTTTTTTCCTCCCCTGCCTTCTTCTCTCCTCCTTTCTCCCTCTGGTCACCTGGGAGAAAGGGCACAGAACGGCAGTGGCAGAAAAGCTGCTGCTTCAGACCCCGTCCCTGAGCCTGCTGGATGGGATCTGCCTGGGGCCTGGATGTCCTTGTGGTCCATAGGAGCAGCTGTCCCCCTCCTGGCCTCTCTCTGCAGGGCTCTGGCTCTCACAGCTGCTCACTGAGGAGAGCAGTGCAGGGGGCGTGGGCTCTGCTGCTGTGCCAGCCCTGCTCAGCAGCAGTGAATCCATCACTGTGATTCTAACACTGCTTTTCTGAGAGGTGTATTTCTGATTTTGTGTTACTTCATTGAATGCCTGTAAGGACAGATTCATTCCTGCTTCCTGAGCCCTATTCCAGCCAAACTCTCCCCACATTCCTTGTCCCTGACTGCAAGCAAGTATAAGACATATCAGTACCTTGCTGTTTAACTGCTGAATTCTGAGCTCCTTCTGGTGCAGTTCTTTCAGACTGTCACTTAGCTGGGCCTGGAGGTGTTTCATCTCTGCTTCTAAGCTTGGAACGTCCCCTTTCAGGACTTCTGGAGAAATCTGCCAAGGAAAGAACAATGAAAAATATATTACTGACGTGACAACTCGCTCTTGTGTTTCTCCTCTCTTTTCAGTATTCCAAGGTCAAACCTAACACTATTCCTAGACCTGGAACTTGATCTGCTCAGGCAAAAGAGCAAATGGGGAATAAACAGAAATATCCTAAAAGCCATGTGAAAATACAAACAGTCAGGAAAGATCACCAAACTTGTAAATATGATGGGTCCTGCTCAAAAGTTGCCTTAAAGCTGTTTGCAGCACAGGAAGAAAAAAAAAAAGGCACATGAATGAGAAAATAAAAAACAAACAAAAAACCTAAAGTAATGTGCACACTGATCTAATCGACAAAGACCAGAAGGCCAGCACTGAAGAATCCTCCTGGAAAGCATCACATGAACATTGTTCAAGCTTTTTCTTTGCATATATGCATGGATATATCAAAGGGATAAAGGAGATTTGCTGCCCACTCCACTGACATAAACCACTGGGACATTGCAGACATGGGTGGGAGAGTTCTGTCTTGGCTCTGATGCACTGCACTGTGCATGCAGCCTTCCCTACACAAACAAAATACCAAACACATTCCACTCCACTTTTAGGACTGTATACAGGGGGAATAAGAGAGAAGGTGCAGTGTTCAAGCCTCAGCCTTTTTGGGCTTGAACCAGGATTGGAGATCCCTGTTACAGTAAAAACAGCAAGAAAAATGCAATAGAAAACTTAAAAATGAAGATCTGACATTAAAATGAGAACTAAGACAGAAAATCTTAGATTCAAAGACAGTGCAAGAGGGCAATTCCAAACCAGCCAGAACACAGCCCTGAGAAGTGCCATGCTGCTCCAAAGGACCCAAGGTGCCTAGGAAACCCTGTCTCTTTTACCCTCTTTCTTGCAATACTGGAAACCAGGAACTTAATGAAGAGCACTTAAGGGTATGCCATAATTTCTACAACTTCCAGTGATGCAAGTCAGACTGTTGGTACTATCTTTGGAGGCCTCACAACCACATCCAATGTTGCAGTCTGCAGGAGCTGGATACAGGCAACACAGGCTCTTCTGGCTGAGTTTCAAGCTTCACACTTCCAGTAAAGAATCTATCTTTGCACCTACCTTGCTTTGGTGCTGTTCCTCTACAGCTTGAGCCTTGCTGAAGGGCAGCCTCATTTCCTGTGTGAGCCTTTGTAAGTGGCTCAGCTCCTTGTCCTTCTCTGCAATGGCCATCAGGTACTGCTCCTTCATGCTGCTGCTCTGCTTTTCCCAGGAGTTCTTCTCCTGTCTGCCCAGCATAAACAAGGGAAGTTACAATGAAGTTCCAGTATGACTTAGGATGACCAGGTACCCAGCTAAGAATGAGCCAAGGGTGATTCAACCATCACCTCATGCTAGACATGAAGTTTTATAACCAAGCCAAGCCAAAACAACACACTTAAGTACAGGAACCTTAAAAGCAGGTTTAAGGAAGTTAAAGTATTTGGTTGAACGCTTTGGATTGTTCCATGCTGTCCTAGGGTGACTTTTTCACACTTTCTGTGTTTCTGGACATTGTTTTGATCTCACAGTACGGAGTTTTGTCAAGGAAGTCACTGGCAATGCCACTTGCTCCCTTCATAATGTCTCTGCACAGTCGTATGTGCACCAGACCCACAGAACCACACCACCCTGAGCCAGCACTGCAGGTACAGTGTAAAAGCTGCACAGGAAATAAACATCCTCTTCTTTTGTCAGGATAAATAAAATTTGTAAGACGCTTCAAACTTTATGAGATCAGCAGCGTTAATTTGAGGGTCAGAGTGGGGGTAGGGGGGAGGGAGAGAACTACAAGTTTTTATATCACTCTGGACAAAGATAAGCCATAGACCTTTCCACAAAGAAAATCCCACCCTTTTCATTGCAGCCTCAGGCATTCTTAAATGGATCTCTGAAATATCTGAAAGCATTTCCCCCTGTTTTCAGAACAGAGCATATTTGTCTGACTAGTTTTAGTCCAGTTGGAGAAGACAATTTTACTAGACTTGAAGTACAGAGTTAAAAAGAACAAACTAGAAGACATAGAGCAAGTGAAATATAGGATTAGACAGCCATACAAAATTAGTGTGCTCTAAACTATGCTATCAGTGGGATAATAAAGGGTGTTCAGCAGCAGCCTGGAATGGAGAGTACTGTGATCATATACATAAGTTCCAATACAAGAAACAGCCTCAGTTTCCTCTCCAACAGGTGATACTGACCACCACTGGATGAAGGAAATAAAAACAAAAACATCCCTGATCTATCTCACACAGGCAGCGACCTCCAAGCTGCTGGGCTGCAGTTCTGACGCAGAAGCTGGTGAGGGAACCCCGTGTCCTCTCCTGGCCAGGGCGGCGTGCTCAGTGTCACCTGGCACAGGTGAGGCTCTCAGCATTCCCTCCACCTCTGTCCACACCTCTCTCTCTTTGAGAGAACAAACACTGGCAACCTGGCCGAGGCAGGAAGCACACACAGAGCTCACCTGAGCCGCTGGAGCTCCTGCTGGCACACAGCTCCCTCCTGCCTCAGCTGCTCCTGCAGAAGAAGCTGCTTGTCTGCCTCTTGCTCCCACTGCTGCAGCTGGGCCTTTAAGCGACAATTCTCAGCAGCTTCCACCCCAACAAGGATGTACTGCTGCTGCAGGTTCTCCAGCTCTCTTACCTGGGATTCAAGAGAGACATCACTGTGTGACAGCTGAGCAAGCATCAGGTTTATTACTTAGAACTGTTTAAGAGCATTTCTTACTGTGGTGTCTGGAGGGAGAAAAGGGTCACATTCAGATGACAGAGGAGCTAAAAACAGAATCAAATACAGCAGTGTACTAAAAACTGCTCAGAAAAAAGCCCTCAGACAATTCTATTGGTAATGAGGGCAGTGAGTTTTGAGCCCTCCCATGAAGATGTGAAATACATTAACAAAAAGACTCCAGACTACAATAATAATCATCTTATTCAGAGGAAAACTAAGTGACACAGAAGGAGCTGGTTAAGCATAACTCCTGAAGTTGGTATTTACTGTAAACCAGGATAAGTAAAATCCTTTTGGCTCTCCAATTCCAGACAGGCTATAACTAGAAATAAGTTGTTCACATGCATCACTGCAATTGTTTTTGAAGACAAGAAGACATGGCTGACTCTGGAGACAGGACAGTGCTCAGTGAGTGGCAGTGGGGCATGACTGTCAAAGTCTGTCTCCTGACCAGCAAGGAGAACTCTGGAACTTGCTGGGCTGCACTGTCCCAGAGACTGTACAAACACAGACACATCCAGTGTGCAGGCAAGAATGTCAGAAGGAATCTGCAGTGTAATCTGCAGTGTACCTGCTTTCAAAGTCAGCTGTCAAGAGGAGGAGAAAACTCAAGCTTTTGTTCTAGTCTCTTAGGCAAATCAAATGAGCTGACACAGATGTGAACTATGCAGGTTAACAGGGACCTTATTTCCATGATTTCATATTTTAAACCAACCTAACAGAGAAACCGCCCTTGGAAGTTAACAATGGAATCACAGCCTCCATGCCAGAGAAAATAATACAGATGGTCCATACCAGATTCATGGGGTCTGATGGAGCATGCCCACAAATGCTAAGGTCATTGGGAGACAACTCCATTACCTTTGAAAGGTCATGGTGACCCAAGAGGTTCCTGAAGACAGGAAGAAAGCAAATGTCATCCCTACCTACAAGAAGGGCAAGAAAGGAGAATTGTGAACCTGCAGTGTGGTCAGCCTCATCTCCCTCCCTGGGAAAGTGAGGGAGAAACTAATTCTGGAAACTGTTTCCAGATACATGAAAAAACAGGTTGGTCAGAGAAGCTGTGGAATGTTTACTGATGGAGATATTCAAAATCCAACAGGACATTGTACAAGCAACCTATTCCAGCAAGCCTTGTTTGTGCAGGGGGGTTGGTCTATAAGATCTCTAGATGATCTCCAGAAGACCCTTTGAATCTCAACTATTCTGTGATTCCATGAAGATGCAGCCTGATCTATGCATCACATTGCAATTATCAGACCTAAGCCTGCTGAATTTTAAGACTTGAAGATCCAAACCTCCTCTGGTGCTTAAAGTAAGAGCAGGAAGAGAGAACATGGACTTACTACTCTGTCTCTGTCACTCTGCAAGGAGGCCAGTGCCTTCTTCAGACTCTGCACTTCCAAAGCAGTGCTGGAAATGCTCCCTTCTGCTTGTTGTTTCACTTCTTCGATCTTACGTGTTCTGTCCAACTCATTCAGCAGACGGTCTCGGTCATTCTGCAGGCTTGCCATAGCCTTGGAGAAAGATTTGACTTGGTTGGAAGAGCCTTCCAATTCCAAAGACAAGTGGAGAAGCTCATCATCTTTAGCTCTGAGCTGCTGATTAAGTTCCTCAATCTGGGCCAAGAGACCTCTTTCATCAATAGCCTTCTGCAGTTCGGTCAGCTCAGACCTGACCATATCTCGGTCCCTGACAGTGGAACGTTGCTCCTCTTGTAGCTGACCCATCTGTTTCTGAAGAGTCTGCACTAGACTCTTCTGTTCCTCTAAGTCCGTAGAATATTTCTGTTTCAAAAGATGAAGCTCTTCATTGGCCTGGTCTCGGCTATCCTGAAGAGAGCTCATGGACCTCCCAAAAGACTGAATTTGAGCTCTGAGATCTTTGTTTTCATCTGTGACTTCAAGCAATTTCTGCTCCATTTCCATCAAGTCCCGTGCCAACTCTGCTACTCTCTCTTCAGCTGTCTCAGTTTCGTTCCTCATTATCCCTGCATCGTGATGCAGGTGCTTCAGTTCCTTCTGAAGCCTGTCCTCAGCCTCTCCCACTCTCTTGGCTGCATCCCTCTGAACACAGTCTAGCTCCCCCTCAAGTTCTCTTATTCTTTTCTGGGAGAGGGAAAGCTCATGACTCAGCTGTTGTACCTCTTTCTCTCGAGCCTTCAGTTCTGCCTGGCACTCCACAATGGGACTCCCCTCATGTAATGCTGCCATCTCACTCTGCACCCGCGACAGAGAGGACATTAGAGTGTCAATCTCTTGAGACATACTGACTTTATCCTCTCTTAAGGCTTCCATGCACTTCCTGAGATCATCTTGAGTATGCTCAGACTCTTTCAGCTGTGTTTCTATGGTTGCCTTCTCATTTTCCAGAGTCTGGATCCGCTGAAGCTGTGTTTTGAGAAGTTGCTTCTGTTGGGAATCCTTTATTGAAATCACTTGGTTAAGGTCTTCCCTGTACCGCACCAACTCTGCGTTCAGCTTAGCATTCTCAGAGTTGAGGTCATCCATCTGGCCATGGAAACTTCTAATTTCTTCCTTGAGCTTGTTGTTTTCAGCAGCAGCCTCTTGAATTAGCTGGTCTTTTTCCAGGATTATAGCAAGATGGCGTTCCTCGAGCTGCTTGTAGTCCCTCAGGATGCGGTCTCGGTCGTCCTGCAGAGATGACATGGACTTGGTGAAGGAGTCCAGCTGTGCCTTCTGCTGCTTACTTTCTTCTCTGCTTATCTTCATCTTTTCAGTGATATGATTGAGTTTGTCAAGAAATTTGTTCTTCTCATTTTCCAAGGCTTTTTTATTGTCTTCCTCCTTACTTAGCCTACACTCCAACTCTTTCATCTCTTCAGAATGTTGCTGCTGTAATTCAGCTAGAGCAGCCATCACAGCTTCTTCTTTGGCAGACAGCAAACTCATGATTTTCTGATCTTTGGCACTAATTTCTTCATGCAGCTTATTTGTGAGGTCCTTGGAAGCCTGCAGGTCAGCTTCAAGCTGCTCACAGTTGAGTTTGAAATTCTGGATACTCATCTCTTGTTGCTTGGCCACAGTCCCCAGCTCTTCCCTGGCCAGCTCACATTTGGTGAAGGAATTCTGTAAGTCAGCAAGCTGGTCTCTTAGGCTGCTGATTTCTGACTCCAGTTCCTGCTGTTCATTTTGAGACTTGCTGTACAGTTCCTGAGACCCTTCAAGCTGAGTCAAAAGCTCTTTTTTTTCCTCCTGCAACATTTCACATGTCTTTTGATGATGCTGAATCTCCTTCCTGCAATCAACCTCCCAGTCTTTCTTACTGCATTCCAGCCTGAAAAGAAAAGCTTAAGTTGGTCAAAAATCCACAAAGTATCTCAGTATCTAAAGCCACAATAACTCTGTTCTTATACTAATTTTAAAAAGCCAGAGAATTTGTTCTACTTAAAGAAAGCACGCTAGAAATATCTCTCAATTAAAAATTCAAGATATCTTTTAAAGTTCTGACTGTACTACTGCCTTAAAGGGGTGGTGGCAGGGGAATATATTCTTTTAAAGTTGTTCATGTCAATACTGAAAAAAGTGTTCACTTAAACACTGAAAGTTATCACCTCCCTGTCATTACATTACTTCTCTCGTCCATTGTAGCTAACAATAAAAACAACTCCATGCCACCCCACAATGAAATTGCTGTTCTGGTACCTTTGATGTCCATTTAATGCTTCATCATACAAAGATACAACATACATATATATATATATATATATACACACATATAACAATTTTACTCATGTAAGAATGGCTCGGTTTTGAATTTTGGAAATACACAGTTGTATACACATTTTGATAGGTTTCCATAGCTCCATCTTCCCCTCAAAATTTATTTTGGGACTAAATTGGAATCATGTATCCCAATGTTCTCTTGACTTCTCAGTACAAAAACTCTGTGCAAAAGACTCTTTAATTAATCCGAAATTTGAAATACTCTGGAGAGTAATCAGATGGTCGGTGCTTGTCACAGAGAACAGATTTAACACAGGTATCCTAAGGATGTGAATGACTATTATAGAGTGATCACCTCATGTCCTTGTGCAGATAACAAATGCAAAGTAACCTTTTCCTGACAAACCTCCCCTGACACAGCTTATTTACCTGGATATCTGAGTCTGGAGTTCTTCCACACGCATGGTCATTTGTTTCACCTGGTCCTGTAGCACAGTACAAGCTTCCTCTTTCCAACGTATTTCTTCTTCCTTCTTTTGAATACTTTCAGTGAATTTCTTCTCCCATGTTTTTGATTCATCTATCACTCTATCCCTATCATCCTGAAGGGAAGACATGCTCCTGGTGAAGGCTGCAAGCTGGGCTAGTGTTTTGTTTAGATTGCCTTCCAGTTGCTTGGCTTCTTGATCCTTTGTCTTCAAGGAGTCCTGCAGATCACCAACTGTTGTTTCCATATGGTCCTTCTCTCTCTGCAATGCTGCCAGCTTTGCTTCCATGTTTCTGATCTCCTTGGAGTGCTTGTCTTTTTCCTGTTCCAGTCTTCTCTCAAAGTCCTCATCCTTTTTCTTCATTTGAATTTTAATTTGCTCTTTGCTTGCTTGTAACTCTTCCTTCACTTTGATACTCTCAGCTAAAACCCTTGCTGCCTCACTCTGAGTGTCATCCAACACTACTCTGCAGCGAGCAAGCTCTGCCTGGGCTTTCTTGGTGTCTTCAACTGCTTTAGCTGAAGTTTCTTTGGCTGCTTCTACCTCTTTCTGAGTCTCACTCTGCAGAAATTCCAGAGCTTTAACAGTTCTTTCTAAACTACTGCTCTTTTCCTGGCTTTTGATACAGTCCTTCTGCAGCTGCTTAATCTCCTGCTGTTTCTGTTTCAGCAGTTCTTGAAGCTCCTTTATATGTGTGCTGCTTTCTCCTCTCCAATTGTATTTTAGCTTTCCTACAAATTCCTTTTGCTTTTCTGAACTTGTTTCGCTTTTCTCCTTTGCCATCTGACTTTTCTCCTCCTCCAGTTCGTGCATCATTCTCTGCAAAGTCTGAAGCTCATGTTTCAGTTGATCATTTTTCATTTGGAAGTCTGTTGCATCTTGCTGATAGTTTCCAATACTTCCATTAAGTTCTGCCAGCTGATTCATGAGCCTTTCTTCCAAGTCATCCTTTTCAGCCTCTAGAGCATCCTTCAGTGCTGTCATTCTGATGAGGTCATCTCTGGCTTCTTGGACCTTTTGCTCCATCTCTGCTACCGTAGCCTGCAAATCATTCACTTCATGGACTTTCTCTCCCATTTGGTGCTCCAAAGCCCTTTTCTCACCTGCCAAAGTCTCAACACACCTGCGGATGTCACCCAGCTGTTGCTCTGAAGCCCTTCTATTATCTTCCATCTCTGTGATTCGCTTGGTGAGCTCAGCTATTTGCTGTCTGTAGAGACCAGGATCCCCACAAGGTCTCTCACTTTCAAATGCCTCTTGTTCCAGCTCTGCAGCACGAGGCCCTGGTTGAAAAGACACATCCACTTGATTTTCAGACTCTTCCATTGGTGATGGTGTGGCAACTGCCTTACCAGTGTCTTTGCCCGCTGTCTGCTGGGCAACATACCTGTCTGCAAGTTCTCTGCCTTCCTTCAGCTTAGATTCTGTTACCTGCAAAAGGCACTTCAAGTCCACAATCTCTTGATTCAGAGACTCCTTTTCAGCTATTACTGTCTCAAGTTGAGTAGAAAGAGACTGGCACTCCCTCCTAGAGCACTCCAGGTCTTCTTTCAGGCTAGTGTTTGTAAAGCTCTCTGCAGTCCTGTGCAGCTCTCCATGCATCTCCGCTCTAAGCTTCTCATTCTCCTCCTCTAGTTCCAGGATCTTTTGTTGCTTTGATTTGGCAAATTTCCTCATTTTCTCCTTCATTTCATCAATTTCCTGTTCAGCTTCTTGTAGCTGCTTATCTGTTTCCTGCTTTTTTGCTTCAGCCCCTTTTAGCTGAATGAAAATTTCCTGCTTTTCCTGCCTAACAGTTTCCAACACACGCTGAATTCGCTCAGCCTCATTACTCACATTCTCATATGACTGCAGCAGAGTTTCATATTCTCCCTGAAGTTCCTTGTATTTCTCCTGCCACTCAGAATTCTCAGTGGCTTGAAAGCTCTTCAATGATTCCACCTCCTTCTCCAGCTTCTCCTTCTCTAGAACAACTCTGTCCAGAGTAAGTCTAAGGTTTTTACAGCACCCATCAAGATTCTGATTTTCTCCAAGTAGTTTATCCATTTCTGCAGTAAGTTTTTCTTGTTCTCCAGTGAGGCACGCTAACTTTTCTCTTAAGGTATCTGTTTCTTTAACATGGCCACATACTTGGCTTTCCAGATTTGTCAGCTTGACAGAAAGACTGTCAATAGTAATTTTAGCATTAGCCAGCTCTTCTTTTAGCGATTTGCTCTCCTTTAGTGCCTCTTTTCTAGAGATAAGTGCTGCTTGCAACTTTCTCTGCATTTGATTCTTCTGCTTAGCTGCTTCTGCATTGTCCTCTTGCTTCTCCTGAATTTCAAGCATCTCTGTTTGCAGTCGCTTGCTTTGCTCCTCACACACCTGAGCCTGAGCCTCCAACTGCCTGCACAGTCTTTGGACTGATTCCTCTTTTTCCAGCAATTGTGCCTGCACATTACTGAGAGTGTCGCTTTTCTCCTTTAACTGCTGGCTAAGAAATTCTATTTCTTCATCCTTTTGATGCACAAGAATTTTCAAGTCTTCCAGATTGGCCACTCCAGAAATTTTTCCTTGATTCTCCTCCAATTCTGTCTGAAGACTTGCACCCTTAGCTTCAGCTTGGTCAGAGGTTCTCTTCAGCCCTTCTATCTCTACAAACAACTGTGCTATGTGCTGTTGCAAATCAAAGATTAATTCTGATTTGTGAGCAAGCTCCCTTTGCATATGGCTGACACTACATTCCAATTTCTCTTTCTCCATCTGCAATTTGTCAAGGTGTTTTTTCCACTCTTCCTCAGAAATATCTGCAACTTGTACAAGCTTGTTAATTGTTGTATCTTCTGCTTCCATGCATGAAGAATCCAACCTACCTTGACTCCTAAAAATACTGTCTGCTGATCCTTTCTGCTCTTGGAGCTGTCTGAGCTGAGCCTGGATATTGTCTTTCTCTTTGCTTTGCTGATCAAATTGTTCTTGCAGGATGTTGTAATCATCTTTTTGCTGTTTCAATTGTTCTCTGTGATGCCTGTCTTTTTCTTGAGCCTTTTTTATAGTGTCTTTGCGAGATATGAGAGCTTCTTGAAGTTTTTTTTGAAGTTGTTCTTTTTCTTGTTCAAGAACTGCAATCTTTTCTTGAAGAGCAGACTTTTGTTTTTCTTCCAGATCTGTACCTGTTGAACTATGCTTCTCATTTTCTTCATCATCTTCTGGGCTTTCATTGGTTTTAGTCACTTTGTCAGGAATTGTCTGACGCTCCATGATTTCATCTTTAACTGAAGCAGCATTTGCCTTATCTTGCAAACTTTGCCTCATTTCCTCAATCACTGCCTGCAGTCGTGCTTCAGTAGTTTCTTTTTCCTTCCGGATGCTCTGCAGCTCAGATTCCTTTTCAGAAAGCAGCTGGATTAGATAGTCCTCACGGGGCTGGTTTTCAAGACCCATTTCTGTGCTGATCATGCTT
Source organism: Myiothlypis coronata (assembly GCA_035041385.1). NCBI lineage: Eukaryota > Metazoa > Chordata > Aves > Passeriformes > Parulidae > Myiothlypis > Myiothlypis coronata. The sequence goes on along the minus strand of JAWWLW010000057.1, from coordinate 45,682 downwards.
CTCATGTCCTCCTCCCCTGCAGCTGCCTGAGCCACTGAGGTTTCTGATTTTTGTTCTCTACGCAGTTGTTCTAATTCATTCTCCAATCTGGTTACCTTCTTCAGAAGCTCCTTCCTGTTCACAAATACTGCTTGCAGCTTCCGCTTTACTTGCTCATTTTCTTTTCTCAGAAGTTCAAATTGATTTACTAATTCCTCATTTTCGTTATTCACTGCTTCTGTCTCATTCTGCTGCTTGGATACCCCACACTTCAGACATGTATCTTTTGCTCCTATGTTCTGTTCTTTTTCTTCCTGGGATTTTAATAACAGACTTGTCTGCTCCTTAAGACTCTTCAGCTCGTTCCCTAGAGCAAATTTCTCTTCATTCAGCAGGACCATTTTCTCAGACATGCTGACACTGATCTCTGCCATCTGTTGGTCCTTTTCCTGCAAGGCCTGTTGCAGGCTCTCTATAGACCTGGTGTGCTCAGCAACAAGCTGTTCCAGGCTTGCTGCCTCGTGTCCCTTTAAGGTTAACTTGTGGGAAAGCTCTTCCATCTCTGCTGTATTCTTCCTCAAAAGTTGTCCTAGATCAAGTACTTCACATTCCTTTGTCTCAACCTGGCTTCTCAGATCCTTTAGTTGTGTGTCCTGGTCAGAAAGCTGAAGTTGTGCTTCATCCAAGTCCTTTTGCAAAGCTTCAATTTTTATATCCTTGGATTTAAATTCATTTTTAAGGCTCTGGATTTGCTCTCTTAGAAGGCTGCTTTGACTGTCTGACAGTCTCTGCTTTTCTGAAAGAGCCAGCTCTTCCTCCAGGTGCTTCACTTGCGCCTTCAGTTCTGTTATGGCAGAAAGTTCTTTGGCCTGACACAAGAGCTGATCTTGTTCATCAGTCAAAACGCAAAATGTACTGTCAGGATCCTCTGCTTTTTTCCTGTATTCCTCAGCCAACTGCTTTAGCCTATTTATTTCTGCACATTTTTCTCCTAGTTCTTTCCTAAAGGATTCTTCTGATTTCTGCAGAATTATTTGCAGTTCTGTAATTTGGTTTTGTAACTTGATCAGCTTTTGAGACTGAGAGGTGCCAGGGCTTCCCTGAGGCTCACCTTGGAAGCTGATTCCATTTTCCTGAAGAAAGCCAATTTTCTGCATTTCTATTTCTTCCAGTAATAAGACACTCTGTGTATCTGAAGCCTTCTGCTCCTCCCTCTCCAGACACTGTATCTGTGCACTCTCTTCCAGCTGGTTAGCTTCTGTTTGGCTGCCTGTAGAAGTTTGGCCACTGGGATCCTTGAGCTGGCTTTTCAGAAAAGTTATTTCTTCTTGGGCTTCTTTCAGTTCCAGCAGCAAAACTGACAGCTCCTTCTGTTTCTCTGCAGCAATATAGTCCAGAATTCCAGGTGGACAACTTTCCTCAGTAAACTGCTTGCTTCTACTGGTAAAGCCATCTGTTCTTGCCTAAAAGAAAATAACAGGTGTCATTTTCCCTTTGAATCTTGTGAAAGGGCCACTTCTGGAAGTGTCTGCTTTCCATGCTTTGTAACTGTCTCAAGCTGGCTTCTGCAATAAATGGAAGCCCTGCTAATAACAGGGGGACTCTCTCTTGGCAGTGGGGGTGGACTCGGTGACCTCCAGAGGTCCCTTCCAACCCCAACTATTCTGTGATTCTGTGACTCCCCAGGTCACTTCTGCTAATTTCAGTTTCTGAAGTTGCAGCATGAAAGATTCTGGCTGCAGGATCCCACCATGATAACAGCTTCCTGTTCCCTTTCCCCCTCTTCTCTCCTGATGGCAAGATAGAATCACTGGAGAACTTAAACAGTTCAGAGTTAGACTAACAAGCCCTCTAGTGTACTTAACCACTCACATTTTCATGCCATGCTACTCATAGCCTCTGAATAAGGAGGTTTTTGTCTCCTGTTCAATCTGTGCATTTAATATGGCAAAGAAGCAGGATAGAAACCCATATTCCAATCTGTGTCCATGCCCAAAGTGAAAGCACTAGACAAAGCACCTGGAACAAAGTGCTTGGCTTTTTCCAAATTACTATTTTTAAGTTTCTTCCCATCCTCCAAACCAGATTACAAAAGAAAAGCCCTCACAAATCCACCCCAGACAGCTTGGATCAACAGCCCACCCATAAGTCAACGTGCTGCACTGTAGAGACTTGGAGGGCAGAAACAGTTTATGGGGAACCATGAAAGGAAACCTGCTCTGAACAAGTCGGCTGTCATAATGAAACAACCACTTTAAGTCACAGGAGATTAAAAAGAGACAACTCTTTGAGGCTTCTAAACGAAATTAAAGTTTTTGTATCTGCAAAGGCATACAATACTGAGACCAAAAGGGCTTTGGACTACGTTTGTACCTCAGAGAGCACGGAAGTGTCACCAAAAGGCTTTTGCATTTCAGAATTCACCAGATCTCCTGACACACCTAGTAAGAAAAGGAACACTTGTCACCATAAGTGCAACAATTTGCAGGTAAAGTCAGTAGGCAGAGTGAAGGGACGAAAAATGGGACCAAAGCTTCTACAGAAGGTGAGAAAAGACAAAAAAAAATTTAAAAAATTATAAAAACGGCAGCAAGCCAAGCACAGAAGAAAACAACCCAGAGTTTGAGTCTATGCAGTGCACAGACATCCTGCTTTGGTTTAACTCCAACCAGTAATTCAGACACTGCAGCTGCAGCATGGCTCTGGGCAATCCCCTGTGTTTGCTGCATCACCTGCACACAGCACTCCTGACCCCTGAAGAAGGATGGAGAGCAAAGAGACAAGAGAACCAAGTAACAGATTGGTTTGACTGCTTTTCGTTTCCATGTGGGATGTGGCATGGAATTCCAGACACAAAAAGACATTTACTGGCTTGCAGAGTTCTTAATTTTACCTTAATTGTCTCCTGTGTCTTACACATCAATCTCTGCATCTACAAACACACTCCTTCAAACCCTTCTCTCTTTCTAACATTAGCAACCACTTTTTTCTTCTCTTCTGGTTTATCCTACCCATCCTACATCAGAATGTTCTCAGCTACCTCGTGTAAATATTTTCTGCCTTCTGTAGATTATAATCTTTAGATTCTGACCTCAGAGCACCTCTTTCTAAATAATCTTCAGATTTGTCCCTGAAACTCCTCAAATTTTCACAATTTTCTTGTCACATGCCTTATTCTGTGTCCTCACCTGTAGAAGAAGAGCAGTCTACATAAGAAGCTGGAGCTTCCACAGTCCACAGGTCTTGCAATTTTGCCTCAGCACCAATATTCTTATTCTGTGGGATGAAGAAAAAACACTGAGCTTTGAGCCAGGATCCTGGTATGAGGAGACAGCTCTCTTAGCTGTCTACTGCTCTGCGAGCTCTAAGTAAAACCTATCAGAGTTTGGACACAACTCTGAAGCCTAATGAAAATAAATAAATAAACAAATAATGAAAAAGAGATTGATTTTCATGTTAAGCAATAGACTAAGACATATCTCAGCAGATTAACAGCTCAATGGATGCAATGATCTAAACAACTTCCTTCCCACCTTGAGATGGTTTCTCTTCCATCTTCACTCCCTCAAAGTACCCTAACCTCTCACTGACCACCAGGCAGAGAAGGTCACAAGTCACGTGTCTGTGCCTCACTGCTCCAGCAGATAAAGAACCTGCAGCTTTCCAATAAAGTTAGGCTCTACCACACAAACAAACCAAGAACCCCACAAGAACCTTTTCACTGTTAGATGCCTTAACCTGGGTTTGGGTAACTATATTACTCGGCCTAAAGCCATGGGTCAGGTGCACAAATGGTAGGAACAGCTGTCCAAGTGTAAAAACTTAGATGTAAGCTACTTAGCTGGTCTCTTTTTATAATGAAGACATTGAAATGGACAATTTCAGGGTTGTTTTCATTGACCCATTTTCAACGTTCACCTTGTTGCAGGTGAGTCATATGCTAAGGGACCTGTCTTTTCCACTGTCTCTAAAGGGGCAGTAGAAAACAGTTCAAATGCTTACATGTGCCTTTGAAAAGCCTGTGTGTGTGGGTGTGTGTGCATTCCCACTGATCTACCAGCTCACAGCTTGCAGGCAGTTGGAAGGTGGATGAATGACTCAAAATGCTTCTCTGGTTCCAAATACCAACTTTTACCTTAATACTTCACAGTAATATACAAACCCTCTGATAGAGAGGAATGTATTAGATAAAACACAGCATTAATCTTCCCCCTGTGGACAGGATGGGCCAGCAGAGCAGGCTGCAGAGAGCCAGCCCTTGCTCTAAGCTAACAACCAGTTTCACAGCAAATCTTCAGTACAGAACACACAGAGGTTGTCACCTCCCTCCCCATGCTGAACAGAAGGCCAAGCAGCAGGTTCCTAATCCTGCATTCTGCCCAACAACAGCCTGACTGCACTGGCACCTGCAGCGGGACACGGGGCAGCAGCACAAGGACAGTGCCCACCTGTCCCACTGACAGAGCAGCACAAGGACAGTGCCCACCTGTCCCACTGACAGTGCCCACCTGTCCCACTGACAGAGCAGCACAAGGACAGTGCCCACCTGTCCCACTGACAGAGCAGCACAAGGACAGTGCCCACCTGTCCCACTGACAGAGCACACAGCTCCCCAGGCAGTCAGCCAGGTGCCCATTAGGGCAGGGGAATGGTTTGAAAGGTGCCTTAGATAATGACAGCCAAGCCTTTGGAATTTTATTCCCAGAGACCCATAGTTCTGCTGAAAAACTGACAACAGGCAGAAAATAGCACAAATGTGCTATTATTAATGATTATTAACTATTATTTAACAAATAGTTAAAATAGCACAAATGTGGACCGGATGGATGAAGGACACAAGAAATGCACACAGCTGGCAAAGGGAAACACAGTCTGTTACCAACATAGCACAAGCTGCATTTGGAAGCTATTTCTGTCTTTCACCATTAATCCAGTTAATAATAACCTTCAAAGAGGATTGCTACAAAAGACCATGACAGCTTAGCTGCTTTAAGGCCAGTCCTTGACCTATTTTATTTCAGCTGCTTTATCATTACCTGTTCTGCATCTTCTGTGACCATCACAGCTTCCTGCTGAGACTCCCAGAGAACAAGTTGCAAATGTGGCATTTCTGAAACATTCAAACACAAAAAATTTCTTCGAAACTTAAGACTTTGCTTTAGACAGCAACAGAATATTCCTCCAGGAGCTTTTGAGAAAGGACACATGGCTGTTAATAACACTCATGTAGTGGAGATATGTACTGTCATGGGATAATGTGGGTTTGGCATTTTTTTAGAGGCAACCACACAACCAACATGATCTTTTAAGCAGCTTTTAGAAAAGAACAATTGTTTCAAACACACATACTGAAAGACAGGTAATAGAGATTCAAGTTTTAAGAAACATTTTTATAAAGGAGAGGAAAGGAAGAACTATTGTAGAAAAACATTTCAAATTTCATTTGGAAAAATAAAATGAGAAATTGTTATAAATGTACAAGAAGAATACATTCTAACTGATCTCAGTTCTAATTAATTTATTAGGTGATGGCTCAGCTTTTTAGCATAGGAGCCATTCATAAAGCAACAAATACTGTGTCTTCCTTGAAATACCAATTTAGAGGCATTAAAAAACAGGCCCCATTTTTGTGAACACGTTAACTAGCAATGATGGTATGAAAAATAGGTTAATATATATGCAAAATAAAACTCAGGAGCAAGTTAAACAGTTCTCTAAGGGGTACAAATTTCTGTACATGCACTTCTGAGCATGCAGTGAGGACACACATACCATCAACCTACAGTACAACGTTTTCTTCTATTCTCCTTTACACACTTTTCTACATACAACTGATTATACAAAACTGTATTTGCTAAGTACTACGGAAGCTGGGGAAGCTCAAATGAACGTTTTGTGAATTCTAACAATTGGAAGGCAGTCTGTGTTTCCTGTGATAATAGCTTTCCTTTACTGATCCCTGCTCTGCTGCAGACTTTCCACCAAGTGAACTCTGGACAGCCTCAGACAATGCTCCCTTCCACAGCAGGAGGAGAGACCTGCAATCACTCCAAGAGCTGTCCCAAGAGGAGTTCAAGGAGTCCATACAGATGGTAAAGAGAGTTACAGATATTCTGGTCTAATGCACTGCTAAGCCCATGGAAATTAAGGCTGTACAAGGATTTCAAGAATCTTTATACTTCAAACAACAGCTTGAAATTTGAAGGGATTTGTTGAGGTCTGCTTGAAAAGCACCAGAAATTACAAAAAATAAAGTAACTATAAATCCTTATTTCATTCTACCAAAGTTAGGAATGGATTATGGTGGCAGGTTTTGGTATCCCACTTTAATTAAGACTGACAATTTCACGACACAAAAAAGGAGTAACAAAGTACTTAGAACCTATATAGCAGACTTAGAAAATTTTTTATGTTTCACTTAATATTTTGGTAGTTTTAAAAAAGAAATTGCATCTCCCAGCATTTTAAGACCAAAAAAAAGTAATCAAGCATTCAACACACCCACTGGAAACAGAATGACAACAACAAAAGCTTGCTTTGAAGTAAACATGCAGCTAACCATGCATTGGGAAAAGATGCTTTCAGTAACATGACAGTGAAGCTCTGAGTCACTGCATTTTTTGGGTGGAATTCCTTTCAGTAGAGGGAGGGAGGAGCTGCTTTTTAAGAAAGCTGATGGAAGTTTTCCAGGTGCATTTTGGATGTACTCAGTTGTAGCTTGGGGCACGATTCCAGATTGAAAGCTGAATTTCTGCGAGGCTTTCATATGGTCTTCCCAACGCTGTTGCTACTAAATTGCTGATATGGGTTTGACAGGTGGGCTGCTAGCAGGGGTAAGGAACTGGCTGTGTGCAAAGGGCTGCAGTCAATTGCTCAACATCCACGTGGGAAGCAGCACCCACAGAAGCCCATCCTGGGACTGGCCCTGTTCAGTGTCCTGACTGCTCCCAGGCAGCTGGGGCAGTGCACCCACGGACACTGGGGTCACCCAGGCTGAGCCGCTGATTTCTTGCTGGGGGGATGTGATGTGATGCCATCCAGAGGGACCTGGACAAGCTTGAGGAATGCAGCTGTGCAGCCCTTGTGCACAGTGAGGCTTAGCAAAGCCAAGTGCAAGGCCCTGCACCTGGGCTGGGGCAATCCCCAGTACCAGCACAGATTGTGGGGTGAATGGATTGAAAGCAGGCTACAGAGAAAGACTCTGGGATTCTGGTAATCTAAAAATTGGACAGGAGCTGGCAATGTGTGCCTGCAGCCCAGAAAGCCAATCATACCCTGGGCTGCACCAAGAGAGTGTGGGCAGCAGGCTGAAGGAGATAATTCTCACCCTCTTCCCTGCTTTTGTTAGGCCCCACTCAGAGCACTGTGTCCAGTTCTGGGGCTCCCCTGTACAAGACAGATGTGAATCTGCTGAAGTGAGTCCAGAAGAAACAACAAAAATGATCGGAAGGCTGGAACATATCTCCCGTGAAGAAAGGCTGAGAGACCCGTGGTTGCTCAGCCTGGAGAAGAAAGGCTTCAGAGAGGCCTTATTGCAGCTTTTCAAGAGGGCTGCTTCACCCTGGATTGCCCAGAGAAGCTGTCAGCTGCCCCATCATTGGATATACTCAAGGTCAAGTTGGATAGGGCTCTGAGCAACCTGCCCTGGTGAAGGATGTCCCTGCTCAGGGCAGGGGGGATGGACCAGATGATCTTTATGAGTTCCTTCCAACCCAAACCATGCCATGATTCCAAACAATGTCTTCAAGTTCATTAAAGACCTGCATCTCTGAGATCTTTGAACAAAAAAAGAGAAAGATGATGTTCTAATACTGTAGGAATCTGGTTTATTGGTGATTATTCCCTATCTTTGAATGACAGGAAGCAAAATGAATCTATTTCTTAAAAATCCAGACAGCCTACTGCCATAGTGCACCAGACCCCGAAGTAAATACGTGAGGGAATCCACTGTTTTATGGTAAACTCCAAGAGAGCTGTGCTATTGCTGCTAGCAGCCTACATGGCCAGACACTCAAAATCAATGTAATTGTCTGGGGTTTTTTATATGTGGCAAGCATATGGGTCCCTTACTGTTTCAGCAAAAGCTATCCAAAATATCCTTCCCAGAAGTACCACCTGCAGATTGTCAGCGTTTTGTACTGGGGAAAGCTACCACTTTAGGTCTATCTTTTGTAGAAACTAATTCTAGAATAAGTCTTGAGTATATTAAGAATATTAAAATAGGTAAGGTAATCATACAACCTTCTGTATTCTGTCTTTCCAAGTTCTCTGTGGGTAGGAATGAAGTCTCATTCTGGTCTTCTTGATCTACTATTTTTTTCTGTGATGCTGATTCAACCTGTTTAAACAGGATAGAAGGGAGAAAGACCAATTTTAATACAATTCATAAAAACATATTAGTCTTTGATCATTTGGTTAACTTTAAAAAAAATAAAAATCAATTGGCAACTTTTAAGTTACTCGAATTGACTTCTACTTCTTTCCAGGCTTCTGTAGTCATAACATGACTGCCCAACAACTGACAGAACTAACAAAAGCCTTTCTCAAGCAATGCATGATAAAAAAAGGAATTCTAGACGTTTAATTTGGCTTCAGTTCCTAAACATACCAGAAAAATTAATGAGAATAATTTGAAAATATCAAACCTGCTGCTCAAGCTCAGAAAGCTGCACTTGTGTCTGGGATTTCAGCTCGTCCTGACAGCAGACAAATTCTTCAAACTTCTGTAGATGTTCATCTGACAGAGGGGAAAGACGGCAGTTAAGGTCTGTTCTTTTTTGCCACACTATTTCCATTTTACACACATGCACAATAGTTTATGAAATCTCTTCTCTCTTTGTCACTGCTTCAGCTTTGGGCCGTAAAGAAGCTGGAAGAAAATCTGAAATAAGAGCTTGAGGCAAGATCAGTGTCGTTATTTTTAACACAGGTCTATGGGGAAAATGGTACAGGTTTGCTTTTCTTGGTTGTTTTACTTGTAATTTCAGTAGAAATTCAGACTGTGAAGAACAAGGCACATATAAAAAGGACTTGCACAAGTTGATGGAAAAAATCAAACAAATCAATAAAATCAACTAAAACAACACATCCAGCTCAAGAAACCTCCATAAGCCCCGAAGACAAGAGGCCGGGACAGTACACAAGCAAAGCACCACATACGCTGCCCCACACTCGTGCTCCTCTTGCAGCTGCCAAAGACAGAACAGTGGGATGGAACCAGCCCCCCTTAGTGTGAGACAGCACCACCATTCCTGTGTCCCTGTGCAATCAGAATTGTTACATCAAGCCATTCTTATGGACTGTTATAAAAGCAAAGCCAAAGAGAAGGCAGCCCAGTGATGCCCAGGCTCCTGAGGAGCTGCTCCCCCCAGGTGCTGTGCCTGCTCACCCCGTGCCCCCTGTGCTGCAGCTCCGTGTCCCGCCGCTGGCCCCGAGCGCTGCCCAGCGTCCTGCTCCAGCTGCTCCTGCTCAGCCCCAGGGGCAGCACGGCCACAGGGCAGCTCCTCTTCAGCCAGCCCGTTCTTCTCCTCCACCTGCAGCCTGCGGGCCTGCTCCAGGTCTTTACACTTCACCTCTAGCTCGGCCTGTGCTCTTCTGGCCTCCTCCAGCTGTTCTGAGAGGCACTGCAGCTCCTCCTGCAAGCGATGGGAAGACAGCTTCCTCTCAGCCAGCTCCAGCTCCATCTTCTCCCTGAGATCCTGAGCCCCTCGTCTCTCTGCATCTAACACATCCCTCATGGAGCTTAGTTCCACTTCCATCTTCTGGCACTGATCTCGGAGCGTCTGTAAAATGATACAGAAATTAATTTCTCTCTCAACTAGTTAAATACCTTGACAAAGCAAAGTACCTGCATTAGATTTTAAGGTTCTAATTGAATCCTTTTAAGATACCTGAGTAGCAGAAGCGAGGAAACAAACATGTCAGAAATTTCAATTTGTTAGAAAGAAACTACCCCACAATTTGGAAATTGCAAGAAAACAATGCTGGGAGAAACAACTCCTTATCGCTGTGGTAAAGAAAAGGTAAGTCTTGATTTAGAGGAGGGAAATTTAGAGAAAATAAACAATAGAACAGTGGCCAGGAGCTCTCTTTTAGAAGAAAGCAAACTTCCTAAAAACGGGAGGAAGAGCTACAACAAATGAGGGAGAAGTCAACAATTACAGAGTAGAATTTAAAAAAGCAAACCAGAGTAAAAGTGTGTATGTGAAAGGGGAATGCTGAAATATTAATGTGGAGGTAACAGAGGGCTCCACACAGTACCCACTGCTTTGAGAAAGATCTCAGAAGCCTCCAGTCAACACTGACCAGAGACTTAAGGTGACCAAGAGATAGAAAAAAACCTTACACTTGCCCAAACTCCTGTTGCCAAACTTCCTCCTATCGGAGCTGTGGATGGTCAGCACAGCTAATTTCAGGAGGAATCTGATGAGGAACTCCTTTTACTTTATGAGTAGGCTTCAGCCTCATGGCCTCAAGTTTGTACCTATACCAGGTCTCCTTCAGAGCACAGAATGTATGAGGGAAGTCAAAGACACTGAGGAGAAGCCAAGGGAGATTCCCCAGCCAGGAGCCAACAATCATGTCATGAAGACATCCATGCCAGCACCCCATGATACACCCTGCTGAGTAATGCAGCCAGGAGTGAGCACAAGTCAGCTCACTGAGGTTCTTTACCATCGTGGGCCTGGCTGGGACACAGAGCAAAAGAAAGTATGTGGGGCACAAGTGTGTAAAAACTATCAAAATGAGGTTCAGCATCAGACTGGCTGGAGATCATGCAGCCAGTGAATATGAGACTGATTCAGGCTAAGTCTCTTCTAAATGGATGGAGAATTTTCAGAAGTTCAGATATTGGAAAAATGAAAAATACACTCATCCGCTATCTGCAAAGCAATCTTTGAAGAGGTTGTGCTCTTAAAGCTGTCTCAAGGAGCCTGTGTCTATACAGTCATATATGCACAGACTTGATCTCATTCTTGTCACACTCCAAACTGATGAAGCGAGAGCCAATCCCACTCCACAAGCTGTGTCACCATATAAGCAAGTTCTCAGCAGACATACCAAGGAATAGCTGGTTCTGCTCTGATCTGGCCTGGACACTGCAGTCCAGAAACACTGAGGCTTCAGCAGCACTGTGTTAGGCATTCTGCTTTTGGGGAAGGTTTGTGTATTTGGCTTTGAAAGTACAGTCAGCAGCATGGGAATGGATAGACACAGACCCTGTCCACCTGTCCTGGATCATTAGACCTGGCAACTGCAGCACCCCCAGTCTGGCTGCACGTGCTGTGAGCTGTGCACACAGACCTGCAGCTCTAATGCCTGACCCAGGGAGGGTGGCCCCAGCTGATTTCATGATGGAAAGATGGTTCCAAAAAACCCTCATCTGGTAACTTCTGAGCCACTGACAAAGGCCCCATCCACCACACACACACACACACATACACAGGGTAAAGCAATAAAAAGCATGACCAGATACCTGGTTTTGTTTTTCAGCAGTGTGTAACTCCTGCTGCAGCAGTTCTACCACCTGAGTTCGTCCCAACAGAGCTGCTTCCTGCTCCTCGAGCTTTCTCTGAAGTGAGCGCAGGTTCTGTGAGAGAGACAAGGCCATTCCAGCACTGGGGAGACCAGTGTCAATTTAGATTCCCATATTTCATCCATATACACTTACTGTGATAGCCTCAATTAACTCATTTTTGTTGACACCTATTCTGGAGCCCTGGTGCAGTAGGAGGAGCTTACTTTGCTTCATGAACAGGGAACTGGAGCACAATAATGTAACATTTTTTTCAATTGCTCTTTCTCTTTGATTGATAGCAAACCAGCAGATTGAAACTAAGGACTCAAAGCTCCAACTAACAATCCAAAAAACTCCAAACAATCAAAGCATCTTTCTTCTTATCCCTTCTGAGTTACTTTACAAGAACCGTTCTTTCAGAGTGTCCTCTGTTTTCCTTCCTCCTCCCATGATATGACTATTATATCCAATATACCTGTTGCATCTCTATTTCCATATCTGACTGGACCACCTTCTGGAGCAATTCAGCTCGATGCTGCTGCACTTGCTCTTCCAGGAGAGCTTCCTTCTCCTGAATCACTTCCTGCAGGGAGCTCAGCTGAAAGCACAAGCCACAAAATAAAAACAAACCAACAAGGTTATGAAGCTGACAGACACACAGGCTCGCTTTCAACATCCACCAGCACATTGTGTGTGCGATGGAGTTTTCAGCTGGAAAATCCTACACATCCTCTTGGTCAAACAGTATTTTTACTTGGTGTCTTTATCCCACTACTATGTGTATAACAACTGATAAAATTTCAGATCCCAGAAAGCAAAAAAGCATAGAATTTAATCTACAAATATGTAGAATAAAATAATAAATTATTACTATATAACTAACAGTTCATAAAACTTCTGGGCTTTTAACTGTATAGGACGCAACCCAATTCACAGTTCAAAAGCTAAACCTGCAATTTTGAGTATTTAAAAAATCTTTCCACCAATAACTACAACATACCATTAATGCTGTGACATGCTGTGATAAACAGCTGCCCTGCACACCCACAGCAGAACACAGAGAGGCGATGGCAGGCAGGGAAGAGCCCAAATTCTGACTCAGAGGAAGGGACACCCTATCCAGGCTCTTCCAGGGACTGTTTCCCCCTCCTCAGAGAGCCATCATCCCATTGTCCAAGGATGAAACCCACCTCTTATCCTCAGAGCACCTTCTGCACCAAGGGTGGGTCTGGCCTGCGGTAGAGGATGCAGGGCAGAACAAGATCATTTGGGGATGTGAAAGATTTAGGTAATGTTTAGAGGAGGAGCCAATGGCAGTGAAATGGATGGACCTAGGTGATTTGAGGAGGCACAAGACTGACAAAATTGAGGTAAGGGAATTGAAGACCAGCTGTGTAAGCATTGTTCTATTCTGTCATACTAGTCTAAGCAGTGAGGTGGGAAACACAGACTGATGAATAGAAAACAATTTCTGTACCTGTGCTGCATACTTGATTTCAGCATCTTTCAGATTCACTTCAGCTACAGCCAGCTGTTTCTTCAGGTCCTGAACAGTCTCCTCTCGCTCCCTAAGCTGCTTTTTCAGTACTTCCACTTCCTCTCTGTGCCCTTCACTTGTATTTTCACTTTTCTGACGTTGCAAGAGGAAAAAAATGGGAAGAAGAGAAACAGAAGAAAGTAAACTCATCAGTATTATTGGTTAATAAATTAAATAAATTAATTTTTAAAAATACACTATAATGCTACTTTACTCTTGACTCCTAATCAGATGATTATTTTTACTACACTGCTTCATTTCTTAACTTTACATTTGTTTCTTTAAATGAAGTTGTCCTATGTTAAGTAACTATTTTCCCTATTTCTGTGTAGAGATGCACAAGTGCTTTTAATTGGGAAGTGTCAAAGCACTTCGCAGGGCTAACAGTCCATGACTGCTCACTGTATAATCTAAGGCAAATTAGATTATTAAATACATTATCTATTATATAACTTCCCTGATTTTTGAGGCTTTTTAACATCATAAACTTCTCTAATAACAGAAATAAAAACATTTTAAAATTAATTATAGAAGAATATTCTCCATGTGACGAAGGGGAAGACATTCTAGACTACAGAAAATGCCTATGGAAGGATTATTAGCAATGAACTTATTAGTTACAAGCAAAGGGAAAAGGCAAACAATTATCAGTTCTACTCTACTTAAATCCTCTGTTTACGACAAAGAAATGTAAACAACAGTTCACATAAAATGTGCTTAGGCTGTGTCTACTCAGCCAAGCCAGCACACTACACCTGCACTCTCCTCTCTGTGTCTCCATCTGGGTGAGGGCCCCACCCGTCCCTGAGCTCACAAAACCTGCTCTGCATTCGTATCTCAGCACTTCCAGCTACTGTCAGCACACAGTGCTGGGTATTTTGTACTGAATATATATAAAATACACCTCTCCCATTTTTTATTTGTGGCAGGTATTGGGTCAAACACCATCAATAACACAGGAATTCTACAGAGTATTTATGTCTTTAAACCCAATCTGAAAATACCATGGCTTTTAAAAGTACTTATACATCAGTGTAATAAGGGTAAGAGGCTCCTGTTCCTCAAAAACTGTTTCACCTACAGAGAAAGTCATTGGCAGGAAGCAGAACAGACAGACAAAGAAGCTCTAGTTGCACTTAAATTTAGAAATAGAACAAGACAGAAGAATAAAGAATAGAGATGCAGGAAGCTCTAAGAAGCCAGGATATACATAACTTGTAAGACTGGGGCAGAGTAGCTGCTGGGGGAAGACAGCTGGATTAGTTTGTTTACTTGTAATTGGCTTTCAGGATTGATACTCACAGTTGGATTTTAAAAAGCCTCTTACACTGACCATTACATGGAGTGCCACAAGTAAAGACAGTAGCACAGCCACAAAGAGCTCAAGCTTTTAAATACTCTGTTTTTCCAAGATGTATAAGCTCTTATATCTGAACATAATTTATCTTTACCCACTTCAAAAGTTTGAGAGGAGCCTCAATTGTTCTGTACGCAAATACTATCTGAGGAGATAAGATGATATTTCCATTCTTCTCAAAACAAGTCACTCTGCTAAAAGCTCAGGAAGTAATAGTACTAGTTAGATATTTAAAATACATCCTTCTCATGGGGCCCACATCACTGAGAGAAAAAACCCAGTCCTTTGCTAGTATTCAATACTTCAGCATAAGATGCAGCTCTAACCTAGAATTTTCACCTTCAAATGGCAGGGTAACTGTCTAGGAAATACCCTCATTACTCAGGACAGCATCTACTTGGAGAAATAAGTTTAAATAAAGGACTCTGTATCTTCTCAGCAGGTGTAACCTTGCAAGAAAGAAGCTAGTGCTTTCTGGGTCAAATACAAAATATTGCAGATAACTGTCCTAACATAATTTCACTCAAACTATGTTCTAACCCAAACCAAATAAGGCTGTGGCCCATACCATGTCCACTGGAGACTGTCTCAAGCCCTCATTTGTGTAATTAGAAGGCCATTTTTCTTAATGGCTAATTTACATTCATCCATTCATCTGCATTATCCTTTAACAGTTTTCCCACTTTCTTGAAGCTCACCTTCCTCATACAACCGCAGACAGAAATGACATTTCCTCTCTGACTTTGGTCGACTAAATAACCAAGCTGTTTTAATGTCTCCCAAGTGCAGCTACTAACATGATGGGAGAACAAAAAGTCCCTTGCTGCTCTCAGAGTTTATCTTTCCTGATTCTAAATGAGCAGAACATGACAACACAAGGCCTCGAGACTCTCAGTAGAACAGCTAGAACAGTATGTAAAAAAGATAAGGTCTCTTTTTAAAATCTATATTGCACCAATTAACTGATGATCAGCTTTCTCTCATTTTGCCTTCTTCAACAGATAAATTTGAATATTGAACACTCACCACTTCTCAACAGCAAGTCTGCACAAAGTCATGTAAGAGCACACGGATGTCACACACACGTGCTGCAGATGGTAGGCTGAAAAAGAGCCTCAGCACCAGGAGAGGAATGCCAAGGGACACAGCTAAACAGCTCCCGTGGCCTCGACTGGTCTCTACAGCCAGGGAATGCTGTTCATGCTTGACTGTGCACTGGTTAAATTTTGCTTCGTTTTTCTATTATGTCAATCCTTGAGATTATCCAATTCTTCATGTATTGGATACCAGATGGTGCTTTGCATTGAGAAAGACTCTCAAGTTGGTACTGGGAATTACAGAAGCACATTTCTATGATTTTATGATGCTCTCAATCAAAAATAGTACAAGTCATAGAACTGATCTTCACTTCATTAGTAGTCACCTCTCATCTGACAGCTCTCCCAGGCCCTTTTTATTGTTTCCTACAATATTTTAATTTTTTTTTCAATGTCTGAAATAACTTTTATATTCTCTGGTTTAATAAACATCATCTGATGTCTGGAAACCATTCTGGACTTCTATCCCATTTCTCTTCCATAATATTACAAACTTTTTAAAGAAAACATTGTTCTGCTGATCACATAGTCAAGTTTTCAAAAATTACCAGCTCCCGTGGGAGCTTCTAGTTAGTAGCTAACAGCCTCTTCAATGTCTTTATAGAGAACACTTTCCCCCAGTTTTACCGGGCGTTACACAATTATCGCTTGTCAACCAGAAAACTTTATGGTGGCTCAGGAAGCTACACAACTGGAAAAAAAACCTGTATCTATTTTTTTATATTAAGTTACTGCCTTCCAGTTTCAATGACCCCTTTACCTCTTTGTTTTTGTACAAGCCAACCTTTGCTGTACTGACATGACAGGCAACATTTTGAAACTCATAGCTCACACAGACATACAGTTTCTGCAGGAAAGAGTTAACCTACAATGGATTTCCAAAGTTATGCAGAGGGAAACCAGCCCATGACCTTGAGGAGGTCAAGCTGAGCACTCCAAGGGTACCTGCAGTACAAGGAAGCTGGACAGACAGGCTCCCTACAGCACAGGCACAAACATCCTTGCTGAATTATGAATATCCTGCTAATGAGACAAATAGACCCTGCTGGGTCACTGTGACCTGAAACATCAGGCAGTACCAGGTTATCAGTAGAAGCTACATCTTTTAAATAGCCCCCTTCTCCTAACCTTGGGATCCTCCAGCTCTTCTGCTGAGGCCTGTGTAGGCAGTGGTGCTCCTTTCTCTGTCAGCTCCTCGATGCGTCTGTTCAGAGAGGCCAGCTTGGCTTTGGCTTGAAGTTTAAGTTTCATCAGCTTGGCATCCGCGGCCTCTCGCTCTTTCTGTAAGAGAAGGACACAAACTGACTGCCCTGACTCCAGTGCTGCTACCCAAGAAGCACCACTTTGAGAAAGCTACACAGTTTGTCAGCCTGCCATATTCTGTTTAACCCTGCCTCCCCAGTAACAGCACTATCTAAAACATATCTGCAAACCAAATTTGTTCTGAAACACCACACATCCCAACACTGGAGCTTCTACCCCAGAACTTCCTTCCAAAGGACAGAGCACTCAGGGACTTCACTGAGCAGTGAATGCAAACTCGGATTGACTTTCTCTGCCACGCGCAGTCCCTCAGAACTATCTCAGGTAGCCACGCTCCCACCATACTCAGGGTGGACAACATGTATCTTTGGGAATGCCTCATGAAACCACCGGACCAGTGGGTGAGCGCAGCACAGGTTTCTCTGTGTCAAACACTCTGAAGCGGGGAAAGAACAACCTCACACAAGATATTAGTACGCATTAGATCCACTGGGAATCTGCATGGACCTCAAAGGGCTCTGAGACAAAATGCTGTGTAACTTGGATGTAACTTATCTACTCTAGTCTAAATTAACCCAAGCAAACTAAAAGACGATATCCTACATCTCTTAGGGTCGTCCATTATTCAAATTCCAATATTTCTCTGGAACTGATGCCATTTGTCATGCAGGTATCTCACATTCAAAAGAAACCAGAGACAGACTTGCACAGAAGACTGAAGCAGCATTTTACTCTTGGTCCTCAGAAAAAGAAATGGTACCTTGAGCACAGTTTCTTTTTCCTGGAGCAGGGCATCCTTTTCTCGAATCAAATCCTTCAGCTGAACAACCAGCTTTTCTGTTTGGGCAAGGCGCTCCAACACCTCCTCAGGTGCCTCCTCCATGCTTTCTGCTTCTGACTGCAAAGCTTCTACCTGAAACAACAAAATCAGTGCTCTGAAGAGAAAAAAACCCTATTAACAGCCTGCAGCAGAGCATCCACATGATAGCTTCAGCTCCAGTCCTCAGTGCTGCACTCTGCTCCCTGCAGGCATTCCATGAAGCCTGTAGAAATACACAGTTAGATGAAACCAGGAGGAAACTCAGAGAACTTTTAAGCCAACACACAAGAACAAAGAGTACCTTGCTGAACACCACATGAACAAATCTGAAACGAGAGGGACCTTCACACACTATGCACAGTCTCAATACCAAAGGGCAGCACAAAGATGAAGCCTCCCACTATGACCCAACCATGCCAAGCTTCCCCTTCTGCTACACACAATTACCAGTACTCTTAAAAGTCCTTCTTCACCCTAATTCTAGTTTGTTTCCTCAGATCACGCTGAGATGTGGAAAATGAGGAGATTATGGTCTGCCCAACAGAAATGCTGACTTAAGAGGTGAGGAGTAGAAGAAAAGCAGAGTGGAAAGACAGCTCAGTCTAGTGCTCAGCAAGGAAGAAGCAGGAGACAGTTCTCACTGCAGTCTCACGAACCATGCTCCCCAAACTAATTGTCAATAACATCTGAAAGTCTTTAGATAACACTGTACTCACAGCAATAGATGGTTCAGTAACTGCATCTCCATCATCCCCAGACAGCTCTTGTAAAACAGTATTTGCTAAACCTGACAAACGGCTCAGCATCTTGAGCCTAAAACAAAACCAAGAGTCAGAATACAGAGTCAAAGCTGCTATGAAGAATAAGCTCCTTTATGCCCATCTCTAATGTAACAGCAGTTGGTGACCATGCTTGTAGGAATTTGTCTCCTATGCTAAGAGAGAAAAGCTGAAGTAAAACCTCAGGAAAAAAGAAATGGTCATGTTAACAGGAGCAGCCAGACCCTCTGAATATTAAAGCAGAGGATGTGCTGGTGTCAAGAGCATGAAGATTCCCTCACTGTTCCACACGTATGATTGAAAAATACACTTTTACACCAGATGCCAAGTCCTCCTCATAGTTCATTCTTGATCTTTCTTAACAATGGCATTACAGAACCACAATCTATTCAGTTTACTGAAAAGAAAGGTGATAGTTAAACGACATCATTTCTCTACAGACCAAACATGGCCTGTAACGTAAAATCAGCTTTCTGCTGATAAGAAGTGAAAATAATGGACTGAGCCTTGATGTTTGTTAAACAGATACAAATGTGTCACATTAGAGAGATGATGAGACCTCTGCATGTCACACACAGGACAGGACCTCAACACAGAGAAATAGTCTGGAGAGGACATAGATTTACTGGCTGCTGCTTAGCATACCTTTCATTTCCTTGAAATTCAGGAGCCAAACTAATCCAGCAAGTGGAAGTGAAGAACCGAAAAACATGAGGCAGTACCAGCCAGCAACATATAATTTGTCATTTTGGGGAGTTCAGTAAATTAAATTCTCAATTATTAACTGAGCCCTCACTAAATTCACCAAATTCAAATGAGTCTTTGTATAGAGTTGCCAATCAGGAGGATAACAACAGGCTGGAGAAGCAGATGGATAGAAACATTGTTCAGGAAAGGTAGAATGCCTTTCCTATGCCTGGAATGGGAAAAGCATGAGTGGCACAGGCTGAGGAGCAGCTGGCTGCACAAGTGTGTTGCAGAAGACAAGCTCCAAGTGCTGATGGCCAAGCCTGACACAAGCCACCAGTGTGCCCACAGCCAAGAGCAGGTGCACACTGAGCTGTACTGGGGGACTGCAGGCAGTCTCAGGTGCACACTGAGCTGTACTGGGGGACTGCAGGCAGCAGGTTAACAAAAGCAATTATTCCTCTCTATTCACACTGGTAAAACTACGTTTGAAGTAGAGTGCCCACTTTCAAAACAGTGAATCAAGTACAGCAGAGAGCCCCTAGGATGACTGACTGGGGTTTGCTTTACAAGGCATGTGGAGACTGTAAGGGTACTGGGCTTGCTCAGCCCTGAGAACAGCAGGTGAGGAGTAGGATACAATTGCTGTCCTCCCTACAAGGACCCATAAGGTAACTAAGGACAGAGTCACACACCTCTTACAAGGGCCACACAGGATGGACATGAGGCAAGGACACAAGTTGCAGCACAGACAATTTCAATCAGAAAAAATGCACAGGGAAGAAATTAAAATACTGTATTAGGCTCATAGCATTCTGATCTCATTTTTGATGTTAGACATGCTAAGAGCAAAGGATTTGACCAACTAAACTCCCAAAGTCGCTTAAGAATCACAGAATCATCATTCTAGTGTTCTATAAAAAGAGGTCACATGTGACTTTTGACATCTCTGAACACAAAGGCCACAGAACTGTCCATGCCTGTAAGTGGCAAAATAATTTGTACAATTACAGAAGTTCCGGTATTGCAAGCTGAAACTAGGCAAACTCATATTAGCTATAGGATCGAGTTTACATTATTAAAATTATCTCTATCAAATGGAATCTTTTAATATGATGTCTCTGCCTCACTAGAAGCAGGCTCCTGAAGCTGGCTACACAGATCCACTCATTCCTGACCTCCCTTGTCTTACTAAGCAAATCTTTGGTCTTAGATTGCCACTTAAATGTGTGGAAATATAGACACTGGAAAGGAGCAGCTCGCTACTCATCTGTAGCAGTCACCTGATTTTGCAGAAGTAGAAAACAAGACAATGCACATTGTCATGCATCAATAGCAGAAAAGAGCACATGAATACTAACCTGCTTTGTACTCCACGGAGCTCATGGGTCTCCTGATTCAATAGTAATGTTTCCAAGGTACAGCAGTCACACACAGATCTTTCTTGCCATTCCTTACTATCTTTTGAGTACTGACAGGTTGCATGAACCAAGACTTTTGATGGAGAGAGAAGCAAAAAAGAACAAAAACAAAGAAATAAATTTTCCAGTAATAAAGAAATAAGCCCATCCTTCATCCTACACAGTACCTTCCAGGACTGTTAGTCAGTCACTTGCAATACACATGAAAAGTGAGACAAGTCTGCTCTGTTTGGGGACATGGATTTGCAGACATGCCCTGGTTTCTCACACTGCATACACAGCATGAGCTCAGTCTCTTCAGCCCAGGGAATAGAACGCTCCAGCACAGTGTAGCAAAAAGACATGCAGCAAGAGGCCAGGCCTAAGACAGGCTCCTGCAAAGAGCTCAAGAGGATGCAACTCCTCCAGAAGCACAGTCAAAATGCCAGGATTGCTCATGTTCTGCAACAACACAGCAGCCACTGAAACAAGGCCTGGTGCTTTGCTCACTTCTCAGCTGGCCCTGGGCAAGACATGAGGCATGGAATTCCAGAACAGCTTTAAAGATCCTGCCAGGGAGATTTCTTCTGGCAACATCAACTGCTCACCGATGCGGTAACGAGATACTCATGTGGAGACTTGGAATGTCTGGAATCCTTCCCAAGAACAATAAAGTATTTATAGATTTGTAAACCATCACTCGCACGATGTCCCAGTGAGGAACTGAACCTGCTGTCTTGGCAATGGTGCATTTTAGAAAAGAGCTATCCAAATGCAAGAACACCTCTTTCTAACTGTCTCCAACACTTGAAGAGGATGGGTCTGATCTTCCAAATGAACATTAGGCCACAACCTATCAAAGTCAGAAATACAAAATATGTGGCTGGGACCGAGAGAACCAATAGATTAATTATTAGAATTGGTACTAGAAATACGAAAAAGAAGCAGAATCTAGGCATCTGCATGGGCCCCAGCACATATCTGCTTGCTACAGGCACTACAATTTCAGGCATGCATACCTGGACTGAGAAAATGTTTCCAGGCATTTGTCCAGGTCGGTCACATTAACCCGACACCACCCTCAAGCTAGTGAGCCTTGCTGGGTTTGGCTCACAGCTGAGAGCCTTAAAAACGCAAACAGAGGAACCACCTGCACCTACTTGCACAGATGGGGACATAACAACCTGAACTCCAGCCTTTCAGATTTGTGTCTTTTGAATTAATTTTTAATTTACATTCTCAGGTCAGCCAGATATGGCAAGGGATGTGAATGGGAAACAAACGATGATTCTACAATTCCGCCAACAGCAACAGGTTTGCTGTCTGTGTAGAGGAGACAGGGAAAACACGGGCCTAGGTGGGGCACTGCTCTGGTGAGCATCCCCTGGATCACATCTCTGAAAGCAGCACTGTAGAGAGGGGCTGGGGATTGCGGTGGACAACTGACCTAGGCCATCAGTGCACCTCGTGATTGACAGAGGCCAGCAGTGGCACCCTGGGCTGCAGCACGAGGAAGGGGATCCTGCCTCTCTGCCAGGCACTGGTGAGGCTGTGTCTGGAGTAAGGTGCCCTGTTCTGGGCACCCCAGAACAAGAGGTGGGAACTTGTTGGAGAAAATTCAGTTGAGGACAACATAAATAAACATAAATGAATAAATAAAAGGCTCGAGGAGAATCTTATCAAAGAACCACAGACTGGCTGAAGTTAGGAGGTCATCTGGTCTAAGCTCCGTGCTCAAACAGAAGCTGTGCAGGCGGCTTCTGAGTATCTCCAAGGACAGAGGCTTCACAACTTCCCTGGACAACTTGTGCCAGTGCTCAGTAAGCCACAGAGCAAATTAGTATTTTCTGATGATCAAGGTAATCACCTGTGTCTCAATCCATGCTCACAACCTCTCATCCTTTCACCAGACACCACTGTCAAGAGCCTGGCTCTGCCTTCTCTGAGCCCTCCCTGAGAACAAAACCAGGAACAGGCGTAACATGGCTTTAAATTGTCCCAAAGCCAACAGCCTGCACAGGAGGCGGTGGCTGGCCTGTGCTTCAGCCTCAAGGACTTGTGGCAAGAATATCCTGGTGTTATACAACTGCAAACATGAAAGGACAGAGGTTTTTCCGTGTTCCACTGCCTCACCCCAATAAAGCAAACACTGTTCTCAGAGACACGACTGGTGCTCTCCCAGGCTCACATCTGGATTCACCACATCTGGAACCCACCTCCGTAATGAATAGCAGAACACAAGGACCCTCGCAGTGCTCAGGGTGTGAGTCAGGATTCTTTACATCTCCTACCTTTGCTCAGCATTCCTGTCACTAATGAACTTTTGCAGGGGAAACTTCACTTTGAACACTGGAACTACAGATCAGCGGTAATGCGGAGGAGGCTCCTTTTCTCTGAAATACACATCGCTGACCCAAACAGTCAAAGCCCACTGCTAGTCTGCACAGCCTGCATTAAGCAGCACATTTCTATCCCTAGGTAGCAGCGACAGCAAAGAAAGACTAGACAATGTTCTTCCCTAATTTATTATACTATAAGTTTATTATGCATAAATGAAGTTAATTCCTTGCACTTCCCTTCGTTTAAAATCAAACGCGCATTAAAAGCACTGCTGCTGTATATAAGCCCTGGGCCAAACTTCTCCCGTTGTGCGGAGGGGTTCCAAGGAAACCGGGAAGGACGGGAAGCACCGGGGCGCCGTGCTAGCTCCGGGAGCGGCGGCTCCTGCCGCCACGGGGACGGCGGGCAGCGCCGACGGGCCCCGGCAGCCCCGCAGATGTAGCGGGCCGCACGCCTCCGGCGGGCCCCGCGGAACGTGAACCTCCCCGGCCGGGCTGCGCTCCCGGTAACTGCGGGCACCGCCGCCAGCGTTCCACCGGCGTGAGGAGACGGGGCCGGGACGCAAAGCCCAGAGCGAGAAGAGAGGCTCGCCCCGGCCCACCGCCCCTTACGGCCCGGGCCCCGGGGAGCTGCGAACCCGTTCCGGCCCCGCATGGCCAAGAAAGGAGCCCGACCAGCGACTGCCGCCGAGAGCTGGGCAACAGAGCCCGCGGTCCGCACAGGGCAGGCGGAGAGCACCCGGGGCGGGGGGAGGCACTGACCTGCAGCACGGCAGGGAGGTCAGCACCGAGGAGCGCCTCTAACCCGCCACGGCCGCCAGAGCGCTCTGCCACGCCACCTCAGCACCGGAACGCGCGGCCGCTACTTCCGCCTCCGCGGGGCCCCGCCCCCGGCGCAGAGGGACCAATCAGCTGCGGCGGCTGAAAAATAGACGTGACGACTAGGCAATCGCGACGGAGCAGCTGCCTCGGCGCCATGGTTATCCTGCAACATGGCACAAAATGACCAATCCCGAGGACGCTGTGGGTTCCCGCCCAATAACAAGGCAGCGACCAATCAGTTGTGGCATTTCGGGCCCGACGGGCGGTGTCGGTGAGATGGAGGCTCGCACTGGCCGGTGGCCGACGG